>JAVRXN010000003.1:40933628-41406128 GCA_033556935.1 Timema podura
ATGTTCCATAGTGATACTCGGAGCAGGTTGCATGTTCCATAACAACAGTTGACAACAAATACGTGGTTTGTGTGACGTGGAATCACACAATATCACGCCACAACTTAAAACAACAATCTTATTGTAATTTGAAAGCAATTAAAGTGATGATATTGTATCTTCCAGAGAACATCTCTTGCCGTAACGACCAATTCCAGTGTGACAGCAACCGCTGCATCACACAATACTGGCTGTGTGATGGAGATAAGGACTGCGCTGATGGCACTGATGAGGATCCCTCGCAATGTAACCGCAACTCAACCTGCGGCCCCACTCAGTTCACCTGCAAGAAGTCGGGCCGATGTATCCCCCAGACCTGGACGTGCGATTCCGACCCGGACTGCGGGGACAAAGATACATCGGATGAACACGACAACTGCAGTACGTCTTACCTTTCATTACAACAATCTGCGAGTTATTGTGTTATTGTGACAATGCTTGCAACATGATAGATGTGCGCATCCAGGGCCTCCACAAACTGTTGCAATAAAAAATATCTCCCACTTAGCTGATTTTATAAAAATTAACTTCACTCATTTTCATACAGAAAATTTATGAATAAAAAATCGCTTAATTTTCAAAATTTTGACATTTTTTGTCCTTATCAAGATTAACTAAAAACAATCAACATATAATTTATGTTTTAAACAAATCATTATTTCGACCACTTAATGTGAAACAAAAATGAATATGAACTATAAAGTTAATATAACATCTCGATATATTATTTTTTATCAATAATAATTTAAAATCTCCTTATTGAATTATAATGCTCTTCAAAAACTAGTTACGAAGGATTAAAACTTCTCTAGTTGGGTAAAAATTCCCTTGAAACTGTGTTTTTGTTAAACCATTTAAGAAAAACTAGATGAAATGTTTGATAATGATAATTTTGATCAGTATTTTTTCAATTATTGTTAATTAGGTTGTCACCCTTTAATAACTCTCCTCTCTGTTACCATTCTTGGTCTGTCCAGTCAATGTGGCTGTTAAAACTCTTGGACACATTATTGTAAAGTAAAACCTGATAGTTATATAAACTCTCATTTTCACGTTTTCAAATCATTCACTTCTTAAAAAAACCCATAGCTAGTGCTAAATTACCCTTCATATTGCCATGTAAATGGGATTCATTGAGGGAGCATGATGGGGGAGGGGGGGCTAGGTCAGAAGGTCATCTCCCATCAATAAACTTTGTTATGTTCAAAAAAATTGAAAATTCACTTATGGATTCATAAATGATAAAAGGTATAACTTAATATGTATGAGACTAATATAATTAATTCCATTACTATCTTATTTGTGCTATTGGTTAGGAAATACTTTAATTTTCTAATTTAAAGTAAAATTGTGTTAGGTCTGTCTCCTCTGATAATTAGAGCTATTGGCGCCTGTTTTGATGGGTACATTATAGCTAATCAAAACCAAATTTAGCTGACCAAAATTTTAATAAATTGTCCGATACCTTAGCTCAGTCAGTAGCATGTCTCTACTGAGCTAAGGGTCCCGGACTCGATTCCTGTTATGGCCGAAAATTTATCATTAATGAAAATATGGGTTTACCCTTTCACAAGTATAAATTAATGGCCGGGGATTGGATGTTGTGCCTGTCCTAGTCTTAAGATAGATTCTGAGGCTTATGAAGCTACAACAGGCCTAGAAAGCCGGTAGTGGAAAGTATATTGCTTGAATAAAAAACTTACCACAGGCTGGAAACAGTAATGGATGTAAAAAAATTTGAATAAATACATAGATTTATAATTTCATGCATGTGGAAGACATTATTTGCAAATGTGTAATGATTTTGTTTTTCTGTGGAACCTAGAGTATCCTGAATGTCTGCCCACTGAGTTTGTCTGTGATAATAAACACTGTGTCCCATTCGATTACTTCTGTGACGGAGACGATGACTGCAGAGACGGCAGTGACGAGCGAGGATGTCAGGTGTTCTGTGATATCAAGACTCAGGTGAGAGCTCATTCCTGAGACATAACTATGCAACATCAGTATTTAATTCACTTGTTGATTGATAGATAGCAACACGTGAAAACTCCTTGCCCGCCAATATTCTTTTGCACCTCTTGTTGCTCTGCCCGTTCACCAGTTGATTTGTGAAACAAGATCTTATTTTTTACCTAACAAACAAAGCAAAAGTTACTATTAGCATTGTTGTAAGGCTGTGTGTTGTCCAGGTGTACTGCGCTGCGGATGCTTTCTGTCTCCCACAAAGTGTCAAGTGTAATGGACGTAACGACTGCAGCGATGGAAGCGATGAAGCCAAGTGCTCTGGCTCCCGCCCCAAGTCTCAGAACTCCTCCTGGGGCTGTGAGCAGCACGAGTTCCAGTGCGGGGATGGGGCCTGCATCAGGAAACAGTTCACTTGCGATGGTCACGAGGACTGTATTGATGGTTCGGATGAACACTTCTGCAATGGTAAGAAACAACAGCTACTGATGTTCACTTGTTTTGTGCCCTATCATTCTTTATCAGGCTCCTCTCTCCCCCTTTGGTTTTATTGGTTCTTCCTTTATATATTAATGTTGTATGTTTTCCACTCCCTCCTGAAGAGTTCTAACAGAGGTCAGGAGGTGGGACACTAACAACCGAAGCGGCCATTGGTATCAGCTCATCAATACGTTGTGATAATAACAATAAATTAACAAATAAGCCTAACAATAGACAAACTTGTTAAACTTAACAGCTTATTCTTCAGATAATTCTAGAACAAATGCACAAAATACTTTTATCTCACACACTAACATCCCAATGTTCTGAAACAACAAGACTAGTCCACAGGATGTTTGGTGAAGTTAAGCTTAGTCTGCGGGATGTTTGGTGAAGGTAAGCTTAGTTTGCGAGATGTTTGGTGAAGGATGACGAAGATGAATTATGGGGCGGGAGGAGGGGTTAAAGACCACAAGGGAGGCCGAGAAAGAGATGGTAGGAGCAGATAACAGCAAGTTGTGAGGAAGAGAAGAATGGTTAAATTGACCCGGGCACAGGCTGGTGGTGGAGGAGGTGGTGGGTGGAGGTGCCATATCCGTGAAGCAATTGGTGCCTACATAACCCTCAATTGAAAGCCTAACATATTTAATGTTTCTTATATTCACGTATTTACCACCACAGTAAAAATCTCTGTACTCTGTAAATTGTGAATAAAGCAGCCAAATGGCTTGAATAAATTAGGAACTTATTTATTCTGAATAAGAAACTAAAACATTTATTGGCTGGAGCAAGCAACAAACATTAACAGCCACTAATAGACACACTGAGTTCTCTTTCTTCCATAGTTCATGGCATTGATATATTATATATAGTTCATGGCAGTGATAGAGAAGATATAATTTGTACCATTGAGTAACATTTACATTCATTTAACTGACAGATAGCACGTAATGTACTGACATAGTACACATTGTGCTGATTACAACTTGTAAATACTGAACATTTGTTGTCACTCTTTCTCAGAATTTCATCAAACATTTTGTTTATTATCAATAAAATATATTTAATTTACTCTTATTTTTTCCCCAACTTTCTGAAAATCATGTTTGGATTATCTGAAATTCTGGACCTACATGATTTTACTGTATTCTCTTTTTATTGATCGGTCTAGTTTGTTCCTTATGAACTTTTACTGTATTTTAGTAATGTTACATTTGTATAATTGGTGTTAAAAGAGAGTTACAATGACTTGTAAAGCAAGGACTGATATACATTCTGTATTGTTTATGTTACAGGATCTGTTCCTGTGGCCACCACGACTCCTGTGATCGAGTGTGAACCTCCGTCTCGACTGTGTAACAACAACACCAAGTGTCTCCCTGTCGAGTCTTTGTGTGATGGGAAAAGGGACTGTGACGATGGAGCGGACGAGGATCTCAGATGTGGTCAGTCAGACTGTTCATCTAGGTCAGATCGTTCCCCTGGTCAGACCTTTCATCCGCAAATTGTTCCTGCCACAACCGTTACCCGCAGACTTCACCGTCCCTCTAATCCCCAGGCAGACCTTTCACCGGTCAGATCTTCCTGTTCCCCCAGGCAGACCGTTCACCTCAACCGTTCAGACCTTTCACCGGTCAATTCACCGGTCCATCATTCCCCCAGGCAGACCTTTCACCCGGTCAACCGTTCCTCCCGGTCAGACCGTTCCCCCGGTCAGACCTTTCACCCGGTCAGACCGTTCCCCGGTCAGATCGTTCCCTGTTCCCCCAGGCAGACCTTTCCCTCACCCCCGGTCAGATCGTTCACCCGGTCAGACCGTTTCCCCCGGTCAGACCTTTCACCCAGTAGACCGTTCCCCAGGCAGACTGTTCACCCGGTCAGACCTTTCACCCGGTCAGACCGTTCCCCCAGGCAGACCGTTCCCCCGGTCAGACCTTTCACCCAGTTCAGACCGTTCCCCCAGGCAGACGTTCACCCGGTCAGACCTTTCACCCGGTCAGACCGTTCCCCCAGGCAGACCTTCACCCGGTTAGACTGTCCCCCAGGCAGACCTTTCACCGGTCAGATCGTTCCCCCGGACAGACCGTTCACCCGGTCAGACGTTCCTTTACCCCCAGGCAGACCTTTCACCCGGTCAGACCGTTCCCCAGGCAGACCGTTCACCCGGTCAACCGTTCTCTACCCCGGCAGACCTTTCACCCGGTCATACCGTTCCTCGTACCCCAGGCAGACCTTTCACCTGGTCATACTGTTCCCCCGGACAGACCTTCACCTGGTCATATCGTTCCCCAGGCACCTTTCACCCGGTCATACCGTTCCCGTACCCCAGGCAGACCTTTCACCTGGTCATACTGTTCCCCGGACAGACCTTTCACCTGGTATATCGTTCCCCAGGCAGACCTTTCACCCGGTCATACCGTTCCTCGTACCCCCGGACAGACCTATCACCCAGTCAGACCGGTCACTCATTCTATCATTCTTTACCAATTTACTTTTCCTCTCTTTTGTGTTATTGGTTTCCTCTTTTAGGAAGTTGAGTTGCTAATTTCACTCACCCTTAATGAGTTCTGATAGAATAAAACCTAGTCCAGGGATTGATTGGTAATGATAGATTATCCTAGAGAGGCAGTCATTACCTCTTTGTCCAGTGGCAGCAGTGCAGAGTGTTTAATTGTAGAAGCCATATTGTGTTTCCATCCTTCTTTCCTGTTTCTTTTTCCATGCATCACAAATAAGTTTACAATCATATTTTAAAATGCCAGGCTTTGATTAATTTTTTTATGTTTATGTGTGACTAAAACAAACTAGTTTTTTAATATTACCTTTACAAAACTTCCCGTGTTAGATTCCCTCTTTAAAATAGGTGCTAATATTCATATACACGTTTTTTTAACAAAGAAAATTGTGTCTACCAGTCATTAAAATCATTAAAAAAAGTTATGAAATAATCTTTTAGGTCATAACTTTTTGTGAGTTCAGTTCATTGTGTGGGTAAGAATAACGATTTATTTTATACTTTGTTCAAAACTAGCAACTTTACAAGGCAGGAAATAAAATGAGTAATAAATAATACAAGAGGGGGCAGCAATAGAAGTGTCAAGGATGTGGGCAGGCATTCTTAATTACTCTGTTTATTATATATTTTGATGTTTATGATGTTTAAGTGATGAAATAGTTGTGGAATATGGTTTACATAATTGGGTAGACATTCTGATATAAAATCAATATACTCAGGCTTAGTTACAGTGGAGGTTAAACCTTACTGGCTTTCCACTCTCACTCCACACATATGTGGATTCTCTTATAAGACAGGGGTGACTTGGAATGCTTCTAATTTCAGGTACTCCTGTGAAATAAAAGAATCAAAGTGAAAGAGAGATATGCCTAGAAACTACAAAATAACACCTGTGTTTTTGAGGAAATTGACAATGTTTCCACTTGAACATAATTTAAAAATATAACTGCCATAGTTTGTCATTATTGTAATTTGTGCTTAAAAAAATTTCTTTATCATAAATTAAATCTAAAATAAAAATGAGAAAAGATATAAATTTGATTCTTGCACTAAAATGACTAAAAAATTGGGTTGTACATGCAGTGGGGTGGCATGGAACAGTATTTAATACTTTTGCTGTAGGAGTAGGAAGAACTTGAAACAGACTTTTGATAATTTTAATTTTTTTAAATTTGAAAGTTAAAAAAAATTTTTTTTTTATTAGAAGATATTTTAAAAGACAAACACTTACAAAAATACCCATTCAAAATAATATGTATTTTAAATAAATAATAAGAAAAATCAGTAAAAAGTGTTCCAAGTATAACCCAAACAGGTAGTAAGATGCAGTGCTAATTATTATTATTATTATTATTATTATTATTATTATTATTATTATTATTATTATTATATTATCATCATCATCATCATCATCATCATCATCATCATCATCATCATCATCATCATCATCATCATTCATCATCATCATCTCATCATCATCATCATCATCATCATCATCATCATCCATCATCATCATCACATCATCATCATCTCATCATCATCATCATCTCATCATCATCATCATCATCATCATCATCATCATCATCATCATCATCATCATCATCATCATCATCATCATCATCATCATCATCATCATCATCCATCATCATTCATCATCCATCATCATCATCATCATCATCATCATCATCATCATCATCATCATCATCATCATCATCATCATCATCATCATCATCATCATCATCATCATCATCATCCATCATCATCATCATCATCATCATCATCATCATCATCATCATCATCATCATCATCATCATCATCATCATCATCATCATCAATCATCATCATCATCATCATCATCATCATCCATCATCATCATCATCATCATCATCATCATCATCATCATCATCATCATCATCATCATCATCATCATCATCATCATCAATCATCATCCATCATCATCATCCATCATCATCATCCACATCATCATCATCATTCATTCATCCATTCATCATCATCCATCATCATCATCCATCATCATCATATCATCATCATCATTTCATCATCCATCATCCAATCATTATTACAGTCAACCATTGCCTTCTTCCAGTCATAGAACCTGGAAACATGAAACACTTGTGTGCTCGTGTTCCAGGCGAGCAGATGTGTATTTACACCAGGGAGTGCTCCCACACGTGTCACAACACTCCGGAGGGCTATCTGTGCTCCTGTCCTCCGGACCTCTATCTGCAGCCTGATGGGGTGACATGTCTAAAGACTCACCCTTGTGACGCGTGGGGGACCTGCTCCCAACTGTGCCAACAATTCAAACATCGACACAAGTGTTCCTGTATGGAGGACTACCACCTAATGAGCGACCAGTTCACCTGCAAAAGCACAGGTCAGCATTCTGTCCTTCCTGTTAACTCATTGTACACAGATGATAACTAGAGACCTTGATTTGTGCTAAATAAAATTATTGGATTTCAATATAAAGTTGTATTTCAATTTTAAAAGTCTGTAATCTTTGGTCACAATATGACAATCATAAAAATTAGACCAAACTCATATTTTAATTCTTTGACAGTGGTCTATTGGTAGAGGTAAATACATTTGATAGAATCACAACTTCGATTAATAAAATAATTGTAATGATGCAGCTGGTTCACTTTTTTTAATGATGATTTCAGGCAACAAAAAAATACAAATAACAATCGCATGTGCTACAAAATAAAATTATGTTTAGTTTTATTATTGTTAGTTCTCACTAAAATCATCATAATTGACTATTATTCACAAATAAAAGGACAAGTTGTGAACATTGTGAAAATATCCAAAAATATGTTGATATTCATTTTAACGTGCTAAGTAAAAGTCTCTAATATCAGTGCACAATGGTAAATGTTGCTTCATTCAAAGTGTATGCTTACAGACAATGCGACTGCATTTGTCATCTTCAGCAACCGCCACGAGCTGCGCGGTGTAGACCTGCAGACGTTCAATGTGAAAGCTTTGATCTCGAGCCTGAAGAACACCATCGCCCTCGATTTCTACCACACCAAGCAGTCCAACATGATATTCTGGACGGATGTTATTGACGACAAGATATACAGGGGCACCCTCATTGGCCAATGTGAGTCATAGCTTCACCGATACTGTTTAATATCACAATACTAGCATTTGTTTATTACCGTAGATCTTGATATTTTAAAGCTGCAGCACAGAAATACTTGATTCACCATGTAGAGTAAGTTTTTGGGAAGTTCCTTTTTCTATTCCAAGTGAAGTCGAATTGGATTTATAAAATATTCCTCGAGCCACATTGAAGTTGGAATATTTGAAAAAAAATTGCTTTGTGTTGAAAATAAAAATATTGTGAATATTTATATAAATTTAGAGACTAAATGTTATTTAAGTTAAAAAATTTATTACAATATTTACAGTTTGTTTACCCTGAAAGGTCTTACCTTGACTGATTACACCATGACCCTGTCTTATAAGCCACACCATAGTGGAACCTATATGTAGATAATATGTTTGCGCGCCAGCCCCCATAACATATATTTTGAAGGATTGAGTTTAGTATACAAACAGATGCTGTCGGAAAATAAGTCTTAATACCACAAACACACTATTGAACAGTTTTGTGTGTATTAATAGGCCTAGTACTGTTTGGCGGTGTTTGAGCTATAATCACAGTTTATCTTAAGTATGTGTTTACGTACTACTCCCGTAGCCTTTTATAATTTCTGTAATTACTTGACAAACTATGTAAATAGGAAGAAAACCAGGCTATGTTTAAACACATTTTACCCTGTTCTGAACGATAAATGGTGGTAACTACTAGCCATAGACAAAACACTCCTTGCAAAGATAGAATTTTGTAAAAAAAAATACAAAATAGGCCTACTCACTATCTCACACTACTCTCGTTGATTTGGATAATTTCAGTTGATAATTTGGGAACGTCGCACTTGAGTGGTAGGAATCCAGCAGATAAATTGGAACCACCAGGCTCGTCTAGTCTTCGATTTTGTTGGTTTGGGTTTGGATACTCATTTTCAGAGGGGGGATTGGGGGGGGGGCAGTTGAGATTAATAAAACTAAACCTTTATTCAACACAAGCAACTCTGTAACAAATATTATTTATAAAAAATGCGACTTAATTTCTTAACTAAAGCTATTCTATTTAAAAAGTTTTAATACAAAATTAAACCACTAAAATAATTTATGTTAATATCAAAATATCTAAACTAATAAATCTCTCTTATTAAAAACCAATTTATCTTATTATGTTTTGTATTAATACTATATTAACATCAATTTTTCCAAACCTAGGCCTAGTCAAGATATTAATACAACAATTGTTACAGTATGGTATTTATAACATGAGATCGTGCTGCATGATGGGGCCATTTGTTATCAACGTAAGACGAGTACAAAACTATGCCGGTTTTATTTGCCGATACAACGAGGAGAAAACAACAATACATCCCTCTGTCAAGACGATAAAAACTATGCGGTTTTATTTGTCGATACCACGAGGGAGAAACAATACATCCCTCTGTCAAGACGAGTAGAAAACTATGCCGGTTTTATTTGCCGATACCACGAGGGAGAAAACAATACATCCCTCTGTCAAGACGCGTACCAAACTTGTGTCGGCTTTCAAAGCTTGGGGTCTATCTGTCTTCCTCGTAGTTTTGTACTCTCAAACCCAGGTCACTACTTGATTTCTTCCCATCATACCAATTTTATCTAAGCGCGAAAACTAAAAATAGGCATGGCTTAACTATGCACCTGCTCTTAAATACTGCGTAATACAACCCGGAAATAAACTATGCTTCGAACACGTGCAGCCAAAATAAAGAAAAATAGAAATATAGCTGTCGTTTAGAAAATATGAATTTAATTTAAAATAACTGAAATGAAGAAAAATGAAAATATTTACTTTAAAATATGATAGAAAAATCAATGTCATTACACAATCTTAGGGTTTAAATAGGTTAGGTGCCCACTTTTTTCTTGATACACACGCAATATGAAATTTAGAAAATTTATTAACATAAAAATTAAATATATCATAAATATAAATTATATCACTGCCACAAACACTTTTTAATTAATCGTACACCAGAACAAAGTTCTAAAAGGATTTATAACAAAGTAGCCACTGCCAAATAAACTTTACAATTATCTCACAAATCAAACATTCCAAAGTAGAGTCACTTTACTAAACAAATTACCGGTATTAAAAATATGTTGTATATAGCTGGTTAATTTTTGTCTGTTTAATAATCATTACCACACAAATTATATAAGTACAAAAACAAACATACGCTATCTTATAAGCTACACCAAAGTAGAACCAAGCAAGATACCATTATTACCTTGACTGATTAGACTATGGTTCTATCTTATAAGCTCCACCATAGTGGAACAATGCAAGATAACAGTCTTACCTTGACTGATTACATTATGACTCTATTTTACAAGCTCCACTGTAGTGGAACCAAGCAAAGTAACAGTCTTACATTGACTGATTACATTATGACCCTATTTTACAAGCTACACTGTAGTGAAACCAAGCAATGTAAGCTACCTTTCAGGGTAAACAAACGGTACATATTTTCTCCAAAATTGATAAATCATGTTACTGTTACAACATGTTATTTAATTACAACACATATTTGTCCTGTACCTATCAGAAAAATTTTAAAAAAAATGACATGATAGTATATTTTGCATGGCAATATTTTTATTGCTGAAACTTCATAATTGTCAAAGCTGGATTATTTTTCCCAAGCAATTCAACGTTGATGAATGTTCACTTTCATTCTATTCACATATGTACTGTACATTAGGAAATACTAGGGAGGCTTATATTTGTTTTAACTCTCATTTTACTGTGCAAGGTAATAGTTGACAAAAACACGTCAGATCTGTGTGTGTCTGTAATCGACACTGCTTGTCTGTTCTGTCATATTGCAATATCGTTGGGGTCTAACAGACAAGCTGATGCATTGTAAGAATCACTCTGAATCCGGGAATCAATAGTGGGGTGCAAGGGTCAGTTCTTAAATGAAAAGCAAATTGAAAATAAAGTTTTTGTTGTTTTAACACATTGCACACCGGCATGAAATTACATGGTGAACTCTCAGATACCTGCCAAATTTATGATATTTTGAATTTTTGCTGTGAAAATACTTTTTGTGTGTGTTTATTATAGAGTGATTTATGATATTTAAGATTTTGTGTGGACTTTATTTTGTTTTATAGAAGAAAAAAATAAAATAAATAAACTTTGTAACAACACATCAATAGAAGAGAATGTTACTGCTAGTGTCTTAGTGTAATCCAAGGAGGTTTGAATGTTATATTTGTAACCTCAACACATCAATACAAGAGAATGTTCTCAATGTGATGTTCGACTGTTCCAGCTCTAAGCAACATTGAGGTAGTGGTCCAGACAGGGCTGGCAACTGCTGAAGGTCTGGCTGTTGATTGGATCGGGGAGAACCTCTATTGGGTGGAGAGTAATCTGGATCAGATCGAGGTGGCCAGACTCAATGGCAGTTTCCGGAGGACTCTCATTGCTGGGGAGATGGAGTCCCCCAGAGCCATCGCTTTGGACCCTAGACTGGGGTAAATTATCAACTAGTGGAATACGCTTAGTTTCACTCAAGGAGCACCATTGCTCAACCACTGAGCTATGCAGGGTCATTCTTCACTCATAGCTTAAGGCATAGTCTGTAACGGATGTGGGGGAATCATCGACCACTATGGGCGATCATTGGTACCACAGCCATTTTCTGCGATTATCTCACTAATCTTTGCACATGAAACAAATAACATGGAGGTAACTTAGCTCCTTCATTTAGTGGGGACAGTATAAGGGGTGGTTAAAAATGTACCAGCATTTGTCAGATGAGGATGTATAGTCACTATAATATAAAAAACACTCTCGGCCAACTTATCCAGGATTAAAGCTCATATCCGAGCCTTCCAGGCCATAGTCGAGTGTTCAGCTGAACAAGCTGGTATATTGTAAGAGTGATGTCTTAGACTATTCAACCACTAAAGTAGGTGTCTATTAATTAATAATTATTTTTATACAAAACGTTCAACTTGAGGTATTAGCCTGTTACTAAAATAAAATAAATGTATGCGATGGAGTTTGATGGTTGAAGATTGTGTGACTGTAATCTTGGCTTGTTGGCAGCTTCCTTTTCTGGACCGACTGGGACGCTAACGCCCCTCGCATCGAGCGCTGCAGTATGAGCGGCCAGTTCAGACGCACGGTTGTAAGAGTGGACCAAGTGACAGATGGAGCTTGGCCCAATGGCCTCACATTGGATTATGTCCTCAAGAGAATTTACTGGATTGACGCAAGGTTAGTAACATGTATTAACGCAGTCCTGCTCCTTCGAAGCAACAGTCGTTGCTCTTATGAGCTGGTTTATTTCCCTCTTCTCATTTATAGCTGACATCCATGTGAACAGGTGACAAGTCCACTCTTCACATTTATAGCCGACATCCATGTGTACGGGTGACAAGTCCACTCTTCTTATTTATAGCCGACATCCATGTGTACGGGTGACAAGTCCACTCTTCTTATTTATAGCCGACATCCATGTGTACGGGTGACAAGTCCACCCTTCTTATTTATAGCCGCCATCCATGTGTACGGGTGACAAGTCCACTCTTCTTATTTATAGCCGACATCCATGTGTACGGGTGACAAGTCCACCCTTCTTATTTATAGCCGACATCCATGTGTACGGGTGACAAGTCCACTCTTCTTATTTATAGCCGACATCCATGTGTACAGGTGACAAGTCCACTCTTCACATTTATAGCCGACATCCATGTGTAGCGAACATCCATGTGTAGCCGACATCCATGTGTAGCGAACATCCATGTGTAGCCGACATCCATGTGTACGGGTGACAAGTCCACTATTCACATTTATAGCCGACATCCATGTGTACGGGTGACAAGTCCACTCTTAACATTTATAGCCGACATCCATGTGTACGGGTGACAAGTCCACTCTTCACATTTATAGCCGACATCCATGTGTACGGGTGAAAAGTCCACTCTTCACATTTATAGCCGACATCCATGTGTACGGGTGACAAGTCCACTCTTCGATTTGAAGCAAAAGCCCTGTAGATTTAAATATGAAATATTCCTAAAGCCAAATAAAAATATATTATATTTTACATAGTTATTTAACATTACCTAAAATAAAATTCACAAAATGTTTTATTGCACACAAGATAAACATTTTCTATCTTAAGCTGATAAGTCAACTTATTACCACAACATATAACTTAATATCTTAAATATTTGTCATATAGGTATTAATTTTATGGTGTAAATTTTGTCTACCCTGAAAGTGAGCAAGCTTACCTTGCTTGTTTCTGCTATGGTGCAGGTTGTATGACAGGGCCATAGTGGAAACTCACAATTTATTTATTTAAATTCATTCGTTCTTCAAACACTTGTGACCCCGCCTTTATAGAAATATTAAATAAAATGTACATATATTTTCGTATTAAACTACTTAACATTTCTTATAAAATTACCAATTATTACAGATCAAGGTTATTTTGTTCCCACTTAAATATTATTTGAAAGTACTTGATATATTGGAGAGTTTATTAGACCCACAGATTGACTGTTAGTTACATTGTTGTTTTCTTACATGATTGACTGAAAATTGCTGCAAGATCGATCATTTGCAGACTCCTATATTAGACAGATTACTAAGCCTGTGCGAATTAATAATTTCAATTTTGAATCATCCGAATCTTGGCTAACTTACTCAAATTGAATCAGAATCGAACTTCATGCCTAAAAAAAAGTTGAGTAGAATCCAAATAATATGTGTAAAATGTGTTTCATACTCCTTCCTAATGAGTTACGATAGGATGAAACCTAGGTTGGGGGATTGGGCGGTAATGATCAATTTTCTTCATGAGGCAGCCATTACTTCTTTGCCCAGTGGCAGCAGTGTAAAGTGTGAACTGTATTCTTTTAATTGCAAAAGCCATATTGTGTTCGTTCCTTTTTATATGTTTCCATCCACCCTTTTTATACCTTCTTCCAAATGTAATATAATATTAAGATTCATAATTTCAAATCAAATCCAAATCTTACTAAGACTCAAATTTGGATTGGAAATTTCAAAGGTTCACATAGGCTTGCAGATCATAGAGTTTTGTACAGAGTAATTGTGTGTGGTATCAACTTGACTTGTGTCATTGAGAGAAATGTTATTTCAGGTCCGACTCCATCCACACGACCACGTATGATGGTGAGGATCATCGTGAGGTGATGCGAGGACATGAGACTCTCTCTCATCCGTTTGCCATAGCTTTGTTTGAGAACTATGTCTATTGGACGGATTGGAGGACAAACGCTGTCATCAGAGCCAACAAGTGGAATGGTTCTGACATCAGCGTGATACAACGAACCCTCACACAACCGTTTGATATCCAGATACTGCATCCCAGTCGACAGCCGAGAGGTTAGTAGCGCTACTGGGGAACTATCTGGGGCAGAGATTCTAAATAAATAATGGAGTGAAGCAGGGGTGTGCTCCTTCACCACTTTTTTTGTTAATAGTAATGGAAATGGTCATGAACAAAGTGGCAGGAAAACTCGGGGAGGAAAGAAAGGAACCCATGATGTTTGTTGGTGACTTGATGGTATGGGGGTAGAAGGAAGAGGAAGTACAGGAACAACTACAAGAATAAAATGAGGAAGTGAAAGAGTGGAGTGAAGCTTAGCATGGTGAAGTGTGAAGTGATGGTAATGACAAGGAAGAGAGTAAAGTCTAATGAAGCTATAAGTTTGGATGTAGTAGAGAGAACAGCAGGGAGAGTTGTTTCTATAAGTGTGTAAGAGACCTGCTATGGAGAGTTGTTCTATAGGTGTGTAAGAGACCTGCTATGGAGAGTTGTTCTACAGGTGCGTAAGAGACCTGCTATGGAGAGTTGTTCTATAAGTGTGTAAGAGACCTGCTATGGAGAGTTGTTTTATATGTGTGTAAGAGACCTGCTATGGAGAGTTGTTCTACAGGTGCGTAAGAGACCTGCTATGGAGAGTTGTTCTACAGGTGCGTAAGAGACCTGCTATGGAGAGTTGTTCTATAGGTGTGTAAGAGACCTGCTATGGAGAGTTGTTCTACAGGTGCGTAAGAGACCTGCTATGGAGAGTTGTTCTATAAGTGTGTAAGAGAACTGCTATGGAGAGTTGTTCTATATGTGTGTAAGAGACCTGCTATGGAGAGTTGTTCTATAGGTGTGTAAGAGACCTGCTATGGAGAGTTGTTCTATAAGTGTGTAAGAGACCTGCTATGGAGAGTTGTTCTATAGGTGTGTAAGAGACCTGCTATGGAGAGTTGTTCTATAGGTGTGTAAGATACCTGCTATGGAGAGTTGTTCTATATGTGTGTAAGAGACCTGCTATGGAGAGTTGTTCTATAAGTGTGTAAGATACCTGCTATGGAGAGTTGTTCTATATGTGTGTAAGAGACCTGCTATGGAGAGTTGTTCTATAGGTGTGTAAGAGACCTGCTATGGAGAGTTGTTTTATAGGTGTGTAAGAGACCTGTTATGGAGAGTTGTTCTATAAGTGTGTAAGAGAACTGCTATGGAGAGTTGTTCTATATGTGTGTAAGAGACCTGCTATGGAGAGTTGTTCTATATGTGTGTAAGAGACCTGCTATGGAGAGTTGTTCTATAGGTGTGTAAGAGACCTGCTATGGAGAGTTGTTCTATATGTGTGTAAGAGACCTGCTATGGAGAGTTGTTTTATAGGTGTGTAAGAGACCTGCTATGGAGAGTTGTTCTATAGGTGTGTAAGAGACCTGCTATGGAGAGTTGTTTTATATGTGTGTAAGAGACCTGCTATGGAGAGTTGTTTTATATGTGTGTAAGAGACCTGCTATGGAGAGTTGTTCTATATGTGTGTAAGAGACCTGCTATGGAGAGTTGTTTTATATGTGTGTAAGAGACCTGCTATGGAGAGTTGTTATATAGGTGTGTAAGATACCTGCTATGGAGAGTTGTTCTATATGTGTGTAAGAGACCTGCTATGGAGAGTTGTTCTATAAGTGTGTATGATACCTGCTATGGAGAGTTGTTTTATAGGTGTGTAAGAGACCTGTTATGGAGAGTTGTTCTATAAGTGTGTAAGAGAACTGCTATGGAGAGTTGTTCTATATGTGTGTAAGAGACCTGCTATGGAGAGTTGTTCTATATGTGTGTAAGAGACCTGCTATGGAGAGTTGTTCTATAGGTGTGTAAGAGACCTGCTATGGAGAGTTGTTCTATATGTGTGTAAGAGACCTGCTATGGAGAGTTGTTTTATAGGTGTGTAAGAGACCTGCTATGGAGAGTTGTTCTATATGTGTGTAAGAGACCTGCTATGGAGAGTTGTTTTATATGTGTGTAAGAGACCTGCTATGGAGAGTTGTTTTATATGTGTGTAAGAGACCTGCTATGGAGAGTTGTTCTATATGTGTGTAAGAGACCTGCTATGGAGAGTTGTTTTATATGTGTGTAAGAGACCTGCTATGGAGAGTTGTTATATAGGTGTGTAAGATACCTGCTATGGAGAGTTGTTCTATATGTGTGTAAGAGACCTGCTATGGAGAGTTGTTCTATAAGTGTGTATGATACCTGCTATGGAGAGTTGTTCTATATGTGTGTAAGAGACCTGCTATGGAGAGTTGTTTTATAGGTGTGTAAGAGACCTGTTATGTAGAGTTGTTCTACAGGTGTGTAATAGATCTGCTATGGATAAGGGAAATCCCCTTGAAGTGTTGTACAGGGCGTACTTTGTACTTATTGTCACATATGCAGCAGAAACATGGACATTGAATGTAAGAGAGACAAGGAGAGCATGTTAACTGTCATCAGGAGAAACAGGATTAGGATTGAAGTTATCCGGGGAAAGAATAGAAGTATAGGGAGTACATGATAGTAGAGCGATGGGAGGAGCAGATAACAGAAAGTGTTCAAGTGAGAGGAAAAGAATGGTGAAAGGATAGAGGAAGATGGAGGCATTTTACTAAACTGACCTGGCCACAGGTTGGAAACAGTTGAAGATTAGTTTTTTTTATGTGAATGTCATTCCAAAGCTTCCAAACCACTCACTTATCAACTATCTCAGAATTGTCTGTTATTACTGTCGTAAGACCACTTTGTTTGTTTGAGAAGGACAACATTTTTGTTTTTAACCATTTACTTGATCTCAGAACTGTGAGCTTTCACATGAAAAATGGTTGAAATAGAGCACATTTCATAATATTGTTTTTAAAACTATAAATCTTATAACTAAAGGTCTTATAGGGAAGTGCTGATACTTTCACCTCCATTTAAACAAGAGCCGTATTTTGAAACTAGAAACTACTTCTTAAATAACGTAGGATTTCTGGTCTCATGAAACTACTTAGCGCTCCATTAGGTTGTTTGTGAATTCATTATTTTCTACAAAGTGAGGAGGAGGTTTTCCTTATAGAGATATATATTTGCATCCAATTTCCATTTCCTTTGTTTCTCCTTTATGTTATTTATTCCTTTTACATGTTTCTAAGTGTCCTATCACTCTTTACCATTTTCCTCTCCGCTCCCTTTTGTGTTTATTGGTTTCCTCTTTAAGTAAGTTGCTCCACCACCACCCTGACAAGGTCTAATAGAATGAAACTTATGTCGAGGAATTGGGTGGTAACAATAGATTGTCATCAATAGTCAGCCATGACCTCTCTGTCCAGTGTCAGCAGTGTAAAGTGTGTTGTTGTAAAACATTACTTGTTCTGTTCCAGATGTGAAGAATCCATGTGGGGACAATAACGGACAATGTTCTCATCTGTGTTTGTTGAATATAAACAGCACCTTCAAGTGCGACTGTCCCCACGTGATGCGTCTGGACGAAGACCACCGGACATGCGTTGGTAAGTTGCAGTCTAAACCTGGTGCCAGGAGCTTGAACTAGCTTGGGAATGGAGAGCTTACAGAACTGGGCGACGGTAAAACCTTTAAAGTCAGGCGACGTTCAGTTTCTCATGTGCTGAAATATGGTGGATTGGGTCTTGTAGAGGAAATATCAGAACAACTCGTACATTCACTTACAGGCAATCATCCATTGCTTTTATGGTGGAAATAGAATGTTTTAACTTTCTCTTTTATTTTAGTGATATTTTCTTGGACAAGATATGATTTTCAAAGCAAAACTTTAATAAAAGGTTATTTTAACCTTAATAAAAACATTGTCTATTAAGTGAGCTA
Source organism: Timema podura (assembly GCA_033556935.1). Classification (NCBI taxonomy): domain Eukaryota; kingdom Metazoa; phylum Arthropoda; class Insecta; order Phasmatodea; family Timematidae; genus Timema; species Timema podura. The sequence continues at coordinate 40,951,926 of JAVRXN010000003.1, forward strand.
TTTTTAATTAATTAAGTTTGATTACAAAACTGTGTTTTGTATCAAATTGTTAATTTATATTACACCATTATCTTATTCTTTTGATGCATTAGGAACAGGAGATCGGTAAAAAATTGTCATAAGTCGAAGTATAGACTTTATTTAACTTGCAAATGTATTAGAGCCACCAAAAAACACACATAAATAACTATATAACACTTGCAAATGCATGAAATACATAAATAAACATAAGAACAAATAAAATAGCAGTTCACACCGAATGACTTTTATTTAAAGACTGAACGATAAAAGAAACAATATGGCGCCCGGTGGTGATGAAATACGTAGAAAGATTGAAGCAAGCGACAAAATTTGGAAACATGATTATAATTGAAACCCGACAAAAGAGCGAAACAACTAAAGTCGAGATATTGCTATAATTTATTAATTTGGCTTTTCGATAAACTCGATTACGAATAGAATAATAATTCCAATAATAATGATAAATCATTTTTGGGTTTAAACTTAATATTTAAATAATGCCAGATACTTTGTAATAAATATGATTTAAATTAAAATATAATTTTAACCCTATGGATAAAAATTGTTTTGAATGTGCATTTAAAATGATATTCCAAAACCAAGACTCTTTACAGTCAAAATATGTCCAGTATTTCAGCACTTTCAGCAATAACTGAATTACAAAACCCTCACTGTCGGGGCTCATTCAGTCGCATTTGGCATCTTGAATAAAATAACGGAAATAATATTTCATCATTTGCTTTTCTAAGGATGGGGAATGACCAATATTGGGAATGCTTTTTCTTTTAAATACTCAAAAGATTTTTTTTAAATATCAACACGAAACATGTAAAAACAAACTTTATTTCGCTATTAAGGGGATATGGTGGAAACTAAAAGAAAAACTCACAAACTGAATGGCTGAAATAAATTGCTTCTTTGAAAAATTATGAAACATAAAATATATTCCATTCTTGTATGTTGTTTGCAATATTTTAAAGACTTATTCAAATGTAAATTTTTTTTGAATACTTGAGTTTGACAAGCTAGTCAAATATCTCTGAAAATGTCGAACTGATATTTTAAAGCGTGCAATAAAATTAGGTTGTTGTGTAACAGATTTTTGTTTACATTCGTTTCCAATTATTGAAAGTGTCAAAATCGGATTTATATTTAATCTTTATTTTTGTTAAAGAAGATATTTAAAATGTACCCCAAAAAGCAGAACGCGGTTTTCCTTAAAGAGCCAACTCAATTTCAGAAATGGTAAAAGATTTCAAAAACCTAATCCAAATGCTTGCATATTCGTTTTAATTGTTTGAACAATGAGCTAAATTAAGTTATGATTATTATTTAACTTAATTTCTATCCACCACCTGTTTTGATTTAATTAGTTTGTTTACAAAAACATATTTACTATTTGAAAGTAATAACTTTTTTATTAGCTTTGAATAGTCATAGTAAGTACAATATTGTTGCACACTATGGACTTTGAACAAATGAATTGTTATAACTTAGTTTCTTGATAGTTTCGTCCCCACAAATGTAATCTTCAAAATGAAAATTATATTTTTAATTGTTGATACAAACCACAATTTACTTGGAACCTAATCAGCAAGTTGTTGAGTATGACTTCTGTTACAACATGTAACCATGTGTGAGTTGACTTCTGTTACAACATGTGACCATGTGTGAGTTGACTTCTGTTACAACATGTGACCATGTGTGAGTTGACTTCTGTTACAACATGTGACCATGTGTGAGTTGACTTCTGTTACAACATGTGACCATGTGTGAGTTGACTTCTGTTACAACATGTGACCATGTGTGAGTTGACTTCTGTTACAACATGTGACCATGTGTGAGTTGACTTCTGTTACAACATGTGACCATGTGTGAGTTGACTTCTGTTACAACATGTGACCATGTGTGAGTTGACTTCTGTCACAACATGTAACCATGTGTGAGTTGACTTCTTTTACAACATGTGACCATGTGTGAGTTGACTTCTGTCACAACTAGAGCTGGGCCGATCAGCTATTTTGCCGATTAGTCCGATGCCGATTAGGCCGATCACCGATGCCGATTATTTTTGGTTTCAATTTTAATAAGTGTATAAAGTAAAATGACCCTTAAAGCAAAAAAAAAGTTACTTTTACTAGTTTTATAATGTCCAATATAGCTTTGTTTTAACAATATTTAAATATAAACTTTTAAAACGTAAAGGTTGTTTAATTATTATTTTATATTGTTATTGTTAGGACAAGTGAACCTGTCATTAAACAAAAACAAATCGCATTAATAAATAGCAAATATACTGGTACATGTTAGATAATTAGAATATGATTTCACATTTATGATTAAATAGGCCTACTGACCCTTTCATTAGACAAATCATAATCAGCAAATTTCAATTTAATTTTAATGATAAAAAATAATCAAGGCACACATATTTTTGCACACAAGGAGAATAGGCCTACATCTATGTTGTTTTTAGATGAAATAGGAATTTTTACACCCAATGTCTATTAAAATATGGCTTCAATATTAAACAATTTTTAACAATCGTAATATTTTTGTGAATTGTGATTTAGATATATCATAATATAGGTTTTTGTGATTCTAGAAAGCATTCCATCATAATTTAACTACTAAATATTAATATTGTATAGAAACAGGTGGTTTCTTAAAAAAAAGTATAGTAAAAAGGCATCACCATTTTTAAACAGTAATCCGATCTTTTTAATAACAATTTAAATAATCTTAATGAAAGATAACATTGTTTTAACTACATTTAAATAGGAACTACCTTTGAAAAATCGAATGAACGGTGAACGGGTCAAAATGAACGGATCATTGAACTGAACCAGATACAATGAATCTTTCATTTAAAAGAACGATTTTGCCCATCTCTACTTCAATATGATAAAATAAATAATAAATAACATAATGTGCAACGAAAGTTATTTTTCGTTTTTTTTTTTAAAGAAATACTTTAAAACTTATTTTAATTTACTTTTAACTATTAAAGAAAATGTAAAATTTAAATATTAATATATACTAATTCAATTCATATTGAAATATGAGCGAAACAAATTCCCTGCTAGTGGAAAGTTTTGTACTTGCATTAAAAGAAAAACTGTTTCCATTTAAAACAAAATGTGTGCATGAGCGAGATTATTACGCCCGATGTTTCATTTTTTAGGCATCTTTAACAAATCGAAATAAAACAACACTAATCTGCTAATATTTTATTTTATGATTATTAGATTTGTTACTTGTGAGTATTTTTATTTCTAATAACGTGTATAAATTGGAAAAAGACCTATGGTAAATATATTTATTTTGATATATTTTGTTTGGAATGTTGGATGTGCTGTTTATTTCAAACTTAAGTCACTAAGAACAAGCTAATTATTCAAAGATCTCATACGAGAGAGCAGAGATAAAATATTATTTTTTAGGACTTAAAATATTCACACACATTTTGAGTAATCGGCATAAATAATCGGAGATTCAAACACCGATCATCGGAATCACCGGTTATGCGATAATCGGCCGATGATCGGATTAATAATCGGCATCGGCCCAGCCCTAGTTACAACATGTGACCATGTGTGAGTTGACATATATGACAACGGAATTAATTCTTTAAGTCATACATTTAGTCTTTTATAGATTGCTTCGAATGTGGTTTTTCATTTTTGTGAGTAAAATAACTGACTGTTTCTTTTAAAGTACTAAGAATGTCCCATTTGATGAAGGAACAATTTGAACACTTACTTTGGCACTTTTGTCCTGCTCTCTGAGTATTAATATCGACTGACACTTGAGCAAAGATTTATTGCAAACAACATTTATTTGTAGCTTCGCATACAAATGGAAATATTTTATTGTTTCATGCACTGAAAAGTTTTGATATTTTTAGGACAAAAAATGGATTGTTTTGTTGAGAGACATTCATTGTCATGTTGGAAATTAGTTTGAATAAATCTTCTTTGAAAATGAAACTGTGATCATTAAAAACATCATTTCAGGAGACCATTTTAGTACCATAACATAATAAAGGATTGCCGGACAGATTTCTCCTCAAGGGTGGTTTTCATAGAGAGACAGGCTTTGAAGGATTCTGGGAACACATTTTAAAGAAGTACTCAACTCAAGTTCTTTGCTTGACATGTTCTTGTATGAACTTACAATGAACTAACTCTTAGTCTTGGGCACCCGCAGTAATGGTCTAGAAAACAGTGTTAACATTTTTTAATCTTCTAGTTTGCCTTCTTCAGATTTACAATTGCGGTATATGATCACCACAGCCACTAAACGTAACTCCAAATAAAACCTTTCACTACATTTTAAACTATTGTCGACGTTTCATCATAATCTTCTCATCTGAGAATAGAGAAAAAGAACATTAGGCGCATGCATACATTGTGTGGGTGTTTGTGTGTGTGGGGGGGGGGGGGGGGGGGGGGGGAGAAACAGGTGCCCATGCCCCAACTTATTTCCTTATGTTGTGTTGACGCCTATCTCAACATTCAAACAAAGGAGTGAAACACGCAGACTAAAAGTCAAGCTCGTTTTGTCTGGTATGGGGAGTTTGCGGTTCAAATCCTGGTCGGGTATACTGAGAATGGGTTCTCATTCTTTCACACACAAATGAGAGAACATTTACTGAAATCCACCTTTGTCCTGCACCCCAGCCAAACAAACTGTACATAGCTAATCTAGATCAAATAAAAACTAAACAGTTCACTCTTTGGTGGTCCACTCATTACTAATTAGTGAAATTACCCATAAAATAAAATTCAACTTTTATTAAACCCCGCGATTAGCGATCACATTCTTGTTAAATGTCTTATTTTAATACATTTATTGCAAAGCTGTGTGTGTTTGGGGATCTATAAGCTGGAGGCCATCTTAATAACATAAAATAATATAACCTACCAATGTTTAAAAATAAGTGTATTATATTTATATTTTTATTGATAATTTTGCTAAGAATAATTTATTAAAACTATATATTCATAACGTCACAGAAAAACAAATACAGCATATTCTTGTACAATAAGAACAGACTGTAATAAAACAAACACAGCAGATTCTTGTACATTAGGAACAGACTGTAATAAAACAAACACAGCAGATTCTTGTACATTAGGAACAGACTGTAATAAAACAAACACAGCAGATTCTTGTACATTAGGAACAGACTGTAATAAAACAAACACAGCAGATTCTTGTACATTAGGAACAGACTGTAATAAAACAAACACAGCAGATTCTTGTACATTAGGAACAGACTGTAATAAAACAAACACAGCAGATTCTTGTACATTAGGAACAGACTGTAATAAAACAAACACAGCAGATTCTTGTACATTAGGAACAGACTGTAATAAAACACACACAGCAGAGTCTTGTACAATAAGAACAGACTGTAATAAAACACACACAGCAGAGTCTTGTACAATAGGAACAGACTGTAATAAAACAAACACAGCAGATTCTTGTACATTAGGAACAGACTGTAATAAAACAAACACAGCAGATTCTTGTACATTAGGAACAGACTGTAATAAAACAAACACAACAGAGTCTTGTACAATAGGAACAGACTGTAATAAAACAAACACAGCAGATTCTTGTACATTAGGAACAGACTGTAATAAAACACACACAGCAGAGTCTTGTACAATAAGAACAGACTGTAATAAAACACACACAGCAGAGTCTTGTACAATAAGAACAGACTGTAATAAAACAAACACAGCAGATTCTTGTACATTAGGAACAGACTGTAATAAAACAAACACAGCAGATTCTTGTACATTAGGAACAGACTGTAATAAAACACACACAGCAGAGTCTTGTACAATAAGAACAGACTGTAATAAAACAAACACAGCAGATTCTTGTACATTAGGAACAGACTGTAATAAAACACACACAGCAGAGTCTTGTACAATAAGAACAGACTGTAATAAAACAAACACAGCAGAGTCTTGTACAATAAGAACAGACTGTAATAAAACACACACAGCAGAGTCTTGTACAATAAGAACAGACTGTAATAAAACAAACACAGCAGAGTCTTGTACAATAAGAACAGACTGTAATAAAACACACACAGCAGAGTCTTGTACAATAAGAACAGACTGTAATAAAACAAACACAGCAGAGTCTTGTACAATAAGAACAGACTGTAATAAAACACACATAGCAGAGTCTTGTACAATAGGAACAGACTGTAATAAAACAAACACAGCAGAGTCTTGTACAATAAGAACAGACTGTAATAAAACACACACAGCAGAGTCTTGTACAATAAGAACAGACTGTAATAAAGCACACATAGCAGAGTCTTGTACAATAAGAACAGACTGTAATAAAACAAACACAACAGAGTCTTGTACAATAAGAACAGACTGTAATAAAACACACATAGCAGAGTCTTGTACAATAGGAACAGACTGTAATAAAACAAACACAGCAGAGTCTTGTACAATAAGAACAGACTGTAATAAAACACACATAGCAGAGTCTTGTACAATAGGAACAGACTGTAATAAAACAAACACAGCAGAGTCTTGTACAATAAGAACAGACTGTAATAAAACACACACAGCAGAGTCTTGTACAATAAGAACAGACTGTAATAAAGCACACATAGCAGAGTCTTGTACAATAAGAACAGACTGTAATAAAACAAACACAACAGATTCTTGTACAATAGGAACAAACTGTAATAAAACAAACACAGCAGAGTCTTGTACAATAGGAACAGACTGTAATCAAACAAACACAGCAGAGTCTTGTACAATAGGAACAGACTGTAATAAAACACACACAGCAGAGTCTTGTACAATAGGAACAGACTGTAATAAAACAAACACAGCAGAGTCTTGTACAATAAGAACAGACTGTAATAAAACAAACACAACAGAGTCTTGTACAATAAGAACAGACTGTAATAAAACACACACAGCAGAGTCTTGTACAATAAGAACAGACTGTAATAAAACAAACACAGCAGAGTCTTGTATAATAAGAACAGACTGTAATAAAACACACACAGCAGAGTCTTGTACAATAAGAACAGACTGTAATAAAACAAACCCATTCAACACTGGAGTTGTATCTTATTGTTGTATTACAAACGAGAGTCAGGATCAATTCTCCCAAACACAACAAACAACCCCACCTTGTGTCACACCAAATATATTACTAACATTATATATTTTGATAAAATGCGCTGAGTCACGCTAGTGTGTATACATTTTGACCTAATTTCCAACTGTTCTTGAAAGTTCTCCCAGCGACACAATCCACTGTGGCTCTCCAAGGGACCTGTAAGGTGCATTGAACCGGGCCATTGAATTAATCTGAACGGGATTATGTTTGTGTGTGTGCGCGTCCCTTTGTTTCCATGTTTCAGTGAACGAGCAGGTGTTGTTGTTCTCCCGCGCTAACGAGATCCGAGGCGTGGATCTGTCTCTGCCGTACTACCACACAATCCCGACCATCAGCCTGCCACAGGTGTTGTCACCGCAGCAACTTGACTTTGTGGCAGAGAAGAAGAAGATCTATTGGACTGACACGCAAGTGAACGAAGTCAAGCGAACAGGTCTCACCGGGGGAGTTACGGAGAGCATCATAGACACGGGTGAGGCTCACAATCTTGTTCCAATATCTGTGTCTCGACAATCTTTGCTCGTTATAGTTCAACCACTTCCTTGGCAAAGTGGCGTGTCACGTGGGGCAGTCTATCCATTGTTTTAGAGAAGAATCTTTATGTAATCATCATCATCATCATCATCAACTGTTTCCAGCCTATGACCAGGTCAGTTTAGTACAATGCTCCATCTTCCTCTGAAGCAGGAAGCAAAATGATGTAGCACTGAGTACCCAGAGCCCCGTGTGATTGCCTGCTGGTGCTTCTCTCTCCTCACTGTGTGGGGGTGTGTCGGTTGAACTCTGACCTGCTGCTAGGATGGATGTGGTCATAGAAAGAACTATTACAGCATATAGTTTATTCAGGTAACAGCAAGTGTGCAAGGGAGGAGAGATGAATGGTGGACAGAAAGAAGATGATGGAGGAATTATACTAACCTGACCTGGCCACAGACTATAAACAGTTGTTGATGTTGATGGTTGATGGTTTATCTCTTCTGTTCAGGTATCGAGCACCCAACAGGTTTTGCCATTGACTGGGTGTCTGGAAACATGTACGTCAGTTCCTCGGGAGCAAACACTAACGTGATTTTGGCAGCTAATCTGGAGGGTGAGTACCTGACCACTGTGGTGAGCGACGACCTGTTCCAAGTCAAGTCCCTGGCTGTGGACCCCCTGAGGGGTCGCTTGTTCTGGAGTCACATGAGTGACGACCTCCATGTCATCGAGATGAGTGCTATGGACGGGTCTGGCAGGAAAGTCCTTGTCTCTCAGCGAGAAGACACGGATCTCATTTCACCGCAAAGTGAGTAGTACTCCGTCGGTTGATTCACATTATTTCCAAGTGCATCACACTTGAATGAACAGCACTTATCAAGTGAATACTATCATAGTTGTTAAAATAGCTTCCTGGCTATCACAATGACTCATCTGTGGTTATAAAATATTTATTTTTGTTTAAAAATGGTAAAACATCAACCTTTATTTAAATGGTATGGTGCAACATCCAACATTAGAGTTCCTGACGAGTTTTAATAGGTCCAACCATCAGCGTCACTCAGTGGGTGTAGACTGCACTGGTTGACACCATCAGAGGGGTTGAAGCAACTGTCTATACACATTTTGTGTAGTGTTTCGGCAGAATTATATTATTAAAATATTACTGTAGTTAGCTATAACCACAAATATTTTTCATAAGCACAGCTTACATGTATTGTATAATATACCTACAAAGACAACTCTTAAGCCAATCTAATTTTTAAACCTTCTTATACGGATGCACTCCGGTAAGAGTTGTCTTTATTATCCAATTATGATGACACTTCACATTTTGTCTGCATGCACTGCAGTTTTCATTGCTACTGGTTTTTTTATGATTGCTGATTTTGTCAAATTTATTGGTATTTTAGGTACAATATTATGAGTATATCACAATATGCATTTGTTTACAACTTCTACATTATTTGGGCCGTCATTGATTATGCAAACCTAATTCATTAACGTATCTTATATAACAATAAAGTTTAATGAGTTAAAATTAATATAATTTTGATGTATTTCTTAAACGTTTTTACTTTGAATTCTATGGTTTTCCTACCGAATCTCACTCTAACCATGTGAAACTATTTCAATGTAAATATATTTTGGTTATGCTTATGTAATGATACTGTTTTGGACCCCTATAATATATTCAAAAAGTCATGGATGAAGTGTATTTTTCTTTAAAGAAATGTATGTAAAATTTCCTTTTAATACTTCATCCATGGAAAATCACGCGTTTTCAGAAATAATTTCACTACACTACATTTTAAAACTTTCTTTCTTTCTTTAAAAAAACTCCCTCCGTTCTATTTGAAAATCAGGTGAGGATGAGCTGGCTGTCTTTACCCAATAAGAAGCTAGCCTTCTCAACATCAGGTTGCCAGGAGTTCTCCTATTAGTTAGTTTTAACACTGAAGACAAGTGGTCCAATAAGCAAGGGGTTAGGTCATATGTAAGCAGCTAGTGCGTATAGATCCACACTGAAACCTAGTAATATCACAGAAAACATAATTTTGAACTGCACTAGGTCTGACTTTCTATGTCAGTTCATAACTGAACAAAACTGTATCATTTTACTATCAATTTTATAATAATAAAAGTGAAATAAATAAAATAAATCGAGTACAATGTTAAATCTCTACTAATTTCAACAATCAACCAACAGAAATCCTACAGTAAGAAATATAAAATCAGAGCATCATAGACGTGTGATAACAAGTGCGTAGTAAGGCATGCTCACATCGTCATCATAAGGCATACACGAGTTCACATCTGTATCATCATCAATAAAATCCAATATCATTATAATTGGTACCTAATCGCGGAGCAGATATCGCTATACTTATGATATCATGTATGAAATAAAGTGCATTGAGCCAAAAAAAATTGGTAGTAAATAAATGATAGAATATTAGGAAAATGGTAGAGCACAAATAAAAGTAAAAAACACAAAACCAAATATTTACATACACTTAAATATTTCAATGCTATTATAGCATTGAAATATTGAAGTGTGTGTAAATATGTGTTAGTGCTTTACTTTTATTTGTAAGTAATAAATAAAATGATAGAATATTAGGAAAATGGTAGAGCACAAATAAAAGTAAAAACACAAAACCAAATATTTACATACACTTAAATATTTCAATGCTATTATAGCATTGAAATATTGAAGTGTGTGTAAATATGTGTTAGTGCTTTACTTTTATTTGTGCTCTACCATTTTCCTAATATTCTATCATTTTATTTATTACTATACTTATGATATTGTAATTTTAGTTTTGCAAGTTGTGTATGTCACTAATATTACCATTACTTTCAGTGAATTACGATTTACAAGTAATATTAGTACAAAAAACATTACTAAGTATTTTGTATGGTCTGGTACGAGAGGAGGTCCATGGGGTGAAACCAAACCTAGTTACGCCACTGGTTCCAAATCAACTCAAAGATGTCACAAAACTCTACAAACTTAACACTAACAATTTTCAATTTCATCGTGGAAATTCAATTTTTATCTAATTTTATTTTATAACTAGAACAGTCTCTCAATATTTCTTTTTGTCCTAACTAAAAGATATCACTTTTACAATTTTATTATATTTAAAAAAAATTAAGTTTTTTTTTTTCAAAAAGACATTTTTAAAAAGATGTTTTTATTTGTGGTCTATGCAAGGATCTATAATAAAAAAAGTTCAACTTGAAATATTTCAAGAACAAATACTCAAACACCAAAAAAGAAAAATTATTTCATTTAAACTCATTTTGAACTGAAAAATGCTAATTCGCCTACCGTCAAAAACTACACTTAAAATTTTTATATACCAAAACAAACCAAATTGAGGAAGTAAAAGGGTATTATTTAGTTTTCTTAAAGATTTTTGTTTCTTTTTCTTCTTCTGTATCTCTAAAGGTTTGTGTTTGCGCATAAGTGTGTATTAAAAGACAAGTGGCCGGGACTGATTATAGACAAGTTATAAACTTTGCACTCACTAGTTAAAAAATAAACATGAGTCAGATGTTTGTGATCTAATCTGCCATTGTTGTTTAGGTCTGAGTATGGATCTGGACTCGTGGCGCCTCTACTGGGTGAATGTGGAGTCTGGTAAAATACAGTATTACAACTTCAACACGAGTCTGGTAGAGACTGTCCCCTTGAAGCATGATAGACCTTCAGCAGCTGTCATTTATAATGGTCTGCTGTATTACGCGAACCATGAGGACTCGGCCATACATGTCTGCAACAAGACTGATGGAGAAAACAATCTGATACTCAGACACAACACTGGTTAGTATGTAACAAGACTCACACAATCGAATGCTCAGTCAAAGTGTCCAAGCTTATTGTGTTTAACTGTTTTTGTGTGTGTTTGTTCCAGGCAACGTGTTGTCACTGCGTATCTATGACCCACAGATACAGACTGGAACAAACCCGTGTTCTGTTAACAAGGGCAACTGTTCCCATCTGTGCCTGCCTGTATCCCACATCGAAAGGGTGTGCAAGTGCGCGACAGGCTACAAAACGACTGATAGATGACGACCCCACTAAGTGTGTGGGTAAGTGTCTTTGTTGCTCAGTTACCGGGGTCTGGTGTAATCTTGTTGATTGTGTCTATGTTGCTCAGTTACTAGACTCTTGTGTAACCATGTTGATTGCCTCATCAATAGACCAGGTTAGTAGGAAGTTCAAAGACTCATAACTTTTACTTGGCTCTAAGAAAAGTTTGAGGTCGGTTTGAATTGAAAAAATTAACCTAAATTTCACCCTACATGATAGCCTTTATTTATTAAAAATAAGACTTTATATTTGTCACTGTTTATATTTGCCATTTATAGCTTAAAAGAACTAATGAGAAACAACATCGCTTCACTCCCTGAAAGGGCACATCCTAAATTATTATTTTGTTAAGGAGGTTTGGGCTCCTTAATGCAAAACAACCATAAACTGAATGCTATCTTAACTCCTTTAAATAAGAATGTTGAGTATTATTTGCGTTGATTGAATATAAATGGATTGGTTTGAATCCTGGCAATTACATATTTAGTTCTACACATACTGTAAAAGTAATCAAAAGACTCTTTTTTTCTTTTGAGGTGCTGTGTGTGACTCTTCCAATCTTTTCATATCTTTAACTCTGATCTTTTTAGAGCTATTATATGTTCACAAAATAGAAATTCTAAGATATCACTTTTTAAGGTTTAAAAAAAATTAATACTTCATATGCCTAAATAATCGCTCCTTTTATCTGGTTTGATACAAACTTTGAATGTTCAGAAATAAGTAATTTTGTTTCTCTATGTAAGGCAGAGTAGGAATATTATTGTTGTGACATAGTCCATTATTGTCCTAAGCTGTTCACTATAAACAATCTCTGCCGGCCTCTGTCTCACACACAACGACCCTCCCCCGCTCATGTTGAAACTATCCTCTTGGTTCCAGGTATCAAAGAGTTTCTCTTCTATTCCATCAACTGGGAGTTGAAGGGGATGCCTCTGAATGAGGACAACTCCACTCAGGTGCTCGGCTCAATATCTCGAGTGTCGATGGCGACCAGCATCGACTTCCATGCGGGTAAGGGGATCAACTTCTCTCTTGTGTACATATTTATAGAACATACACTATCTAGCAGTGTCTGCTGTCTCCAATCACAGGGGCTTACAATTGTCAACCGATTCTTGTTTCTTCAACTCTCCTAATATAATACACCAGTTTTTGAAGTTTAATCTTAGTTTCGAAAGTGTTGAAGTATTTGGTTCATTTAAATATCTTGCTGTTCACCCTGTTTTATGATGTAGATTAATATTATATGAGGCAAACGCTTGCTCCAGATGATAAAAGTTCCTAGTTTTGTCAATTTAATGATTAAAAGTATATTTTATATAATCATAGTTAACTCTAGAATGCTATCTTATGAGAAACAGATGTGTAGTGCCTGAAGAATTCGTGTCCAATCCCCTCCCCTCCTTCGAGCTATGCCTCCAACAATTGTGACGGATGTTTGCATCTTGGAAGTTACTTTACATTATTTGAAAGTAGAAGTCAGATTTACCAACCAATAGTATTAAAAGAAGTAGCAGTGCCCAGACTGTTAAAAACATTTTCATTCTTTCTTGTTTACTAAAAGTTAGTCAGTTCCAGCCATTGCAGAAACATTTAAATATACCAATGTTTATTGTATTTACTTACCCAGGTTTTATAAAACATCGATTATTTTTGTTTTGTAGTTTGATGAATGTCGATTTTTATTAGGGATGGACGTGAACGGGAAATTTTAAAACCATTCTTTAGAATAATTTTATATTAAAAATATATTTATTTCTAAACTAATGTGGTAAGACTTTTAAAAGTTATAATATTATTAAAACCTGCTTCAGTGGCCGCATGGTCTAAGGCATCACTCTCGCAATAGATTAGACCGCCAATGACGGGGATTGCAGTTCGATCCTGGCAAGGTGTACTAAGGGTGGTTTTCCTAAATGGTTTCCCACTCTATCCACGCAAATGTGGGTACACCTCCTCTAAATTCAATCTTTCTTATCCATAGCACACTAGTCACTAGTAAATAGGTATGTAACTGGAACGGGCTATAAGACATAGTCCTAAAAAAACATTGCTAAAGGTAGTAAAAATAGTAAAAATAACAATAAAATAAAAGAAGTTTGCGAATAGCATTTTTTATTAAATCAAATAACAAAATTTTTAATTGATATCAAATAATACAAATCAAATAACTAGGACACATTATCCTTGGGCTCAAACCTAGCCGAGTTCAACATTTTTACTGATCTATAAAAATTCATATCACAACTTTCTTCAGAGGGGAAATAAAGCAGTCAGTCCCATGTCAATCGTGGCAAGTAAAGCCGTCAGTCCCATGTCAATCGTGGCAAGTAAAGCCATCAGTCCCATGTCAATCATGGCAAGTAAAGCCATCAGTCCCATGTCAATCATGGCAAGTAAAGCCATCAGTCCCATGTCAATCGTGGCAAGTAAAGCCATCAGTCCCATGTCAATCGTGGCAAGTAAAGCCATCAGTCCCATGTCAATCGTGGCAAGTAAAGCCATCAGTCCCATGTCAATCGTGGCATGTAAAACCGTCAGTCCCATGTCAATCGTGGCAAGTAAAGCCATCAGTCCCATGTCAATCGTGGCTTGTAAAAGAACTCTGGAAGGTTTGTGAAAATAACTTTCCAGTAATATTGATAGGACCTTTCGAGCTCACTCATAGAAATTCAGTGTGGGAAGAAACAAGAAACTACCGCGAGTTTAGGACTTCCCGTGTACATGGGATTTGTACCAGATGGTGCAGGCAGCACTAACCAGCCCAACGGTCGAGTGTATGCTCAGCCAATAAAAATTGAATTTATTTTTTCTCAAATATTATTGTACTATCAATGTTTTTAATTTTGACTGGTATATAACTAAATAAATAATATATAATTTAAAATCCACCAAGAATACTCTAAAACTTCATTTTTTAATTCATATTTCCAAACACCATATAGTCACTGTATTTATTTTTATTTTTAAAGTGTTTTATGTTATTTTAACTGTTTCTAATATTGTAACTCCTAAATTTTCCAGACAGTTTTCACCTTACTATTTTAAATCTATCTTATCTCACATATGTCAATCCTTACAACATTGTACGAGTTGTCATATTTTTATGATCCAATACATTACAAATTTCTCTACAAGTCTTATCTTATCTCTTATCTAACACTCTTTATTTACAAACATTTTTATAATATTTTGTTGACATGTTACTAAACTAGATGGATGTGGAAAGAACCGCAATACAATAATTAAGTACCATATTTATGAAGGTTGAAGCTGAAGGATTATAATAATACGGAGAGCGGCCATAACATAATTGTATTACAGCAAGGGAATTGAGCCCGGGACCTTTGGCTTGATACGCCAATGCTCTATCACTGAGCTACCCAGGTATCGCCCCATGCTCAGGCTCATATTATATATCAACAGTAGCTCTTAGTAGCCGATGATATTCACACGTCCCTCACAGACTCTGCCCTAGACTGGGACAATATCTGGATCGCTCAGTGGTAGAACATTGGTGCACTAAGCCAAAAGTCCCGGGTTTTATTTCGTCTCCAGATGTAATTTTTCAATTCATTCGATTAAATGAATATACTTAAACAATATTTTATTTATTTTGGACAAAAAATTAGGTTTTTTTTAGTAAAACTTGAAAAATACGGATTTAAACTCGCATTCCTGGCACTTTAACATGAGGTGGTTAGCCAGACACAACACTAGGTTGCTTAACACACAGTTCATAACAAAACATAGTGATAAGGTTGAACTTGAATCAATTGTCTTTATCCATAGAAATAGATATAAACTCTTGTCTCTACTAGACAAGGTCTTGACAATTACTAGTAAAACAACGTTCACTTAACTTTACCTTTTGAAACAAAATTTACCATAATCTAGCAGGTGCCTGTACTTCATAATTAAAAATTATTTTTGTTTGATTTTATTACTGTGATTAATTTTAGGGCCTAGCTATTTCTCAGCAACAGAATCAATAATGTATTATTTCATCTCTGTTTCCAATCATTTATACAATCACAGTAATTGATGCTAAAACAAACAAGTATGGCTACCCACAATACATTTCACACATGAACACACAAGCTTTTTTTCCATCTATTTTGTGCACTGGCGTTTAATTGGCTGTAGCCTCTCCTCGCCTTCTCATTGGCTGATACATCTCAAGTCAAGGATGTATATGCCCAGGTCCATGCATAGATAGTTAAAGTTAAACTGACTTTGAGATCTGTACATGATTCAGTATGTTTTGTTTATGAACGCTATAATTGAAAGAAATGTGTTTTGTCTTCCTGCGCACTATGTGTTATGCGCTATTCAATATTAGTTATGTACTATGCTTGAATATAAAGCCAGCCTCAATAAAGGATGTTTCAGTTAAAGCATGAACCTATAATCCAGATCTGTTTGTTGAGTTTAGAACTGGACTACTTGTATTGGGCGGACAGTGACCACGGGACAGTGACCCGGATAAGACGGGACGGGACCGGAAGAGAAGTTGTGGTGGAACACTTTGAGTCGATGGAGAGCATCCCAGTAGATTGGCTGACAGGTATTTCACACTTGTAACTGTTCAATACAAACTGCTAGGAAAGTATCTCTGTATATCGAGTTTTAGTATGTAAAGTTCATTTTATTTGAATTTCTGTAAACTAAAAAATGTAATTTTAATAGTTATACCTACACATTTTCCCCCCATCCATGACTGGTTTCCAGCCTGTGGCCTCGGTCAATTTTTTATTCAAGCCATATATTTTCCATTACCACTTTGCTAGGCCTATCGTAGCTTCATATGCCTTGTAATATAACACAAGGCTAGGACAAGCACAATATCCAGTCCCCAGCCATTAATTCATCACTATGAAGGGTAAACCCATATTTTCATAAATGATACATTTTCGGCCATGACAGGAATCGAACCTGGGATCTTTAGCTCAGTAGGCAGACATGCTATCGACTGAACTGAGGTAGTTTTACACATACACATATATATATATATAGGTAAAATTCTTGGCTATACAAACCTACTATTTTAAATACATCTAACAGGAAGTGGATCTCATAACTGTATGGATATTTAAGATCTGAGAAAATGTCAGATTAAAGATTCGAAGGAAATAAAATACTAATTTTCCAAATAGTTTCATTGGAATTACTTTCACATCTAATACTTCTTTTAGGTGGTTTAGCACCAACATAATTATAGGACAAACTTAACAACCAGACCCCATATCATTAATTTAACAACCTTGTTCGGTGGCTACATGGTCTATGACGCCACTCTTGGAATAGACAAGACCGGCATTGATGGCGAGATCACTGTCGGAATACCACTTGGGTGCACTGAACATGGTGTTTCCTAATTAGTTTTACACTCTCCCTCCAAGTAAATGAGGGTACACTTTATACAACCTCCCGTATCCCTAACTCACTGGCACATAAACTTATAACCCAAAGACGAGCACTTAACCGAACATTTGAATGTTTTAAAGACGGGTCAAATCTAATATTTCTCAACTCTTTAAAATTCAACAAAAAAAGTTATTTAGATCTTGATGCAGCTGTTTTGTTTGTAATGTCTCTTGCATCATACACAATAAGGAGAACACCTTTTACATGAATTAATTATATTAAAACAACGTCCTATTTTGTGATTTTGTTATTCTTCCAACTGCACAAGTCTATATAATTCCTTTCACCAAATTGATTAAAATAGCACAGGATTGAAGTGTCACACCTCTATTTATAATTGAGGGTTCACCGTGAAATGAAGTAGATATTTGCGAGTGTAATATCATGTTCCAGGCCTGGCAGTTGACTGGATAGCTGGAAACATCTACTGGACGGATCCCAAGTTCAGCGTGATAGAGACTGCCCGTCTAAACGGTTCTCACCGCTACGTGGTGGTCACCGGCAACATGGATAGGCCCACCTCCATAGCGGTGGACCCCGTGGCGGGATACTTGTTCTGGAGCGACGCAGGGAGGGAGCCCAAATTAGAGCGGGCCAGACTTGACGGAACAGAGAGAACTGTTATTGTTAATGAGAGTATCAGCAGTATCAATGATATAGCACTAGACTACAAGGTGAGAGAGAACTGTTATTGTTAATGAGAGTATCAGCAGTATCAATGATATAGCACTAGACTACAAGGTGAGAGAACTGTTATTTTTAATGAGAGTATCAACATTATCAACAATATAGCACTAGACTACAAGGTGAGAGAACTGTTATTGTTAATGAGAGTATCAACATTATCAATGATATAGCACTAGACTACAAGGTGAGAGAGAACTGTTATTGTTAGTGAGAGTATCAGCAGTGTCAATGATATAGCACTAGACTACAAGGTGAGAGAACTGTTATTGTTAATGAGAGTATCAGCAGTATCAACGATATAGCACTAGACTACAAGGTGAGAGAGAACTGTTATTGTTAATGAGAGTATCAACATTATCAACGATATAGCACTAGACTACAAGGTGAGAGAGAACTGTTATTGTTAATGAGAGTATCAACATTATCAACGATATAGCACTAGACTACAAGGTGAGAGAGAACTGTTATTGTTAGTGAGAGTATCAGCAGTATCAACGATATAGCACTAGACTACAAGGTGAGAGAACTGTTATTGTTAATGAGAGTATCAAAATTATCAACAGTATAGCACTAGACTACAAGGTGAGAGAACTGTTATTGTTAATGAGAGTATCAACATTATCAACGATATAGCACTAGACTACAAGGTGAGAGAGAACTGTTATTGTTAGTGAGAGTATCAGCAGTATCAATGATATAGCACTAGACTACAAGGTGAGAGAGAACTGTTATTGTTAATGAGAGTATCAACATTATCAATGATATAGCACTAGACTACAAGGTGAGAGAGAACTGTTATTGTTAATGAGAGTATCAACATTATCAACTATATAGCACTAGACTACAAGGTGAGAGAGAACTGTTATTGTTAATGAGAGTATCAACATTATCAACGATATAGCACTAGACTACAAGGTGAGAGAGAACTGTTATTGTTAGTGAGAGTATCAGCAGTATCAACGATATAGCACTAGACTACA
Organism: Timema podura; assembly: GCA_033556935.1. NCBI lineage: Eukaryota > Metazoa > Arthropoda > Insecta > Phasmatodea > Timematidae > Timema > Timema podura. The sequence continues at coordinate 40,970,796 of JAVRXN010000003.1, forward strand.
AGGTGAGAGAACTGTTATTGTTAATGAGAGTATCAACATTATCAATGATATAGCACTAGACTACAAGGTGAGAGAGAACTGTTATTGTTAATGAGAGTATCAACATTATCAATGATATAACACTAGACTACAAGGTGAGAGAGAACTGTTATTGTTAATGAGAGTATCAACATTATCAATGATATAGCCCTAGACTACAAGGTGAGAGAACTGTTATTGTTAATGAGAGTATCAACATTATCAATGATATAGCACTAGACTACAAGGTGAGAGAGAACTGTTATTGTTAATGAGAGTATCAACATTATCAATGATATAGCACTAGACTACAAGGTGAGAGAACTGTTATTGTTAGTGAGAAAATAAATAATTTGCCGTTAGTCCTTTTCAATTCAAAGTGAACCCAAATCATATCTTTTTAAATTTTCTCAAATTTGAAGAATAGTCCAAATATTTTTTGTTAGTTATTTTTAATAACTGAGAAGGATTATATTATGTTTATTTATATAACTTTATTAATCAAGATATCAATTTGAAAGAGCTTTATTGCAATATTGTTGGCATTATTTCATTCTAATCTGTTGATCTAATCTCTACCATCACAACATGCTATTCAGATTTTTCTCATAATATTACTAGTGTTATTTTGTTGTGTTAGTAAATAACAGCTCACAATGACAGTAGTTCAACATTATTTGAATATTCTGGATATTAATATTTTTATTGGTGAAGCTTCATAATTTTTAAAAATGATTTTTTTTTTATGTCAAGTCAAAGTTGATATATAAATTCGAGGTCAAGTCAAAGTTTCAAACGTCACATACCCTATGATATTAGTATAAAATGAATTGTAGCGGCTTAGTGTATTGGTGTTTTGTCTTGTATTGTATAGAACGGAAAGGTGTATTGGTGCGACTCCAACACCAACATGATAGAGAGGGTCAGTTACAATGGCATGGACAGAGAAACCTTGTTGAACCATTCCTTGGACAACCCTCACGCGCTCACCCTCTATCAAGATGATGTGTTTTGGATCGACATGTAAGACTATAGATGACTGTTTGCCCTTGCTATGTGCTTGCTCTGTTCCACATCTTGTTGTACATGTAAGAAGGTACAATAAAGAGGGGTGGAAACACAATATACCTTCTACAACGAAAAAAATGACATGGTTAACAATTTACACTGCTGCCACTGGCCACCGTCATTCTTTACCACTTTCCTTTCCTCGCCTTTTTGTGTTTATTGGTTTTCTCTTTTATTAAGTTGTGTTGCTAGTTTCACTCCCTCCTGATGAGTTCAGGTAGAATGAAACCTAGGTCCAGAGATTCAGCCATTACCTCCCTGTCCAGTGGCAGCAGTGTAAAGTGTGAACTGTGTTCCTCTCTGGCCAGTCTCAGCAGTGTAAAGTGTGAACTGTACTATTTTTATCGTAAGAAACATTTTGTGTTTGTTCTCTTATGTCTCAATCCCTCATTATTGTACCTTACTCTATAAATACTGTAACAATATTCACCTCAAAAAGAGGTTTTTCCTCACTATTCATAAGACTGGTAATGAGGAGATGGGAGTTGTTATGTCTGCCTCAATGTACACGGTTGTGTCATATTGGAATAAAGACACGACTGTGTTCATCAAATGTTGCTACTATAGTGTCTGGATTAGGAATTGGGTGAATTCTCTCTTGTCAGTTAGGGTGGGGCATGATGGGAAAGTAGCAAACAATTCAGTTCGTCATAATGCCAACATAACATGTAAAAACATTACAGAAGCATTAAGAAATTAAGATATAAGTTTTTTTGTTACTTGTCTATCACCTACATTACATTATTGCACAGTGTTTACACTGTTTACATAATCTACCAAGCTACTAGACCAGCATTTGTTTACATATATCTACCAAGCCACTATTACCAATATTTGTTGTCATTATTGACATACTTGCCGTCAAGGTAATTTTGTAAGTTGTAACTGTTGTTTGATGCGTAGCACCCACGAACGAAACAGTATTAAGTCTGTCCAACTTGTCGTCAAGGTAATGTTGTAACTGTTGTTTGATGCGCAGCACCCATGAACGAGGCAGTATAAAGTCTGCCCCTGTGTCCAACCTGTCAGACTTCACAGTCCACCTGCATGGTCTTGGGGACTCTTTGAAGGACGTGCAGGTGTTCTCCAGGGACAAGCAGTCTGGAGTGAACCCATGTGCTTTTAATAACGGAGGCTGCTCAGAACTGTGCCTCTTCAATGGAACACACCCAGTCTGTGTGTGCGCGCATGGCAAGGTTGCAGAGGACGGGAAGACTTGTGAAGGTAGTGTACAATCACATACAATTAACAAGACTTGTAAAGGTAGTGTACAGTCACATACAATTAACAAGACTTGTGAAGGTAGTGTACAATCACATACAATTAAACAAGACTTGTAAAGGTAGTGTACAGTCACATACAATTAACAAGACTTGTAAAGGTAGTGTACAGTCACATACAATTAACAAGACTTGTGAAGGTAGTGTACAATCACATACAATTACAAGACTTGTGAAGGTAGTGTACAGTCATACACAATTAACAAGACTTTGAAGGTAGTGTACAATCACATACAATTCACAAGACTTGTGAAGGTAGTGTACAGTCATACACAATTAACAAGACTTTTGAAGGTAGTGTACATCACATACAATTCACAAGACTTTGAAGTTAGTGTACAGTCACATACAATTAACAAGACTTTTGAAGTTAGTGTCCAGTCACATACAATTCACAAGACTTGTGAAGGTAGTGTACAGTCAAATATAACTAACAACACTTACCAGTAGCTACGTTGATTCATAGTCAGTAAAATTAATAGATTTTGTTTAGGAAAACGTTGTATTTCAGTATAAAAAGCCAAAAAAATAAAATACTTTTTGTCTTTAAAAAGTGGTAAAAAAACTAAAAATAGAGGGGTAGGAATGGAATAATTATGGCTAAATTTCTCACTCTTAGATTTAATTATATTTGTAAGACGGTACAAGAAAGGTGGTTAGAAACTTGCATATTGTAAATTGAGCTAGTTTGTAAACTGCACGCTAAATGGTTAGACCATCTTATATCAGTCAAGTGTGCAAGTGATTTGTTCTTTCTTTCAGATTATGACAGTTTTCTCCTGTACTCACGTGTGGTGCGTATCGATAGTATTCACATGTTCAACGAGTTCAATTTAAATGCTCCATTCCCAAGCATACAATCAAAGGAGTTTATGCGCAACGCTATCGGGTTATCTTTCGACTACCAGCGCTCCAAGATATTCTATTCTGACATCCAACGAGGAAGTATTAACCAGGTGTTCTTCAACGGGACAGGTCACCGAGTCATCGTAGAGCGTGAGTTGCACTTTTTTAGCCTGGAGCTTACAAAATGTATTTACTTGATAAATGTAGAGCCCCATTTTTCAGGAAAAAATAAGGAACCAATTAATCCTTTAGTGTTTATATCTCTGTGTCAAGTTTTGTAACTGCATTCTTAAAATTCAGAAATTGGAATACTTTTGAAATCCAAGTTAAAACATATTTTATGCACATATTGTGATATTTTAACATTATTTTAGTTTATTTTGAGGCTAAATTCCCCTGAAGCGGCGTTGTAACCTTTCGCCCAACTCTACAATTTTTTCAGAAGCATGCAAACTGTGCCAAATTTATCATCAGAATGGCACAAGCCTTTTAAACATATCTGACTGGATTGTGAACCTCATAATGCTGTCATAACAAAGTGTTTGGAAGCACTTGTATTTATTTAAAGTGAATCTTTCATTTGACGAGCTATTCTCACCTAAGCTCATGTTGTGAGTTTCTTAATCATTCACTGTACGACCAATCAGAACACACGCTACTAAGGTGTTTAGGTCGTGTGTTTGGTCAACTGGGGCTTGTTTATTCTAATACTAACTATTACTTAATCTAGCCCACATCAATGGCCACATAGTCTAAGGTGTCACTCTTGCAATGTGACGGGGAGATAAGGTTAGAATCCTGACTGGGGGGGGGGGGGGTTTCACTCTCTCTCTACACTCAAATATATACTCACTACCTATAAATTCAGCCCTTCACATCCTTAAAAATAATTATTAAAAAGCTTACAACTCTAAAGGGTAGTAAGATGTGGTGTTAAAAAAAAGAAAATTAGGCCCTTTTACTAAATTATTAATGTTTATCAAAATGGCAGATAATTTATTTTCAAGTATTTGGTAATCCTGTTTGGATTTTTTCCACATTGTTCTAACACATTTCTAAGTAATTAGGCAAGCACTTGTTTTTATAATTATTTGACGTTACAGTAGAGTTAAGATGGTTAGAGTTGAACGGTGCCCGACCTATCTCCAACCATCATGAACTAAAATTACTCAGAATAGCAGGACAAACTTAAAATACAAGCATATTTTTAAGTTTAAAAGGTCTTAATAATATATTTTTCAATCACATAATAAAAAATAATTTCGTAAACAAAACACATTTACTCACTATTAATATTTGAAAACAGAACTATCAAGGGTTTTCCCCTTGTGCTCGTTATATTGTCATATAACCACACATTGTTCACCCAATGTAAGGCACTGTCCTATGTGAATGATCGAACACGAGCGGCGCAGCCGAAGCGAATATATATTGATAGCACTGTTGGCATGGAAGTTTCCTATGAAAGGCGAAGTGATACAGCAAGTGACGCTGCCAAATACCAAGTTGTTTGACACAATCAGATACTTTGCTACATTTGCGCTAAGTACTCGCGGCCAGACCCACAACTATTGTTTATAGCAAAGGGAGTGTTTATCTTAACAACTCTTGTTCTAGTATTGACAGGTAGGTTTTATTGTGGATATTTTGGTTGGTCCAAATAAAATTTAGTTTGGTTACTTAAATATCAGAATTGGCTGAATAAGTGAAGTAAAAAAGTAGATGGCTGCTTTGGGATGTAAAAAATAAAAACTACCATAGTCGTTTGCTTTTGAATAGGAAGTGTTAAATCTGGCTGGTTTGCTTGTGCTATTTTCCCTAGATCAAGGCTCGGTAGAAGGTCTGGCGTACGAGGCGGTGAACAATGTGTTGTATTGGACGTGCAACAACGATGCAACAATCAACCACATCAACTTGACTTCCAATGAGACAAAAGTAAAGACTATTATTAATCTTGGACAGAACGACAAGCCCAGGGGTATTGAAGTGGACAGCTGTGATGCGTAAGTTGACTCACATGTTACCTTCATCTTGCCTGCATTGGGGGTCAGGAGGGCTAAGGTGTCCGTCTCGCAATAAATATATATTGGTTGTGATAGGGGGTTGAGGCTAAAATATTAGTCTGGTGCACTGTGTGGTTTTTCCATCCATCCATCCATCCATGCTAATGTGGGGGCATTTACCATAGAAAACCCTACATATCCTTATCCTTTAGAATAAACTATTATTGTTGGAATCTGTTAATGGAAACACTCTTATTTTATATACTTAAGGGGAATCTGGCATGATATAAATTCGTAATATGTAGAGCCACGTAAAAATGGAGAGACGAGATAAAGCGAAAAGTGCCATACAAAGATGGAATCGAGCAATTTTTCCTTTGATAGTTTTTAGATCTGATTTACTATGTTTTTGAAAAGTGAAATAAAACGAAGTTGTATTGTTACATGAAATCCTCCTATAAAACGAAATAACACACTTTTACAAAAAAAAAATCTTTAAATAAACCTGAAATTAAGAAGAAATTAAGCAGAAATTTTGACTATGCTTTAATTTGATTAGTATTTTGTTGTAGTGTAAGCTAATTTTAGGCTACAAAATTGTGAAATATGCAGACAAACTTGACAAAGAATTTTAAATCAAATATATAAGTTTCAATAATAAATTTTAATTTTGATCATTGTCTCATTGTGTAAATAATACATAAACACCTCAGATAACATGTAATTTTGAATAAACACAAAATAACACAAAAAGTAAGATTAAAAAACTAAATTTAACTAAAAATAAAATCATTTTTACAGGGCTCTAGTAATGTGTAATTTACTGCCCTTGCAGAACCTGTCCCCCCCTAAAACACTGAAATATATCCGTATCAGTGAGAATGCCTCAGTTGAGTCAGATCCTTCTCGGGATAGCGCGCTTGCTGCTTCCACCCGCAAGACAAATCAGATGAGCTTGACATTTAGGGCTTCTGCGCTAATACACAAGACATGGAAGTTTCTCATACAATTTCAAAACAAATAAACTTTTATTATACTTTCAAAGAATTTTGGCTCGGGTAGTATTTTTAAATGTCTCTTAGAAAAGTGAAGTGTCCATATTATGGATGCTATTATTTCCTTGTTACATAACAAACAAAGCCTGCGTGTTTTTGATGGACATAATGACGTACTTGACAGGCGAATGTATTGGACCAACTGGAACTCCCACAGTCCATCCATCCAACGAGCTTACTTCACGGGCTTTGATCTTGAGTCCATTATCACGACGGACATAAGGATGCCAAATGCTCTCACTCTGGACCACAAGGCTCGGAAACTTTACTGGGGAGACGCTCGGCTCGACAAAATAGAGAGAGCAGAATACGACGGCTCCAACAGAATTGTGAGAAAAACTTTAATTTAATGTTTACTATATTGGCAAAATTGCTAATGGAGGTAAGTAAACATTGTAAATTTGATTGAACATGACCAGGACGATTATGAGATGGAAATGAGCTTTTATTTATGAATGTAACCATATCAATTATCATATTTGTACATTAAAAACAACACCTGGACACAGGATTTGAACCTGGGAGCCTTGAATTAGCGTGCCACCACTGGACTACCCAGGGTAATTCAATAACACACGTCCATCACAGACTTTGCCTTAAACTATGATGGATAGCTGAGTGGTAGAGGATTGGCACAATAAACCAATAGTCCATTCCCGTGCACAGGTTCATTTATCAACTAATTGGATTACATTGTCGGTGATTACTGTGTCCAGTATTCCATCTTGATTCCTTTCAATATATCTGGGAGGTGTCTATTGTTGAAACATTTCTCAGTCCTGTCCTATACTCCATCACAGACAAGTCAAGCTTGTTGATGTTGACAGGGAAGGTCAAAGTGCACTCAGGGTTTATTGTGCGTACATTATAAACAGGTACTGCACACACTTTATGTTCCAAGGTCATCAATACACAATGGATCATTGAGCATGGCCAACAGACTTAAGATTCTATCTGTAAGGGTTCTCTCTCCCTCACTGCTTCACACCATTTAAAAAGGTTCAGACCCCTGTTCCTACCAATATTTATAAGCCTGACCGGCTGGCGCCAGTGAAGAAACATCCAGGTTTGCTCTCAGGCTTCTGGGTACCTGAACTCATCACGGATGAAGGAAGGGGTTTTCTGTCAATTCTGAGGCATCTACCTCGTTTATAACATTTTCCAAACTATGAATAACAAGACACACTCAACTGTTAAATAGACTAATAAATTTATATTACCATCTTTAGTAGAGGTGGCTATAAACTAGAAAGCACAAATATACCCTCTTAAGAACTAACATATTCATGAATAGTGAATTTGAATTACATAAAAAAAATAGTAATGTATAAAAAAATATGTTAAAATGTCCATTTGATCGGGGTTACAGTGTTTACTTTGTTAGGCTCATAGTCCGTAGATTAGCAGTGTCTGTTATTCAAACGGCTCTAGCCAATAAATAATAGAAAATTAATTTCCAGACACAATGCCTGGTTCCTGGTGTGACAGGCGGAGAGTTCCTCAATAAAACCAAAGAGTCCTGTGGCCCAGTTGAAGAAAAAAAACTTGAGTAGATAATTATCTTCCATCCCGTTAGTTCTGTGAATTGAGGTGGTCGGCCACCAAATGTTGTTAGTTCACCATGTGGCACTTTTTTTATCCCTTGGTGTTTTCTAGGGACTAAAAAAATTTGAGGTTTACCTCTTCCTCACTCACTGAGGCATTAACACAGGTAAACTTGTGTATTGAGGGCTCGCAAGTTTACCTCTTTAGAACATTATCTTTCACTTTTGTTCACACTTTTCAGAAGCTGACCTCTCTGCTGACCAGTCCCCAAAACAGTTCCCATCCAGCCACAAAAAAAATAATCCGTTTTAGCTCAATTCTCGACACTAGCAAAAAAAAAAATCCCTAACACTTGTTTCTTATCCTTATTTATCTAACAAAATAAAGAGTGTACATTTTAATAGATAGGCATTTAAGACAAACATAATCCTAACCTAATAATATATTATAACAGTTACCTTTAAACAGGCTCACCCAAATGCAGATATCACTGGTCCTTTCAAGATGCCCCCAAACAGTTTTGGTTCACCTCGACGCATTGAAACTGTTTTAGTAAGGACAGAGATCATGTCTAGCGTCCACACATTATCCTCGCGTATTATCCTCTATAACCTAATAACACATATGTTACAAAATATATGCACCATAAACTTAAAAAAATAATAACCCTATTAGAAAAACTGCCACCTCAACGCCCTTAAGCGCAACCTACTCTATCTGGTTCAGTTCTTGGTTGACATGAATTCTATGGGATAAACGCTGGTTTAGCATACCACGGCAAACTATACATACAAAAAAAAAAACTGTTAATGAAAGTGCTGCTCACACTTCAGGTTTCCACGGCTTGAGCGATCTGAGTTGAATGTACCTCAACCTGCTGGGTTCCTGGATCAAACAATACATAAGGCATTGATCCTTATAATTCCTATTATCTCAGCAACTCATAGTTGAATGTACCCCGCACTTGCTGGGTTCCTGGATTGAACCATACATAGGCATTGCTCCTTATAATTTCCTATTATCTCAAAGGGCCGGAATAGGGCAAGAACAGCTTTTTAGTCTCCCGTGACCAAAAATCTGACATCGGTGCCTCCTTCAGCAATACCTGGTCTCCAACTTCGTACGGCCTAGCAGACGTTTCTGCACTGCCCCCCGTCTTACCACAGCACCCTCTAACCATCCTCATGCAATCCCTATCAAACGTTCCTTGGCCTCTTCCATGGTAGGTGGAGCCTCTCCTTCGTGTTTCTTCAATGACCGATGAAGAATCTTGTGAGACCTCACCAAAATGAACCTCATGGGGAGGAACCTCATGGGGAGACAAACCCAAAGTCGTATGTATGGTGGAGTTGGCAGTTTCCTCAAACAATGCCACGTACTTGGCCCACTTTGTGTGCTGAAAATAGCAGTATATCCGGAGAAATCTCCCAGTTCTTTCATTACACGCTCGCAAGGGTTTGAAGCCGGGTGCCTAATGGAACACATCATTGGCCTGATTCCCATGCTGATTAAAGCCCTCTGCCAGCGGCCGCTAGTAAACTGAGGCCCGTGGTCACTCAATATTGTTCTCGGTTTTCCCACTTGTTCCACGTATCGCTTCACCTTAGCAATACAAGTCTCGGCTGTAGCCCGTCTCACCAGGTAGAGCCTACACAGTTTGCTGAACGTATCTAATATCACAAAGACATAGGTAACGTTGCCCTTGGAGCGCGGTAAAGGATCGAACAAATCCACGGCCACTAAGACGTCTGGCGCTTCAGTAATTATTGCATCCATTTGCCTGTGTGGTTCCGCTTACTAAACTTGGCCCGTTAGCACAGTCCACACTTACTAAGTTCGGCCCAGACTGTCGCCGCTAGACCAGGCCAGTACACGAACCTCTTAATATAGAGATCACATTTTTTATAACCAAAATGCCCTTTAATCAGATGTACGTGTTTTATGAGAGGTATCCATAGAACTTCAGCTATAAACACCTTATTTTTAAACTCGATAGGGTTTTCAGGATTACTACGCTGATACAGAAGATTATCCTTAAACACGTAACTCTCTATTAATCTCTTCAAACCCTGGACGTGCTGCATCATCCAACACTTTCCTTATCTGAGTACACTTGTTATCAGAAAATTGTAACTTCTTTAGATTGAACAAAGCTTCCTCCACCCCCAGTTCACCCTCTAGAACTGCCGCCAATACCAAGATTTCGTCCCTGGGCGCCACACTAACTCCCTCAGGTTCCTCTTCTATTTTATGTGTTAGGCGACTCAACACGTCGCTCTGGGAATTCTCCTTTCCTGTGATGTAGGTGGTCTCCAGTTCAAACTCCTGCAGGGCTAGGATCCATCGAGTGAGGCGACCACTCTTAAGACGGCATGTCCTCATAAAGGAAAGGGCCTGATGGACGGACAACACCACAATTTTATTCCTCAACAATAAACTACGGAACTTGTTGAGGCTCCATACAATGCTAAGGAATTCCCTTTCGGTGATCGAGTAGTTTAATTCCGCCGTGTTTAACTTGCGGCTGTCCATCGCTACCACCTTCGAGTCCCCATTCGCGTCCTTTTATTGAATGACGATTCCCAAGGCGTATCCACTAGCATGATAATCTTGATTATGCTTCAGGTGGTGGAGCATCTGTGACCCTGAAAAACTGCTTCTTCTTCCGCACCAAACTCCCACTTAGCGTCCTTTTTAAGTAACCGGAACAAAGGCAGCGCCTCCTAAGCCAAACGATTTGTGTAGCCCCGATAATACCCAACCACTACTAAGAAAGCCTTTATTTGGGTTTTGTTTTTAGGAGTAGGATATTCGGTGATCACCTTCACCTTATCTGAGTGTGGTCTGGTTCCTTTCGGCGTCAAGATGTGCCCGAGGAATGGTACTTCCTGTCTGAAAAATAGAGACTTGCTCAACTTGTTGGTCATGTTGGCCCTAATTATCTTCTTGAACATGGTCCTGAGATGCTCGATATGTTCGTCAAATGTTGAGGAGTTTACCAAAATATGGTCGACATTGGCCCAAGTGAAACCACCACAATCCTCACCAAAAACCATATCCATACACCTAGTAAACTCAACGACAGCGTTACTAATGCCGAAAGGAACTACGTTGAAACAAAACTGCCTGTTTTTGTACAAGAACGCCGTGTACAAACGGGCTTCTTCTTCCAACGATAGCTGATAATATCCTTGTGTCATATCACTAATACTCAGGTATTTAGCCCCCTCGAAATCGTGTAGCATGTCACTGATGAGTGTTGGAGCTTCCCTATCCTTGACTATAAGCTTGTTGAGCATCCGCGCATCCAAACAAAGGCGAACAGGGTGGTCCTTCTTGATAACACAAACCAACGAGCTGGTGAAAGGGCTGGAACAGTGAGTCACAATCCCATGTTTCAGTAGCTCCCCCATGTGGGCGTCGAGCTCTTTTTCGTAGGCCTTGGGAAGGGGATAACTGTGCCTGAAACACGCTTTTATGTCAGTTAGGCGGATGTTGGCCCTATATGTCAAGTTCAAACCCGGCCGGTCTGAAAAAGCTTCTCGGTACTCCTGGAGCAAGCTGTAAATGAGCTCCCGCCGCTCCTGGTCTAGAGTGATAATGCCACCTACAAAACTCTTTAGTTCCACATCGGTAGGAAGTGGTCTCCCGCAACAGGAACGTTGCCAAGCTCTGCGCCTTTCTTCAACTGGACGACAAGGGCACCGATAGTGAGCCTATCAGGATTTGCGTCCCATTGGACCGGTTTTTCCTGACACGCCACCTCCAAACGACCGCCCCCGACACAAATCGATTGTCTACCAAAATCCAATGTGATAGAATGAACCTCCAGGAAGTCCACCCCCAGTATCAAGGGCTTGACCAGACCCCTTACCATTAAACAGTTGACGCTCTTCCCAGAATCTAAACCTTCCACACTCAGCTGGAGTTGGCGGGTGATGGCAGGGCTCTTCCTACTCGTCACGCTGACTATAACCATGCGGGGAAGTGGTAGACTCATAACGTGGGGGTTGTGTTTCAGGATCAAGTTAGCAAAATCCTCGTTCATACAACTCACCTCCGCCCTTGAATCTAATAGACAGCTCATCGTATGGCCCCCAACCTTCAATTGCACTTCCGGATATTTTGGGACTCTTCCGATTTTCTCCGCTTCTTCCCGCAATAGGTCACTCCTACAATCACGTTCAAACACATTGTACGTGCAGGCTTTTGCACAATAATCACCTCCTACTATGTCACCACCCCCTCCTCACTGGAGGAATCTAAGGAAGGGGTAGGGAGTTTGACGCTTTTCCTCTAGCACCATCAGCACCTGAATATTGTCGTGGAGGTGTTTTGCTCCACCTTCTTTCCTCTTCTCTTCTAACTTCAGAGTCCAGCCGGCCTTCTCTCCCACACTTGTTGTACGGAGAAATAGGCCTCCTTCCTCATTGTCTTTTCCGCTTCTTTCGCTTGCTATTGTCCCAAGGTGCATGGTCCATAGGCTCCTCACGATTATGGTGACCTGGTGGTCTAGGGGTAAGGTGTCAGACTTCTATGCTAGGGGTCCGGGGTTCAATCCTCGGTCCCGGCACAGATTTATCTGATTGCCAAACCCTTCCTTCACCTCTGACAAGATGTGTATTAATCACAACTTGTGAATGTGAGGAATGCCAGGCCTCCACCGTGGTTCGGATTCCACGTTAAACTGTAGGTCCTCCATTTCATCTCACAATCACCCTACCATTGCACATTAGCGTAAGTGCGTATAACCCGAACGGGTAGTAAGACGCGGTGCTAATAATAATAATAATAATAATAATAATAATCCTCACGATTATGAGTATCGTTAGTGACGTACACTACTTCATTGGTGACTTGATTGTGGAACTGACCCTCTCCCCTGTGAGGTGGGAACCCTGGATCTGGCTCCCAGAAAGGATACCATACTGGTTCAGGAGGATAACCCACCTGGGTCATAGATACCCGAGGCTGTGGGCCGACTTGCCCCCTCTGGTACGTAGGTTGAAATCCTGATGGAAAGGATTGGCTGAAACCCCGGTTACCCCATTGTTGTGGAGGTGGACCCACAACATCTGTCCGCTGCCCCTTTAGTTGTCCAGGCGGCTGGATATCTTGTTGGGGTCTCTGTCCCTGAGGTATTTTCTCCCCTGATGGCGTCTTGGCCATCCTACGGAGCTGTTCTATGTGGTCCAGACGTCTCAATTCCCTTCGGAAATCAGCTCCGCCCCCATACCTTCCTGCCAACTCCAGCCAAGTGTGGAAGGTTTAGGTTCTGGGAAGAGCGTCAACTGTTTAGTGGATCATTGGGCACAACCAACAGACTTAAGATTCTATCTTTATTGATAGGACGAATATATCTCCTGGTTTCTCTTGATCAGCATGTTTTAAGAAAACACATTTGATTGCATCATTATCCTCAAATTTTTTTCAAAAACCAAATACAAACAATATATTTACTTACAAACAATATATTTACTTACAAACAATATATTTACTTACAAACAAACTTGAACAAACTTAAAGGTTTTTGTTTGAACATGTACAAATTAATACTGGAAATATTTTTTTAGTTTACTCCAGGTGGTAACTTTTCTGAATGTCCGTGGCTGCTGGACGAGTGATTGTTGTGGTCGAATGATTGTTGTGGACGAGTGATTGCTGTATGAGTGATTGTTTGACAAGTGATTGCTGGATGGGTGATTGGTTGACAAGTGATTGCTTTAGGAGTGATTGTTTGATGAGTGATTGCTTGACAAGTGATTTCTGGTCGAATGATTGCTGGTTACTGTCCTAGATCCTGGGCAAAGTGACTCCACAACACCCGTTTGACCTGGCAGTGTACGGGGACTACATCTTCTGGACAGACTGGGTGCTCCATGCGGTGATCCGGGCCAACAAGTACACAGGAGACGACTGGGTCTGGCTCAGGAAGGAAGTACCTAGACCCATGGGCATCATCGCTGTGGCCAATGACACCACAGACTGTGAGTCATACCTTGAGGCTGGTCAGGTCACGGCTGTCGATAGCGAGGAGATTCACCTCAAAGGGGATACTCTTAGAGTACTGTAAAAAAAACTGGATTTAGTTTGTTCAGAAACATGAAAATCTGTGTTTAAAGCACTGCTTGAATTATAAACAAAAATATTATTGGTAACTATGAAGCGTAATAATTGTTTTAAATTCACTAAATGCAAGTCCCATGCATGTTGCTTGATGCCATAGGGCATGTGAAGTGTTGCGTTTACTAGCTTACAACCAAGTTCTAACATGAGAGTGACATGTTGGACTCTGCGACCGTCTCTTGGGATCACAAGATCACAATGGTTATTGATGACTTCATCTAAGAAGATATATATATATAAAATTACTGAAGCTGGAGTTTTTTTTTCTAAAGTTAAATCAAAGTGAACAAACATTCCAAACACAGTCAAGGTCCTTAAAGCCCCGACCCCCGAGTATGTCTTATGATCTTTATATACTATTGCTGATTTTCTTTATGCCCAAGGTTTCTCCAACGCTTGCCTTGTCTTGAATGGAGGCTGTGAAGACATCTGCACCCTGGACGCAGCCGGGGAACCCATCTGCAGCTGTTTCCCAGGCCGAGAGCTCATTGTGGGTGGCACTCGCTGCGCCAGCAGTGATACCAACTGTACAGCTGACTCTTTCAGATGCTCCACTGGCGCCTGTATACCTTACCACTTGACTTGTGATGGAATCTCTCACTGCGGGGATAATTCAGATGAGGATAGCTCTTACTGTGGTGTGTATTGCCGTGGATATTATCATCATCATCATCATCATAATCATCATCAACAACTGTTTCCAGCCTGCGGCTGGGTCATTTCTGTAGAATGCCTCTTTCTTCCTCTATTCTTCCACCAATCTTCCTCCTCCAATTGCTTCCATTCTTCTCCTCTCACTCACACACTATCTGTTATCTTCTCCCATCTCTTCATTGATTTCCCTTGAGGTCTTTTTCCTACATACTTTATCTCCATCCTTCTCTTTGCTGTTCTCTTTATGTCCCTCATTACATGTCCACACCATCTTTTTGTTGATACTGTAGACTGTAATGTTACTAGAAGGCTGACTCATTGTAATGAGAACATCCTAGCCAAGGAAGTCTTATTGTCTTCTCTTCCCCTTTCAGCCTTTCGAGTATGCCACAATGGCTACTTCCAGTGCTCCAACAACAGATGTGTGTTTGACAACCACACGTGTAACAACATGAATGACTGTGGGGACGGCAGTGATGAACTAAACTGTACGTGCACGGACGAGTCTCATTTCCGGTGCGCATCCGGTACTTGCATCCTTTCAAGCTTCCGTTGTGACCATGACGCAGACTGTCTGGATGCCAGCGATGAGATGAATTGCCGTGAGTATAGTTCAATGTTGACTGTTGTTAGGTCTAACTAACTAACTCTCTGGTCTTAAGGAAGTTGACAGTTCAAGGCCACCAGAACAAGCTCTCCATTCAACCCTATCCTTATACAACTAACTCTCTGGTCTTAAGGAACTGGAGAGTTCAATGTCACCAGAACATAAGCTCTCCAATCAACTATCCCAACACACAAACTCCTTCAAATACATTTTCATAATTTCCTCCCATAGATGTGTCTGCCTACCAAGGTGTCTTGTATCTTCAGGTTTCCCAACTAAAATGCTGTGTGCATGCCACATGACCTCCCCACCTTTATTGCCCTTAATATATTTGGGTCCATGAAGTTCTTTATTATGTAACTTTCTCCATTCTCCTATTTGTTCATCCCCCTTATCTCTCTCAGCACTTTGCTGGAACTTTAGTAAAAGAGATAAAGTAAATTATATTAGTAGAAATGTGTCAAAAGTCAAAACCACTATTTTACAAATCTTCAGTTTACCTTCGAATCCTGAATCTTGAATCCAAATCTTATCTTTTAATAAATTATGATCATAATAGGAAATAGGAATATAGCATATTGATAAAAATAAAAATAATAACTAAATGTTAACATTCATTAATTCAGTTTAGTGCTATATTACTGTTCTAGAGTCTGGTTGTTAAGTGTATCTTATAATTTTGTTGCGTCCGAACCACCTTTAAGCTACATCAAAGCTATAGTACAAATTCAAATTTAGAATCTAAAGAAAAGATTTTTATTTTTTTATTTTATTGAAACTTGAATACAAGATCTTTTTGAATCCTCTAATCTTAAAAATCCTTGAGGATTCTAAGGTTAAGACTTAAAGGGTCCCTAGTTATTGTGACACTCATCTTTGTCGTTTACAGCATAATTTGACTTGTAAAAGAGGTGACATCTAAACACAGTTCAGTTTTTGTGGGTTGGTGCTTCATACATTGGTACTTGTTTCAGCACCAAGAAATTGCTCAGGATTGCACCGAAGGGCTCCAATGATAGCTTGCAACCACACGACGGCTTGTATTTATGCAAACTGGTTTTGCGACGGAGAGAACGACTGTTGGGACAACAGCGATGAAATGAACTGCGATACAAGTAAGTCACGGCCTTATTTAGGTACCAACTTTGGATTTTACCAATTTAAATACTTTAGTTACTTAGCACTACCTCATACTGTCTAAGTTGAGAACTGTTCCATCAGTAGGCCAGTTCCCACTGTCTGATTTGAGAACTGTTGCATTAGTGGCTAGTTCCCACTGTCTGAATTGAGATCTGTTGCATTAGTGGCTAGTTCCCACTGTCTGAATTGAGAACTGTTGCATTAGTGGCTAGTTTCCTTTGTCTGAGTTGAGAACTGTTGCATTGTTGGGCCAGTTCCCACTGTCCGAGTTGAAACTCCTTGGTGGGCCAATTCCCACTTTCTAAGTTGAGAATTGTTGCACTGTTTGGGAAATGCTCTTAATATTTTGTTGGTGTAGCAGGTTTGAAAGTCCTGGTTGTGGGTACCGCATTAATGGATACAGGCTTGTCTGGATCTTTTTGGTTTGTGTCAAAACGATGATTGTTCATTTGCTGTCTGAGAGAACCTGTAGTAAGGCCTATATACTCGCATCACATGATTTGCACTGTAGTTGATATATAAGTTATTTGTTTTACTATTGAAGGATGTAGCGGGTAGGTGGATTCCACAAGTGCTGCAACGGGTGCTACCGCAGGGGTATGAACCTTTGGTAGCCGGTTTTTCTTCTCGGATTCTCTTGGGATCAGGAAGTTTGGGACGAACTAGAATATTGTGGAGATTGAGAGGCCATTTCTTGGGGATGAACTAAGATGGTTTTGGGTTTGGATGAAACTGGTTAGGAACATGTAACCATTCTTAAAGATGGTGTTTATTTGGTGTATACCAGGATAGTATTATGTTGTGATAGGGATGTCTTCAACTTTATTTGAGGCTCATAGTTGTCCCTGGAGAGTGCTCTGTAGATCTGATTGTCTAGTAAAGGCTTGGGTAACCTCTGCTTTAGAAAGATGTGGAGAGTTGTTTACAATATTCAGTTAGATCAGCGGGTTCTGAGCATTTCCATTTGGCTCGGGTAGCAAGACTGAATGATAGACCTTTTTGTATATGAAGGATGGTTGCCGGATCTTTTGTTGGTGATTGGTGGGTTTCATTTGTACAGTGGTGGAAATTTGGTTATTTTCGAGAAAAGTGGAATTTAGAGGAAGTGTACCCACATTTACTTCAAAACTACCCTCGATGCACCCTACCTGTATTCTAACCCCGATCTCTCCAACATCTGCGGTCCAGTATGTTGCGAGACTGACGCCTGAGAAAATTCGGCCAACAAAGATACCATTTTAAAGAAATATTACAACAATCTCAACCTGTATTTTCTTGGTTTCACAGCTCTGCAACAACGTTCATCCTCATTGGTAATTTCAAAAACGTTTTAGCCCTCAGATGATGGAGCCTCACAACACAAAGTTAATGTTTATGTTGTGTAAAATAACAACATCAGAATGTTCATCAACTCACCCTCTCTCATGGTGCAATCTTATTCCTATAGGTTTCAAAGAAAAGTTTAGCAATCATTCTACACTTTAGTTGTTTAATTAGTTCAAAATGGCATCTTGTGGACCAGAACTATGTCATTGATGTGTTATTTTTCTCAGAGTACCAATCTATATTAAATGTTTACTAGACAATGCTACGCTGGTCAAATGGTCTGAGATGTCACTCTCTCAATAGACTGGACTGATGATGATGGGAAGGTCAGGGTTCAAACCTTGGTCAGGTGTAATGAGGGTGTTTTTCCTAAAATGGTTTTACTCACTCTCTATCCACACAAATGGTAGGTACATTTCCTTTAAATTCAACCATCCTGATCCCTAAAACATTAATGTAATGAGTACATATGCTTATAACCCACATACGTAGTGAACTGCCTTGACAAACAAAATATTAATATAAAAAGAAATTGATTAAACATTACAATAATTGGTAGATACACCCACATTTTGTGAAATACGTTTTTACAAACTTTTACTGGCACATTTAAATGAATATAATATTATTTAGCATATTATAGTATTTTCAAATATATTTTAAACAAGCGAATTAAAACAAAATTGGATCTTATTGTGAAATTGACTACTTTGCCTTTGATTTGATAATAACATACTCTCGATTAACCAGGGCAGTAAAAAAATAACATTTCAAAATTTTACCTAATGTTTCAAACATATACGCTACTGTACGATATAACTGCCCGGAGACTGTACAAGTTGCGAACCTCTCATCTAGTGGAAGTGACGACCATAATGACTTGTTATTTGAGTGCACGTATTCATTGTTTACTTTTGAGGCAAACACGTGTGTGTTTCCATATCTCGTAAACAGGTGAATGCTCTGCTGTTTTTATCATTTTTAATTTTTTTAAACCCATACTGACCATGTCTAAACACAAGAGTTGTTCCTACTATATAACAAAAACTTTAACAAAAAAGTACTCATCCCAGTGCTGCTTTAAGTAACGTTGAAAGCCTGATTGATTCCTTGGAACAACAGGAAGATTGTATCCTTGCTGATAAGCTAATGTTGCGAAGTCTGTGTAGTACCATTTGCTAAAAAAGTAAACAAAAGGAACAAACAAATTTCTTTGTCATAGTATTTTAAATAAAAGGATAAGTACATAAGTTAATTTTTAGTTTTTGTTTTAGTTTTCTCCAATTTATTTCCTTACCGCCCCAGGTAATAGACAATCTATTGTGATAGTCATTTAGTTCGATTTTGATGAGAAGTAACAATATAAAAACTATACACATTTTTATTAAATAGCAAACGTCATTCCCTGCTCTTTTTTTTTTTTTTCATGAAATTACCATAAACAAATACACAGTTACTATTTTTTTCTTACTATTCCTCTGATCAATCATAGCTTATTTCCCCCAACCAAAGACCTCTGGTAAAGAAGTGAACCTAATATTTGAACCAGCTTTTATCACTAGAAAAGGAAAATATTTAAAATTCAACACTGAGGAATTTAGCTGTAATTTTTTTTATAACACTACAGGACTTAAATTTGAGTTGGTTTTTATAAACATTTTTAGCCGATTTAGGGATTTTATTTACCGAATTTTAATATCAAAATACAACTTTTTATTTGGCTAAATCCAATAATTTTATTTTCCAAATATCGACATATCTAATAATCGTCGATCACATTTAACTGGCGATGAACTAATAACTGATTTTGATTTGTTGGTTTCTGCATCATTTGACGTCTAGTGTCGTGTTAACATTACAGAGACAGAGCCACCACAATGCCCTCCCAACAAGTTCCAATGTGACAGCGGTCAGTGCATCTTGATGGCATGGAAATGTGACAAAGATAACGACTGTAACGATGCTCAGGGAGACCAGCTTAGTTCTGACGAGAGGGATTGCAGTGAGTGCTATTACGCTCGTCAATACATATAAAACTGGCATGCTGAGAGACCATTGTTATATTTATTAAAACTTGTTGGAGGCTTTAACTTTGCATCAACTTTAATACCAAAGTAGAATCTCGGATTCGACAGTTACAAAGCTTCATTCGCCTTATAATTTATCTTAAGACTAGGACAGGCACAACATCCAGTCCCCAGCCATTAATTCATCACTGTGAAAGGGTAAACCCATATTTCACCTATGATAAATTTTCGGCCATGCCAGGGATCGAACCCTGCACCCTTAGCCCAGTTGGCAGACACATCTTTCATATGTTATGATTCTGACTTTAGAATCGAATACAAACTCTTATAAGATTCAGATGAGAAAGTTTGAAGTTTTGCTAGAAGAATATTCAAAATCTGTGAAAATGCTAGGTAGTTTGTTAGTTCATAGTTTTGTGTTGATTGTTTAAAGAGTACCACTGCAGATCAGACCAGTTCCAGTGCAACAATGCAGAGTGTATACCCACCACGTGGCAGTGTGATGCCACTCCAGATTGTGCGGATGGATCTGACGAAACGGATCATTGCAGTGAGTACAACACGGCTTGCTTTGTAAATATTATAATGTTAACATTTGTAATTGTTTGGACAATATTTTGTAGCAGTAATAATGTCATGGTTTGTATGCATTCACAAACATATTAAGACGTGCAGGATTAGGTGCGGTGGTCATGTGGTGTTTATATCAGCGATGACGGGCGCTTACACAACATTTTAGTTGGGAAACCTGTAGATACAAGAACCCTTGGTAGGCAGATACATTGTTGAGAGAATAGTATGAAAATGTATTTGAAGGAGGTTGTGACAGGATAGGGTTGAATGGAGAGCTTACTTTCTGGTGGCCTTGAACTCCCCAGCTCCATAAAGAGTTGCTTATTTAGAATGTTAATTTATTTTAACATAATAAAATCATAAATGATATATATTTTTATATTATTAAATCTTCACACTATATTTTCCATAACATAAATAATTTGTGATTTCAGAAACTCGTTCTTGCAATGACACAGAGTTCAAATGTAATTCGACTGGGCGCTGCATCCCTTGGGCTTGGGTGTGCGATGGAGAACATGACTGTCATGACCAATCAGATGAGAGTGTTGAGCAAGGATGTCTCGGAAAGCAATCGATGCCTTGTCTCTTTTCTATGTTCAAGTGTGCTAATGATCGCTGCATTGCAAAGGTAGGTTTTAAAAATGTTTCACAGATGCAAAGGTTATTGTGGCTGTCAAAGTCAGAGCAGATTTGACCTTCATTGTCAACATTTGGCAGCTTTGCACATTCCTAATTATTAGTAATTGTGACTACGGTTAGTCAGATGGCCACTAGAGGGTGGGAATGGCCTGGGGAAAGCTGGAGATATATACACACATTGATTTGTGGTAAATAAAATGATTGAATTTTGCCAAATAGAAAGTTGCAATATGGCAATATATGCCTTTTTTCAGCTAAATATTGACTCAAACTGAAGTGGTATGGATAGAAAAATCGCAGGTAAATTTCTCCTTCTTAAATTTTAAATATTTGCCATAATTCACAATATGACTTTCATAAAAGCCACATCAACACACATTTTACTTCTTTACCAATGGTCTTTTTTTTCTTTCTTTTTTTACATTCATTACTGTTTCCAGCCTGTGGTAATTTTTTATTCAAGCCATATATTTTCCACTACCGGCTTGCTAGGCCTGTCGTAGCTTCATATGTCTTATAATATAACTTGAGACTAGGACAGGCACAACATCCAGTCCCCGGCCGCTATTTGTCAATGTGAAAGGGTCAACCCACATTTCACCAATGATAAATTTTTCGGCCATGCCGGGAATCGAACCCTGGAATCCTTAGATCAGTATACAGACACGCTACCTACTGACCTACTGTCAAGAGAAATATTTTTTTTAAATGGAAACATTGAATGATTTTAGGAATATTAAGAAGAAATTGTAAAAGTGCAATTGGCTATTTCAGGCAAAACAGACAATGAACGATGTTGTCTTCTACTTAGTAAAAATATGAATGGTTTAATTTTAATCTTTAATTATTGTTAAAATCAATCTAATTGACATTTATTCTCATAGAAAATGCCAAGTAGTCAATCTCACTAAAAGATCAAATTTTGTTTCATTTCGATTGTTTGAAATACATTTAAAAATTTTATGATGAACTTTATAGATATTTTGATATTCATTTTAATGAGCTAAGTAAACATGGGTTAAAACACTTGTCAAGATATTTCACTGTGTCTGGAGACACAGCATCTTAATCCTTGTTTAGGTTTCATTTACTGATCTAACTTACATGCTCCGGTGGTTACATGGTCTCAGGCGTCCAACTCACAATATACTCTGTTGTCAGTGAAAGAAAGATCAAGGTTTGAATCATGTCAGGAGTACCACTGTCATGTTCTTGTGTTAAGGAGTACTACTGTCATGTTCTTGTGTTCAGGATTACTACTGTCATGTTCTTGTGTTCAGGAGTACTATTGTCATGTTCCTGTGTTCAGGAGTACTATTGTCATGTTCCTGTGTTCAGGAGTACTACTGTCATGTTCTTGTGTTCAGGAGTACTATTGTCATGCTCTTGTGTTCAGTAGTACTACTGTCATGTTCTTGTGTTCAGGATTACTACTGTCATGTTCTTGTGTTCAGGATTACTACTGCCATGTTCTTGTGTTCAGGATTACTACTGTCATGTTCCTGTGTTCAGGAGTACTATTGTCATGTTCCTGTGTTCAGGAGTACTACTGTCATGTTCTTGTGTTCAGGAGTACTATTGTCATGTTCTTGTGTTCAGTAGTACTACTGTCATATTCTTGTGTTCAGGAGTACTATTATCATGTTCTTGTGTTCAGTAGTACTACTGTCATATTCTTGTGTTCAGGATTACTACTGTCATGTTCTTGTGTTCAGGATTACTACTGTCATGTTCCTGTGTTCAGGAGTACTATTGTCATGTTCCTGTGTTCAGGAGTACTACTGTCATGTTCTTGTGTTCAGGAGTACTATTGTCATGTTCTTGTGTTCAGTAGTACTACTGTCATGTTCTTGTGTTCAGGATTACTACTGTCATGTTCTTGTGTTCAGGATTACTACTGCCATGTTCTTGTGTTCAGGATTACTACTGTCATGTTCTTGTGTTCAGGATTACTACTGTCATGTTCTTGTGTTCAGGAGTACTACTGTCATGTTCTTGTGTTCAGGAGTACTACTGTCATGTTCTTGTGTTCAGGAGTACTATTGTCATGTTCTTGTGTTCAGTAGTACTACTGTCATATTCTTGTGTTCAGGATTACTACTGTCATGTTCTTGTGTTCAGGATTACTACTGTCATGTTCCTGTGTTCAGGAGTACTATTGTCATGTTCCTGTGTTCAGGAGTACTACTGTCATGTTCTTGTGTTCAGGAGTACTATTGTCATGTTCTTGTGTTCAGTAGTACTACTGTCATGTTCTTGTGTTCAGGATTACTACTGTCATGTTCTTGTGTTCAGGATTACTACTGCCATGTTCTTGTGTTCAGGATTACTATTATCATGTTCCTATGTTCAGGAATACTACTGTCATGTTCTTGTGTTCAGGAGTACTATTGTCATGTTCTTGTGTTCAGTAGTACTACTGTCATATTCTTGTGTTCAGGAGTACCACTGTCATGTTCTTGTGTTCAGGAGTACTACTGTCATGTTCTTGTGTTCAGGAGTACTACTGTCATGTTTTTGTGTTCAGGAGTACTACTGTCATGTTCTTGTGTTCAGGAGTACTATTGTCATGTTCTTGTGTTCAGTAGTACTACTGTCATATTCTTGTGTTCAGTAGTACTACTGTCATATTCTTGTGTTCAGGATTACTACTGTCATGTTCTTGTGTTCAGGATTACTACTGCCATGTTCTTGTGTTCAGGAGTACTATTATCATGTTCCTATGTTCAGGAGTACTATTGTCATGTTCCTGTGTTCAGGAGTACTACTGTCATGTTCTTGTGTTCAGGAGTACTATTGTCATGCTCTTGTGTTCAGTAGTACTACTGTCATGTTCTTGTGTTCAGGATTACTACTGTCATGTTCTTGTGTTCAGGATTACTACTGCCATGTTCTTGTGTTCAGGATTACTACTGTCATGTTCCTGTGTTCAGGAGTACTATTGTCATGTTCCTGTGTTCAGGAGTACTACTGTCATGTTCTTGTGTTCAGGAGTACTATTGTCATGTTCTTGTGTTCAGTAGTACTACTGTCATATTCTTGTGTTCAGGAGTACTATTATCATGTTCTTGTGTTCAGTAGTACTACTGTCATATTCTTGTGTTCAGGATTACTACTGTCATGTTCTTGTGTTCAGGATTACTACTGTCATGTTCCTGTGTTCAGGAGTACTATTGTCATGTTCCTGTGTTCAGGAGTACTACTGTCATGTTCTTGTGTTCAGGAGTACTATTGTCATGTTCTTGTGTTCAGTAGTACTACTGTCATGTTCTTGTGTTCAGGATTACTACTGTCATGTTCTTGTGTTCAGGATTACTACTGCCATGTTCTTGTGTTCAGGATTACTACTGTCATGTTCTTGTGTTCAGGATTACTACTGTCATGTTCTTGTGTTCAGGAGTACTACTGTCATGTTCTTGTGTTCAGGAGTACTACTGTCATGTTCTTGTGTTCAGGAGTACTATTGTCATGTTCTTGTGTTCAGTAGTACTACTGTCATATTCTTGTGTTCAGGATTACTACTGTCATGTTCTTGTGTTCAGGATTACTACTGTCATGTTCCTGTGTTCAGGAGTACTATTGTCATGTTCCTGTGTTCAGGAGTACTACTGTCATGTTCTTGTGTTCAGGAGTACTATTGTCATGTTCTTGTGTTCAGTAGTACTACTGTCATGTTCTTGTGTTCAGGATTACTACTGTCATGTTCTTGTGTTCAGGATTACTACTGCCATGTTCTTGTGTTCAGGATTACTATTATCATGTTCCTATGTTCAGGAATACTACTGTCATGTTCTTGTGTTCAGGAGTACTATTGTCATGTTCTTGTGTTCAGTAGTACTACTGTCATATTCTTGTGTTCAGGAGTACCACTGTCATGTTCTTGTGTTCAGGAGTACTACTGTCATGTTCTTGTGTTCAGGAGTACTACTGTCATGTTTTTGTGTTCAGGAGTACTACTGTCATGTTCTTGTGTTCAGGAGTACTATTGTCATGTTCTTGTGTTCAGTAGTACTACTGTCATATTCTTGTGTTCAGTAGTACTACTGTCATATTCTTGTGTTCAGGATTACTACTGTCATGTTCTTGTGTTCAGGATTACTACTGCCATGTTCTTGTGTTCAGGAGTACTATTATCATGTTCCTATGTTCAGGAATACTACTGTCATGTTCTTGTGTTCAGGAGTACTATTGTCATGTTCTTGTGTTCAGTAGTACTACTGTCATATTCTTGTGTTCAGGAGTACCACTGTCATGTTCTTGTGTTCAGGAGTACTACTGTCATGTTCTTGTGTTCAGAAGTACTATTGTCATGTTCTTGTGTTCAGTAGTACTACTGTCATATTCTTGTGTTCAGGATTACTACTGTCATGTTCTTGTGTTCAGGATTACTACTGTCATGTTCTTGTGTTCAGGAGTACTACTGTCATGTTCTTGTGTTCAGGAGTACTACTGTCATGTTCTTGTGTTCAGGAGTACTACTGTCATGTTCTTGTGTTCAGGAGTACTACTGTCATGTTCTTGTGTTCAGGAGTACTACTGTCATGTTCTTGTGTTTAGGATTACTACTATCATGTTCTTGTGTTCAGTAGTACTACTGTCATATTCTTGTGTTCAGGAGTACTATTGTCATGTTCTTGTGTTCAGGATTACTACTGTCATATTCTTGTGTTCAGGAGTACTACTGACATGTTCTTGTGTTCAGG
The DNA here is from genome assembly GCA_033556935.1 of Timema podura. NCBI lineage: Eukaryota > Metazoa > Arthropoda > Insecta > Phasmatodea > Timematidae > Timema > Timema podura. The sequence continues at coordinate 40,996,409 of JAVRXN010000003.1, forward strand.
ATTACTACGGTCGTGTTCTTGTGTTCGGGAGTACTACTGTCATGTTCTTATGTTCAGGAGTACTACTGTCATGTTCTTATGTTCAGGAGTACTACTGTCAGGTTCTTATGTTCAGGATTACTACTGTCATATTCTTGTGTTCAGGAGTACTACTGTCAGGTTCTTATGTTCAGGAGTACTACTGTCATGTTCTTGTGTTCAGGAGTACTACTGTCATGTTCTTGTGTTCAGGAGTACTACTGTCATGTTCTTGTGTTGAGGAGTACTACTGTCATGTTCTTGTGTTCAGGAGTACTACTGTCAGGTTCTTGTGTTCAGGATTACTATTGTCATGTTCTTGTGTTCAGGATTACTACTGTCATGTTCTTATGTTCATGGCTACTAATGCCATGTTCTTATGTTCAGGAGTACTACTGTGACGGCGATGATGATTGCGGTGACGGAAGTGATGAACCCAAGACCTGTCCTCAGAGCTGTCATGAGGAGGAGTTCCAATGTGACAATGGGAAGTGTGTCTCAAAGATGAGTACGTGCGATGGAGTCGACGACTGTGGGGACAGATCTGACGAAGAAGATGGCGCTTGCAGTGAGTTGTGTTATAAAGCCTGGTCCTACATTTTAGATACACAGTTTAATATCTTCACATCCTAAAGACAGTTTAATGCCCTCACATCCTAGAGACCCAGTGTAATATCCTCACATCCTAAAGACAGTATAATATCCTCACATCCTAGAGACACAGTTTAATGTCCTCAAATTAACTGAGTTGATTTTTTTCTTTCTTGTCTTAATTTCTTATTGTTAAATACAACGAAATATTGCTCACATGACTTGTTTCAACAAACTTTAACTTGTCTCATTAAAAGCATTATCAAAATATATTTATTTAAAGTTCATTGTAGAATATTGAAACGAACTATACAAACATGAAATAAAATTTAGTTGGATCTTTCCAGAGAATTTACCACTTGTCCTTTTATTTGTGAATAATTGTCATTGAATAATGGGTAATAATGTCTATTTTAATGAGATTTAACCATATAAAAACTTTACCTACCAATTTTTTATTCAGTAACATACCTAATTGTTCTTTGCTTGAAATTACCAATAAAAATGGCACCAACCGCATTATTACTATTTTCTTCTAGATATTCCCAAAATGAATAAAATCTCTGATCCTAGAAAATATTTTCCCCTCGACCAAAGACCACTGGTAAGGAAGTAAAATATGTATTGATTCTTGTTTCAATATATCATTTTGTAGATGATTTTTAGTATCTAAAGTTCATATGAAGCTACGACAGGCCTGGTCTGGTGGTAGTGGAAAATATGAAACTGACCGCAGGCTGGAAACTGTAATGGATCTATAATAAAAAGTAGGTGTTCTGTCTTATGACAGGTCCATTCCTTTTGTCAGTGAACTTAGACCGCCTGTCTTCCACCTCCTCCTTCACCCAGATTGTTCTTCTTTCCTTCAAGTCATCCAATATTTGAATCCTTCTCCTTCCTAAGCTCCTCTTTCCCTAAACATTGCATTCTGTGATAAAGTACCTAAAGCTATATTTTTTTAAATTTTATTTTTAATTTGAACTTTGATTTTTGCTTCAGGAATATTTCATATTCTTTGATTCATCTTCTCTTAGAGTTGAAACGGTGGACTCTGTGCCATATGATGCACTCTGTGCAGAGTTCTAACATATAATACATTCACGACCTTAGTTTACTTGGATGACGACTCAAAAAATTAATAGAAACAGTCCCTAATAAATCCCTACGCCAAAAGCTGACATTTGTCACTTTGGATAGCTGTAATGAAAATGTATGGTAATGTATGAATGTGATAGTTAACCACAGTAATTTATGCCAATATTATTTATATATTTATTTGAGGTCAGACACAAAGCTTATTTATTGTTTTATTGCACTTAAAAAAATTATTACTCAAATCACTTTCACAAAAGGTCTAACGAAAAGGGCTTCAAAATGGCGACTGATAAATTTAAACCATGTGGTTGAACATGACGGCAACAAGTTATTTACAATGATGCACCCACGCAGTTGATAAAAATATTTTATTCAGTTAAATACTTTGAAATATGATAAAATAATCATAAATTAATTTATTATATACTAGCGGACCCGACAGACGTTGTCCTGCCCGAATTTTGGCTTTTCGTTTGGGTGGCATAGTTGATTTCGATAATAAAACAAATACTATGTGATCATCACAATTACAAATTCACAATTAACTCCAATTAGTGAGTTACACAAATATTACAAATTCAGTGTTTGTCAAGACAACATACAAAATAAAACATCTATTCATTTTTGGAATTTTGCCCACAACTCCACAAATATCAGCTGTATTGAAAAAAGTTGTGAATCTTGCTTACAAATTTTTATGTCGGGGTACAGTTAATTTTATTTTATTGATCTCCCAAACCCCCCCAAAAAATCCCTAAAAAATCAAAAAAATCATAGAACCCGATTGCAGTGCCACCTACCGGGTCCAATTGTGAATCTAAACCATCCACAGACCCACTCAAACACACACACAAAAAATTTCATCAAAATTGGACCAGCCAACCCCCCAAAAAACCCCTAAAAAATTAAAAAATTATAAAACCCGATTGCAGTGTCACCTACCGGGTCCAATTGTGAATCTAAACCATCCACGGACCCACTCAAACACACACAAAAAATTTCATCAAAATTGGTCCAGTCAACCCCCCCCCCCCCCCAAATCCCTAAAAAATAAAAAAAAATCATAGAACCCGATTGCAGTGCCACCTACTGGGTCCAATTGTGAATCTAAACCATCCACGGACCCACTCAAACATACACAAAAAATTTCATCAAAATCGGTCCAGCCGTTTAGAAGGAGTTCAGTGACATACACACGTACAGAAGAATGATATATATTAAGATATATATATAAAAAATTACAAGTATTTTCTCTTTTCAAAGTAAATACGATGCCTGTATGAAAAGGTATTGATGTATGTGTTAGATATTAGACATTATAGGTAACATTCCAAAATGGAGAATAAGTACTTTTAATTATGTTTAAAATATTGTTTCTGATTGGGTAAAAATAAATTATTAAAAGTAATGAAACAGCATTAGAAAACTTTAGTTTATGTTATTTTAAATGTAAAATTAACATATAATTAAAAAACTCAACATTTATAACAAAACAGTGATCTTTTACAAGTGTTGGCAACCCAAAACCTAAACATATGATATTTGAGACCAGGTAAAAACCTATCATGAACAGACTCTAGCTGTCCCCACAGGCCTTGTACTAAGTGAAGATAAAACCTTTAGCATGATGTGAGGTAGAATTTAATTGTAAATAAAGCTCGAATGAAGGTAAAGGCACATACAAATGTTGAATGTTATTAGTTTTAACTAATACAGTGCGTTGTTGCGTGTTTGTAATTCAGGGAGCAATGGAACAACTGGTGGGTGTCGCGGCGCCAGCTTGTTCAAATGCCACAATCAGCTGTGTGTCAACGAGACGTTGCTTTGCAACGGAGAGAACGACTGCGGGGATTATTCTGACGAGGAGCAGTGCAGTGAGTTCATGTGTTGAGGCACTATGTAAGGATGCAATCCTTGAATCCTAAATTATATTCAAGGATTCGAGAAAATATCTGATTGGAGACTCAACTACATTAAAAAATATCTCTATAATGAAAACTTCTTTTCACTTTATGAGGTAATTGTATTATATTTGGAAGGAGTTACAGGAAAGGTGGATAGAAACATACCCTCTTCCAAATATAGTAAAATAATTTTAAAATATTTTTTTATTCCTTATATTATATTCTATAGCTTTAATACACCTTACTGGTGGTTTAGGCTCATTATAATAACTATAAGAAAAAAATGAACAAACAGATCCTAGACCATTAATTTAACACACAACTGAATGTATAAATGTTGTAATTAATGGATTATAGCAACAAAAAAATTAACATATAGCTGATATTTATATTTCCTCATTTCATTATACTTATATTTCCTCTTTTGTTCATTATTTTCCCCAAGATTCGAATTCAAATTCAAAATTCAGGCTTCGTATATAAAATAAAGATTTGGAATAGTAAAATAGTGGATTTGGACCAACACTTAGTTAAATGTTTTTTATTTTTACTAAATATAACCAACATATGTACACAGGTAATATTGGGGTTGTGACAGCGAGTACTCAAAATGTTGAACTTTGGGCCGAAATTTAAATAAATATATATTCAAGCTGGGGGTCGACAAAGGATTATCTGTTTGTCTTCTATTTTGTCTCTAATGAAGGATAACTCATTGTTTCTCTTGTTTCCACTTCTCTGGATGTTGTTTGGGAAATGAGGAGTTTGAGAGAAGAGGATAACTCAACAAAAAGGGTGCTGTGCTGAGTAAACTGGTTGTTGAATGTAGAAGGCTATGAAGAGTAGATAAAGAAGAAATGGGATGTAATTGATGTTGCATAGCATTGCTGGGCGCTGGGTGGCATTGGTGTGGCACTGGGCGGCATTGCTGTGGCCATTTATTCAGTTAATGTCTGGAAACTAGGCACATAATTTGTTAAGTACTTATTTTTTGGGGATCTGCAAACTAAAGATTTTTTTCATTTGAGTCGAGATCAGGTGAGTTTCTTTAAAAAAAACTCCCTAGTGTTGAGCTGAGTTTAAGTTTGAGTTCAATAAATATCTACTTTTTTTTCTATCCGTTACTGTTTCCAGTCTAGGTCAGTTTTTTATTCAAGTCATATTTTTTTCCATTACGGGCTTGCTAGGCCTTTCAGAGCTTCACATGATTTATAGTCTAACTTAAGACTAGGACAGGCACAACATCCAGTTCCAGGCCATTAATTTATCAATGAGAAGCGGTAAACCCACATTTCACCAATGATAAATTTTTTGGTCATGCAGACAATTGAACTCGAGACCCCTTAACTCAATAGACAGAAAAAAAAAATATTTTTATTAAAATTAAAAATAATAATCATAAGACCTATAACAGGCCAGCACTGAAAAGTACATGAGTATCTTACAAATACATACAATTACACGAGAAAATAAGATGAACAATAATAACTAAATAATTATATATACTGATGAATAGTTATGAAAAAAAATAGTAAATAATAATGATAAGAATAAAAAATTGCAATAATAACAAATAACTAAAGAGTAGTAACGCATACATATTTTAAAAGCAATAACAATATGCAAAAAATAGATGAGAATATTGTAAATTTAAGTATTTTAGGCAGAACCTCTGCATGATAAATTATTGATAAGGGATTTCCTTAAATAACTCTCTCAGTTTAACTTTTCTCTTATGATAAAAGTCGAATTCAACAAATATAGAATTGGCGCTATGGATGCAGTGACCTATAGGGTTCATCTTATAAGAGCTATTGAGGAAAAAAAAATGGATTACAAGAAGCCCGAGAAGGGCTATGAATATCTACATGATCAAGGGCAAATTTGCAAGAAATTTTGCTATTGAAAATATTAAAAACAAAAAAGACATCACAATAAAGTCCACGCGAGACGAGAGTTTGGAACCCTAAGAAGTTTCGAATTCTGTGATAATCATATTAAATCTAGTTACTAAAGAATTTATCATAGCATGCAGCATTAAAATTCCTTGAGTATTTTCAAACCTGAGAGAGGCAGTTAAGGTAATGGAATTCCAAGCAACACTTACATATTCTAACTTAGATCTAACTAGGGCAGACATAAAAAAAACAGTCAACTTTCTTAAATGATGACGTAATAAATTTAATAAGTCCAAGTAATTTCAATGATTGGGAAATTACATGGTCAACATTATAGTGGAAGTAAAGTTTGTTATCCAGGAGAACATCGAGATCATTAATATAAAGGGTACGAACTTTGTTATCATTGCCCAATATATAGGTAAAAAAGAAAGGATTAGTTTTCATAATAAAATATATAGATTTGGTCTTAGATTTATTTAATTTTAGATTTAATAATAATATAATAATAATAATAATAATAATAAAATTTAACATATTATTAATTTCACAACAACCTGTTTGGTCGAGTCACCTATCACCAGAAAAGCAACACAGCAAAGATAAATAGCCTTTTACAAGAAGCTGGAAATTGTCAGACTTGAAGCTGGAGATCGTCAGGCTTGAAGTTGGAGATTGTCAGGCTTGAAGTTGTAGATCGACAGGCTTGAAGCTGAAGATTGTCAGGCTTGAAGTTGTAGATCGACAGGCTTGAAGCTGAAGAACGTCAGGCTTGAAGATGTAGATTGACAGGCTTGAAGCTGAATATCGTCAGGCTTGAATATGTAGATCGTCATGCTTGAAGCTGAAGATCATCAGGCTTGAAGCTAGAGATCGTCAGGCCTGAAGCTGGAGATCATGAGGCTTGAAGCTGGAGATCGTCAGGCTTGAAGTTGGAGATCGTCAGGTTTGAAGCTGGAGATCGTCAGGCTTGAAGCTGGAGATTGTCAGGCTTGAACCTGAGTATCTATTAATAGCTTGGCTAGGGCTCGAAAATTTGACTACTCCCACATCCCTAATGCTTTTTACTTTCTCATTTAAAAAAGTATTTTAATCGTTATCATAGTCTCGAGGTTAAAAATGTTGGAGTCCTAGTGTTTGTGAGATTCCAAACCTAGCGATGTGGGGCTTACAAGTCTATCTGTCTGTCTGTCCCTGGGACTACAACAGAAACTGTTTACTGAATTTAGGTCAAACTTGATAAGTTATATGGTTATACCTTAGGTTTTCTTAAATGTTGGTTCTTAAATTAATGGTAGCTTGTTGATGGCTGATTTTTTTTAAATTCTGTCACAAACTATAACAGACAATGAGAGATTGTGTCATAACATTTATTTTTTAATTTTATTTTACTCTCACTCTCACTTTATTTTGTATTGTTTGTTTGTTTGTTTGTGACAGATATTGACGAGTGCAAGAACCAGAAGATGTGCGCTCAAGATTGTGTGGACCTCAAGGTTGGCTATGAGTGCCAATGTCGCTCAGGGTTCAGAACTCATCCTAAAGACACTCACCTGTGTTCTGACATTGACGAATGTGAGGAGCGTCTGTGTAGTCAGTCTTGTCACAACGCTTTCGGCTCGTACGCTTGTTCCTGTGTGGAGGGGTATATTCTCAGGGCAGACAAACACTCCTGCAAGTCCACTGCAGGTGAGTTCCAGGGCTTGTTAGAGGGGTACACTCTCAGAGCAGACAAACACTCCTGCAAGTCCACTGCAGGTGAGTCCCAGGGCTTGTTAGAGGGGTACACTCTCAGAGCAGACAAACACTCCTGCAAGTCCACCGCAGGTGAGTCCCAGGGCTTGTTAGAGGGGTACACTCTCAGGGCAGACAGACACTCCTGCAAGTCCACTGCAGGTGAGTCCCAGAGCTTGTTAGAGGGGTACACTCTCAGGGCTAACAGACACTCCTGCAAGTCCACCGCAGGGGAGTCCCAGGGCTTGTTAGAGGGGTACTCTCTCAGGGCAGACAAACACTCCTGCAAGTCCACTGCAGGGGAGTCTCAGGGCTTGTTAGAGGGGTACATTTTCAGGGTGGACAGACACTCCAGCAAGTCCGCCGCAGGTGAGTCCCAGAGCTCGCTCTTTGTTCACTCATGAGTCTGAATTCAAAACTGAACCTTATAAAATATAGTAAACACAAGATGAATTGGTTATTCTTCACTTGCTGCAGAAAGTAGAAATAGTAACTAAATCATATATAACACCTTCTTCTGTGGTCAAATGGTCTAAGGTGCTACTCTCGCATTAGGCTGGACTGACGACGAGGATCAACATTGATTTTAGACAGGTTAGCTAACATAATTCTATAATTAAATACTAAATACTGTGTTTTTTAGGAACATATTAATACAAGTTCTAAATGTCTTAAGTTCGAAAACAATCAATATGTATTCTCAAAGTTTAGTTTTTTATTTAACTGAAATCATAATTTAAGAAAGGGACCATATAAAAAAGATGATTATTCAAGTATTTAATGATATACTTAGCTATTTATATTTTAATTGCCTTGTCTTGGCAATGCAACTTCAATCGCAGATAACTCAAAATGGAAAAAAATATTGAATTGGTCTACTTGGGGAAAGTAGTTTTAGAGCTCTCTTACATTATTAACATAAACTTGATATTAATTTTAACAATATGTAAAGTTACCGGTACTGAATGGTTTACCAGTGGAACTGCCGACACCATCTAAATTACCGTTGTGTTTTAAATGTGTATCCTTACGTACATCAAGAGGAAGCTCTAATCCGAGAATGCGCAGAGCACTAATTGTACCCATATATACTAATTATGCTAATGTGTGAGTGCTAAGTAAGGTTGAATTTAGAGAATATGTACCCATATTTTCGTGGAGGTAGAGTGGAAAACCACCCACAGGATACCTTGATCTCCCCATCATCGGCGGTCTAGTCTGCTGCGAGAGTAACACCTTAGACCATGCGGCCACTGAAGCGGGTATAAGCACTATAAATTGAATTGAAATACATTTCTTAATTTATAGTGAGAGCCTACATTAGGCACAAGCACAACTGCGCTTAGAGGAATGAAATTGGAACGGCGCGATTATTACATTAACGAATAATAAACTAAATTTATAACATTTCAAATTTTTAATGGCTTGTGAATCTTACGTTTCTTTATAGGGTTATTAAAAATAAAGAGGCTTATTTTGGGTAAACATCAGCGCATTAAACTTCAATTTTATTAACATTTTGTAATTGTGTAATGGTATTGTGTTTAAAGACATGAGTGTTGGAACTATTTTGATTATTTTTCCTTTTAAATTTTAAATTGAGCGTTGCAGTTAATTTTGAATCAAGTTTTTTAAGTGTGGTTTATAGTTTAATAACAGATATTTTGATTTTTTAGCGTTTCAATTTTTTTTTAAAGGTCAGAGATTTTAATCTGTTCTGATTTAAGTCTCTCAGTCTGAGTGTATGATTCTAATTTATTTATTGACTGGAAAATTGAATCACTTACATTATTGCGACTTTCAAAAAAAAGTCCGATTTCTTGGATATGGTCCATGGCTTCTGCCGCACTCGGGATAGGCCTTTCCTGAACTACTGAAAAATTGTCCATTGTCCTCTTCATCACCAGATGCTCCATCCTCAGCCTGGATGTTATTGTTGAGAACTTAGGTGACGCTCTCTGCTTCAGTAACTTCACCACACACTTTCACATCTTCATCCACGCTGACGAAGTTCATATAGGAGATAGCAGGATCAGGAGTAACTTCCTCCCAGTTGTCAATAGCTGACGCAGCTTCAGTCACAGTTTCTACATCATTTTCTTTCTTGATAAAGTCAGCTTTTTTAAACCAGTCCGTAATGTTCTCAACTTTCACTTGGTCCCATGCTTGCTTACACATTCTTGAGGCTTGAAGAACATCAAATTAAATTTTCTGAGTAGACAAATCTCCAGAAAGAATTTTTTTAACTAACAATCGTCTGTAGAAATGTTTTAGGTTCTTAATTATTCCTTGGTCCATAGGTTGAATAACCGGTGTCATATTTGGCGAGGAAAAAATAAAATTTACATTTTCCAAAAGGTAAACTCTGTTATGAGCAGTGCAATTGTCAATTAATAAAAGGATTGTCCGATTTTGTTTGCCAAACTGTGTCGATTTTTAAAAGCCCCTTTTCAAACAGATCACCCATCATCCATGCTTTTCTATTTGACTTTTATTCCACTGGCTTCGATTTTACATTTTTTAAGCAACGTGGATTAGCCAATTTTCCAATCATTAACAACGGCAGCTTTTCAGAACCACCCGTGTTGTTCGATCTCTACTAAGCTTTCCCCCACTGCACCGTTCACCTTTAAATGCAAGAGTTTTGTCAGGAGTACACTTGTAAAAAAAATTCTCGTCTCATCAATGCTACATTTTTTTCCGGTTTTATGTCCTGGATAATTTCTTTCAAGTCCTTCTTCCAATTATCGGCTGAATGCACATCAGCAGCACCACTTTCATCACATACATCTTTGAAGGAAATTCCATTTCGTCGTTTGAATCCATCTAGCCACCCTGCATTCGCTTTGAATTCTGTTTTTCCTAATTCAGATGCAAAATGTCGAGCTTTTTCTCTAAGAATAGAGCCGCTCACTGGGACTTTCTTGTCTCGCGCTCGTTTGAAACACTTCAGTGCACCATTGTCCACATAAGGGTTTTCCAGACCACTTAATATTTTCCTATCTTGTCCACTCTCATTTACATTGCTCAAAATTTTTTCTTTGTTTTTCAAAAAGTTGAAAGTGTGTTGGGGGGATTCCAAAGGCATTTGCAATTTCTGATTTCTTTTTAAGTCTCGTTTTCACTTTCTTTATCACTGCTACTTTTTCAGCCAAAGTTAATGATTTATAGGACTGTGGCTTGGACAGTGACATCACGATACACACACACACACACACACACACACACACACACACACGACTGTAGGGTAAGTACTAAACAAAAACTAAACAATATAAAAAAATAAGCTTGCACGTCACAAGATTATTGCTACGACCGAATCATTAAGAACAGCGGCCGTAACCACTCAAGAGATTCGACCTTGACTAACGGAGTACAGAACTGTACGTGTAAACAAAGACGTATGGGTGAGCGGGGAGGGGCGTGAAGAAGGGTACTGACCACATTTCAATGTCGCCTCCCCTGTTTCCAAAACTAGAACACGGCGCCACAACTAGAAGTAGGAAAACAAGGGACAAGGCGAAAAACTCGAATTAAAGACGATTTTGAACTATGGAAGTTTGAATTAGTCAGGTTCCACTGTAATACTACTATTAGGTTTATTAAATAAAAGTGCACTGATACACAGTCGTCATAGTGATGAGCGTTGGTTCCACCCATCCCTGGTCACCTGTAAGCTCGAATCACAATTTATATCTCAGTCTAACTCCGCAATTCCTTTTGAAAGGTTGTCGCACAAAAATACGCACATGGACAGAGTTTAAGACACTTACATACACTCGGCAGCTGCCCGCACTTGACTTAACTTCTCCTACTCTCTAGAGCCCATCTCTAGCAACACTTACTAACTAGAATCTACCAACTCTAGGAAGAGTCTTTAATGACGGCACTAAGCACCAACCAACGGGCTTGCATCCACTTTCACACTATCTCTTAGACAACGATTCCAACAGATTCACTGCTCCCTCAACTTGACTCAACATTCGTAGTCCTACGTGCAGACCAAACTCTTTGAGAATAACATCACTAAGTTGAGAGCTTCACAATGTGTTGTTTTCATATATTTTTAAAATTGCACTTTTTAAAGGTGTGGTATTTAAATTATATGTTTGTTTTGACTGGTGACATTTTAAACATACAATTTTATTTTTTAAATGAACAAATATTTATCCTAACATTTTTAAATTATGAATATACTCGAACTTGGGAGCTTTTTAAAATACTTGATTCAAGTTTGACTGGAATGAAAAAACCCAAGCTTGAAGACCTCAAGTAATTACATTCCTTAAATGATAAATTAATGGGCTGGGGTGTGGTCAGGTTTGTCCTATAACTATGTTGCTACCAATAAGCTGTTGAAGAGTTATAAATAAAATTTCAAATAATATCTTCTTTTTTTTTTTAAATCTTTACTCAACAAATATTCTCAAAGATTCGAGAATCCAAAGTCCCATCATGGTTTACTTACTTGTTAGCAAATTTACACTTTTATTCCATTTCAAATTATAAAATATTTACTTTGCTAAAAATAAAATATGATGCAATGCGCTTATTTTGATCCGTCGAAACTTAATTAAAACATGAGGTAAATGTATTTTTCCAGGTGTTGAACCGAAGTTGATAATCTCCAACCGATATTACATTCGCGAGTTAGGTTTGTCGGGTCACTCGACCTTACTCGCACATAGCCTGACCAATGCGGTGGCTCTGGACTATGATTGGGAGGAAAAGTGTATCTACTGGTCGGACGTCACCTCTCTCGGCAGCAGTATCAAGAGACTATGTACGAAGACTCAAGGGAACAACACTTACGAGGTAACATACTATTCACTCTTACTATGTGTCTCCGCTAGTAGTGTAGGCTGGGGGGAACAATTTAACATTAACATTGGTGCGGAAACATATTCATCAAAAAACCCTCGATGCACTCAACAGGTATTCAAACCCCTGACCTATTGCATCAAACAAGATGTTACCATTGGTGAGATTAGTTGGTTGTTGAAAATACACTTTTCCCGGCATTTGCATCATGTTTTGTATATTTCCTTCATCACGTCTTTTCTCTAAAGACTGTAGTATTTATTTTATTGATTAATATCTTTGTTGGAGCATTTAGTTTCAAATGCAAAGACAATATCAGTATCAAGTGTAAACAGAATAGATGACATCACTTAATTTCTGTTCATACACAACTGTTGTTATGTCAATCAAAATATGATTAAAAACATGTCAATAGTATTTGTAACTTCATAAAATCAACATATTGAAAGATAAATGCGGTTCACTGATGCCTTTAAAACTCTCCAAGTCATCATCATCATCAATTGTTTCCTGCCTGTGGCCGGGTCAGTTTAGTAAAATACCTCCGTCCTCCTGTATCCTTCCACCATTCTTCTTTCAAATAATTTAACAAAATTTAAATTAGGTTTTTACAATCATTCAAAATATTAAATTATTACATTTAAATATATATAATTACCAACATACATACCTAATCACGCCGTTCGCTAACAGATTAGGCAAGAAACTGTGCTTATAACTCAAAAAACTTCGTACTTAATCCCTCCTCACTACCTTTCTCCACTCTTCCCTATCCTTTCAAACTCCCTTCTCTTCAACAACACCCTTATACAGAGTCATATATGATCTTTTATTCTTAATATTTCTCTTTTTCACACATTCATCTACAACATCTAGCCACGTCTTACTACCCCTTCATTTTGATCCATACACACTACCTACATATATTTGCTTCATCGCTCAATCCACGCTCATCCTCCTAACATGTCCAAACCAACTTAAAACGCCTCTTTCACATTGACCTGTTGGATTCCCTTTCAAACCACAATTCTTCACCCATTCATTACTGACTCTGTCCATAAAAATTACCTCTGGCATATTATTGGTGGACTTTGTACCTGTTTTGTCAACTTTATTTGCATTGGGAAAATGGAATTGACATTGGCTTGAAGTAATCCTAAAAACATGTAGGAATAATACACTAGGCTTGAAAATGTGTCATACAGATTCCTAGTAGGGATGAGAAAGGAAGCATTTTAGAGGTAATATACCCACATTTGCACGGAAGGAGAGCGGGAAACTATTTAGGAAAAACCACCTTCAATAGACTCGACAAGGATTCGAACCCCAATCTCCCATCAGCAGGCCATTCTAATATGAGAGTGACGCCTTAGACCATACTGCCATTGAAGCGGGTCACATTAATTCATTATCTGTTAGTATTGACCGAACACACCAATGGGTGTTAATTGAGCCACAAAAGGTTGACATGAGAAAACAACACAATTTATTTTGACAAACAAACACTTATTTTAAAGTTTAGGGTTCTAGGATGCTGGCAAAAATAATAGCTTAAAACTAAAACCCAATTTTCCTAGCAAGTTTCCAGCTTTTCCGCTGTGTACATAGCGTCTCATTTGTACAATCCTTCTTTGTTTACATCTCCATGGAAACCATGGTTTGTGTATGGCTGTGTATCTGCAATTACAATATATTATCTATTTGGTTAAAAATAATAACAGCTCAAATCTTAATGAAGTAGTACAATGCATCAAATAGATAGATAGGTGTGTAAAGGGGGAAAACGCACATTCTGCTTAAAAACACCGAAATCTCAAAATGTATTTAAAGTTGACAGCCTTTGTTGAGTAAACCTTTAACTAGAAAGTCAAGTGAGGCCTCGTTCTATAACATTCTTCCTAATAAAACTTATGGGTACATTTCAGTATGATAATCTGCAGCCATTGCTGCAACAATCTGCTAGAAAGTCTTTATTACTCTAAACCTACCATAAAATATTGGAATGTTCAGAACAAACTTTAATTCATGGTCCATATTAATGTAAGAAGTAAGATATCTAAATGAATACGCCTGGTCTTTTAAGGTGTTGCACTCCGCAACCCTCCAGAACCCCGATGGACTGGCCGTGGACTGGGTCGGGCGCAACTTGTACTGGTGTGACAAGGGACTGGACACAATCGAGGTTTCCAAGCTAGACGGGCGCTACCGCAAAGTCCTCATCAAGACTGGTCTGGAGGAACCCAGGGCAATAACCCTAGACCCCAGACAAGGGTAAATAGCCATTGACTAAAGTTTCAAACGTCATTTTGAAATTACATTGTTCTGAGAAATAACTTAGTTACGATTTCAATAACATAGCAAAGGTTATATTAGAAGGGATGGCCAGCACTTATCTCAGTCATACTAGGGTATAGCATATTTAAATAAATTACATAAAGGAACAATTGTGCCAAGTAGCGTTAAGTACCAGCCTTTAAGGAACTCAAAATTGAATGGCTGCCAGGGCATAAGACTATCCTGAGACATAACCCCCTTCAAATACATGCTCATATTATCTTTCCAGTGATGTCTCGGCCTACCAAGGGGTCTTTTATCTCCAGGTTTCCCAACTAAAATGTTATTTACACACCTTTCATCACCCATACAGGCCACATGACGACCACACCTCAGCTTGAAATCTCTCTATGTATTTTAGTATTATAATCCCTATCCTGACGCTCAGTGTTTGATTGTGTGCAGCTTCATGTACTGGACTGACTGGGGGGACAAGCCCTACATCGGCAAGGCCGGTTTGGACGGCTTGGACCAGAGGATGATCGTCAATGACTCTCTGGGGTGGCCCAATGCACTCACCATCTCGTACGAGACCAACGAGCTGTTCTGGGGGGATGCGCGGGAAGACCACATCACTGTCTCAGACCTTGAAGGAGGTCACCGGAAGATCGTGCTCAGCAGAGGTGCGCCCTCAATACCTGGGACAAACAGTCATGTGCTCTAACACGTGTCTGTATTTGTCTCATTCACAGGGGATAGGGCAGGTACATTCACAGGGGCTAGGGCAGGTACATTCACAGAGGCTAGGACAGGTACATTCACAGGGCTAGGACAGGTACATTCACAGGAGCTAGGGCAGGTACATTCACAGAGGCAAGGGCAGGTACATTCACAGGGCTAGGACAGGTACATTCACAGGAGCTAGGGTAGGTACATTCACAGGGGATAGGGTAGGTACATTCACAGAGGCAAGGGCAGGTACATTCACAGGAGCTAGGGTAGGTACATTCACAGAGGCTAGGGCAGGTACATTCACAGGAGCTAGGGTAGGTACATTCACAGGGGCTAGGACAGGTACATTCACAGGAGCTAGGGTAGGTACATTCACAGGGGATAGGGTAGGTACATTCACAGAGGCAAGGGCAGGTACATTCACAGGAGCTGGGGCAAGAACATTCACAGGGGCTAGGGCAGGTACATTCACAGGGGCTAGGACAGGTACATTCACAGGAGCTAGGGTAGGTACATTCACAGAGGCTAGGGCAGGTACATTCACAGAGGCTAGGACAGGTACATTCACAGGAGCTAGGGTAGGTACATTCACAGATGCTAGGACAGGTACATTCACAGGGGCTAGGACAGGTACATTCACAGGAGCTAGGGCAGGTACATTCACAGAGGCTAGGACAGGTACATTCACAGGGGCTAGGGTAGGTACATTCACAGAGGCTAGGGCAGGTACATTCACAGGGGCTAGGGTAGGTACATTCACAGGGGCTATGGCAGGTACATTCACAGATGCTAGGACAGGTACATTCACAGAGGCTAGGGCAGGTACATTCACAGGAGCTAGGGTAGGTACATTCACAGAGGCTAGGGCAGGTACATTCACAGGAGCTAAGGTAGGTACATTCACAGAGGCTAGGGCAGGTACATTCACAGGAGCTAGGGTAGGTACATTCACAGGGGCTAGGGCAGGTACATTCACAGGAGCTAGGGTAGGTACATTCACAGGAGCTAGGATAGGTACATTCACAGGAGCTAGGACAGGTACATTCACAGGAGCTAGGGTAGGTACATTCACAGGGGCTAGGACAGGTACATTCACAGGAGCTAAGGTAGGTACATTCACAGAGGCTAGGGCAGGTACATTCACAGGAGCTAGGTAGGTACATTCACAGGGGCTAGGCAGGTACATTCACAGGGGCTAGACAGGTACATTCACAGGGGCTAGGGTAGGTACATTCACAGATGCTAGGACAGGTACATTCACAGGAGCTAGGTAGGTACATTCACAGGGCTAGGGCAGGTTACATTCACAGGGCTAGGCAGGTACATTCACAGAGCTAAGGTAGGTACATTCACAGAGGCTAGGGCAGTACATTCACAGGAGCTAGGGTAGGTACATTCACAGGCTAGTAGGTACATTCACAGGAGCTAGGATAGGTACATTCACAGGAGCTAGGACAGGTACATTCACAGGGGCTTAGGGTAGGTACATTCACAGAGGCAAGGGCAGGTACATTCACAGGGGCTAGGGCAGGTACATTCACAGGGCTAGGACAGGTACATTCACAGGGGCTAAGGTAGTACATTCACAGGGGCTAGGACAGGTACATTCACAGGGGCTAGGGTAGGTACATTCACAGAGGCAAGGGCAGGTACATTCACAGAGGTTAGGGTAGGTACATTCACAGGGGCTAGGCAGGTACATTCACAGAGCTAGGGTAGGTACATTCACAGGGGCTAGGGCAGGTACATCACAGGAGCTAGGCAGGTACATTCACAGGAGCTAGGGTAGTACATTCACATGAGCTGGGCAGGTACATTCACAGGAGCTAGGGTAGGTACATTCACAGGGGCTAGGGCAGGTACATTCACAGGGCTAGGACAGGTACATTCACAGGGCTAGGGTAGGTACATTCACAGATGCTAGGACAGTACATTCACAGGAGCTAGGTAGGTACATTCACAGGAGCTAGGCAGGTACATTCACAGAGGCTAGGACAGGTACATTCACAGGGGCTAGGACAGGTACATTCACAGGGGCTAGGGTAGTACATTCACAGAGGCTAGGGCAGGTACATTCACAGGGCTAGGGTAGGTACATTCACAGGGGCTAGGGCAGGTACATTCACAGATGCTAGGACAGGTACATTCACAGAGGCTAGGCAGGTACATTCACAGGAGCTAGGTAGGTACATTCACAGAGGCTAGGGCAGGTACATTCACAGGAGCTAAGGTAGGTACATTCACAGAGGCTAGGGCAGGTACATTCACAGAGCTAGGGTAGGTACATTCACAGGGCTAGGCAGGTACATTCACAGGAGCTAGGGTAGGTACATTCACAGGAGCTAGGATAGGTACATTCACAGGAGCTAGGACAGGTACATTCACAGGAGCTAGGGTAGGTACATTCACAGGGGCTAGGGCAGGTACATTCACAGGGGCAGGACAGTACATTCACAGGAGCTAAGGTAGGTACATTCACAGAGGCTAGGGCAGGTACATTCACAGGAGCTAGGGTAGGTACATTCACAGGGCTAGGGCAGGTACATTCACAGGGCTAGGACAGGTACATCACAGGGGCTAGGGTAGGTACATTCACAGGGGCTAGGGTAGGTACATTCACAGATGCTAGGACAGGTACATTCACAGGAGCTAGGGTAGGTACATTCACAGGGGCTAGGGCAGTACATTCACAGGGGCTAGGACAGGTACATTCACAGGAGCTAAGGTAGGTACATTCACAGAGGCTAGGGCAGGTACAATTCACAGGAGCTAGGGTAGGTACATTCACAGGGGCTAGGGTAGGTACATTCACAGGAGCTAGGATAGGTACATTCACAGGAGCTAGGACAGGTACATTCACAGGGGCTAGGGTAGGTACATTCACAGAGGCAAGGGCAGGTACATTCACAGGGGCTAGGGCAGGTACATTCACAGGGGCTAGGACAGGTACATTCACAGGAGCTAAGGTAGGTACATTCACAGGGGCTAGGACAGGTACATTCACAGGGGCTAGGGTAGGTACATTCACAGAGGCAAGGGCAGGTACATTCACAGAGGTTAGGGTAGGTACATTCACAGGGCTAGGGCAGGTACATTCACAGGAGCTAGGGTAGGTACATTCACAGGGGCTAGGGCAGGTACATTCACAGGAGCTAGGGCAGGTACATTCACAGGAGCTAGGGTAGGTACATTCACATGAGCTGGGGCAGGTACATTCACAGGAGCTAGGGTAGGTACATTCACAGGGGCTAGGGCAGGTACATTCACAGGAGCTAGGGCAGGTACATTCACAGGAGCTAGGGTAGGTACATTCACAGGGGCTAGGGCAGGTACATTCACAGGAGCTAGGGTAGGTACATTCACAAATGCTAGGGCAGGTACATTCACAGGGGCTAGGGTAGGTACATTCACATGAGCTGGGGCAAGAACATTCACAGGAGCTAGGGTAGGTACATTCACAGAGGCTAGGGCAGGTACATTCACAGAGGCTAGGATAGGTACATTCACAAATGCTAGGGCAGGTACATTCACAGGGGCTAGGGTAGGTACATTCACATGAGCTGGGGCAAGAACATTCACAGGAGCTAGGGTAGGTACATTCACAGAGGCTAGGGCAGGTACATTCACAGAGGCTAGGGTAGGTACATTCACAAATGCTAGGGCAGGTACATTCACAGGAGCTAGGGTAGGTACATTCACAAATGCTAGGGCAGGTACATTCACAGGGGCTAGGGCAGGTACATTCACAGGAGCTAGGGCAGGTACATTCACAGGAGCTAGGGTAGGTACATTCACAGGGGCTAGGGCAGGTACATTCACAGGAGCTAGGGTAGGTACATTCACAAATGCTAGGGCAGGTACATTCACAGGGGCTAGGGTAGGTACATTCACATGAGCTGGGGCAAGAACATTCACAGGAGCTAGGGTAGGTACATTCACAGAGGCTAGGGCAGGTACATTCACAGAGGCTAGGGTAGGTACATTCACAAATGCTAGGGCAGGTACATTCACAGGAGCTAGGGTAGGTACATTCACAGGGGCTAGGACAGGTACATTCACAGGGGCTAGGGTAGGTACATTCACAAAGGCTAGGGCAGGTACATTCACAGAGGCTAGGGCAGGTACATTCACAGGGGCTAGGGTAGGTACATTCACAGAGGCAAGGGCAGGTACATTCACAAATGCTAGGGCAGGTACATTCACAGGAGCTAAGGTAGGTACATTCACAGAGGCTAGGGCAGGTACATTCACAGGAGCTAGGGTAGGTACATTCACAGGGGCTAGGACAGGTACATTCACAGGAGCTAAGGTAGGTACATTCACAGAGGCTAGGGCAGGTACATTCACAGGAGCTAGGGTAGGTACATTCACAGGGGCTAGGACAGGTACATTCACAGGGCTAGGGCAGGTACATTCACAGAGGTTAGGGTAGGTACATTCACAGGGGCTAGGGCAGGTACATTCACAGGAGCTAGGGTAGGTACATTCACAGGGGCTAGGGCAGGTACATTCACAGGAGCTAGGGCAGGTCTTGCATTTATACCTACCCTATTTCTTCAATTCTAAGACGCCATTGATTGAAAGACCCACCTTAACTTTTCAGTACCACCAACAGAAAAAAAAATCTTTGATTAAATAAATAAAATAAAATGTTCAGAGCCTTAAGGAAACCCCACTACAGCGCATGAGTCTGCTGCGACTGCCTTTTAAACTGGTTTCCTCTATTCAGAGTGACTTTGGAATTTCTCCAGCTTTTGCAAAGCGCTTGGCGGTTGCTATGTACGAAAATATGGAATTGTAATTATTTCTCCAACATTGTACATTTACTTTACTTATGTTGAAATGTTGGCTCGAAGCTCTATTTTCATGTTCTTCTACATACTCAAAATTTGTCGTTTCAATGTGGTTTCATGGTGCAATCTTTTCACAACGTTTTTAACAAAACACAGTAACTCAACTTAAGTACAGTACTTTCAAAGATACAACCAAAACTTTCTGGTTGTTGCCGAATGAGCCCCATTATAGTGAAATAACAATAGGTTCACATTTGGAAAACACCCACGCCTCTTTATTCTCCAATAGAAATGGAGAATACATAACAGTCAAACTTGGAGGTGAAGCTTCCACGTAAAAACAAAATGGGTGCTGCCAATTGCAAAGTTCTGGATAAACCGAAAAAGAACTAATATTCTAAGACACCATTGATTCTAAGATGTTTAAATGTAATAAAATGTGTCTTAGAATCGAAGAATCAAATATACGAAATACAACGTCTGTTAAATGGCATATTATTGAAGTACTTGACTGGTCTAAAAGCGCACGGTGGGCCGGGTGGAGGTACTAGCTCCTCATACCTGGTTTAAAGTCGCATAGCTGGAGTCTTACTTTATACCAACACTTTGGGAACTACTGGTGTATATTGTCATTGGACACTCGCCAGTAGGACAGGTAAGGTTTAGGTGAGTTGTGTGTACCCACTCCCAGTCTCTACAATGTTGGTAGTACTGTGAGTTATCTCTACAGTGTTGGTAGTATTGATCCGCCAGAAGTTCAGCCTGTCTTGCACGCTATAGCAACAGTTGTTTTTTTTTTCAGCCAAAGACCCCAATATTCAGCTGCACCACATCTTTGCTTTGACTGTATTTGAGGACTATGTCTATTGGACGGATTGGGAGAAGAAGTCTGTGGAGAGGTGCCACAAGTATAACGGCACGGACTGCAAGACCCTGACTACAATGGTTCACAGGCCTATGGATATCCATATTTTCCACCCATACCATCAAAGGCCAGGTAAGATAATTAATGATATTAAATATTAGTGTCTTTTTTGGGAGAGGGTGGTAATTTTTTCAAATATTCAAAACTAGAATTCTGAATAATATGTGTGATTCGAGGACAAAAAAAAAAGAAAAATGACATTTACTTGTAGAGTGATTGTTTGTCCCTAGTCTCTGTTCCACAGCATCTTCTGGTTATGATAATGGTGATGGTATGTTTCAGTGAAGCCGAACCCATGTGAGGATAATGGCGACTGCAGCACGCTGTGTCTGTTGACACCTGGCGGAGGTCACACCTGTGCCTGCCCTGAGAACTTCATGCTTGAAGAGGACGGGAGGGGCTGTGATGCAAACTGTACCGCTGCCCATTTTGTTTGTGCGTCCACCTACAAGTGTATTCCATTCTGGTGGAAGTGTGACACTCAGGTACACTATATGACACTCAGGTACACTATATGACACTCAGGTACGCTATATGACACTCAGGTACACTATATGACACTCAGGTACGCTATATGACACTCAGGCACACTGTTACGTTTGTATTTAGTAATTTATTTATTCAACGATATGGTTTACAATATACAATTAAATATGAACAAAAACATCTCTCTTCCTCTCTGCACTCACTTATATATCACAGATCCTGAGCCAGTCATGTGACTAGTCACCACTATAGTCAAATATACAACATCTTATAATATACAACATCTCCCCTCCAACAAAGTTAATTTAAACATTGCACTGGTATATATAAAAACAAAACACTTTTCTTATTTTTATAAATCTAGTCTCATAGGTTTTCTTACTATCCTACCAGATCTGGAAGTTATCTTAGGAGATGTAAGTTCAGGCATAGTTAGTGATGAAGGTGACTTTGGTTGAGAATTGGTTTGCTGTATTGTAGGAATAGTCTCGGGTTGGATAGGCCTAGGACTACATATTGAAGTTTTAGGGATTGGCTCATTTATGCTGGGCTCTGGATTATAAAAGGATGGAGGTGGATTCAATGACTTCCTTAATCCTTTCCTATTCCTTCTAATTTCCTTACCATCACTTTGTTTTACAATAAACGATCTGGGTGTGAAGTGTTGTGTTACTATTTGACCTGGTTCCCAAACTTTGTCTTTTTGTATTAAAATTGATTCTTTAGGTTGTAAATCAGGTAAATTTTTAGCACCCCTATCATACCACAACTTTGTCTTAATGTTTTTTGCTATAAGTTTAGCTTTGATATTGATATCATAATTATTTTGTTTAAGTAAGTTAGATGAAGTGGGTATTTTACTTTTAATCCTTCTGTTTAGCATAAGTTGTGCTGGAGATAAGTTTATATCTTTAATTGGAGTGTTTCTGTATTCCATGAGTGATATAAAAATATCTTGACCTCCTTCGTAAGCTTTTCGAAGCATATTTTTAGCTATTGAGACCGACTTTTCCACAAGTCCATTAGACTGAGAGTAAAGTGGACTTGAGGTTACATTTAAGAAATCAAAATCTAAGGCAAAATTTTTAAATTCCAAACTGTTGAAAGGCATGTTATCTGAGATCAAAATGTCTGGTATTTCAAATCTAGCAAATATAGATTTGAGTTTTTGAATTACATGATTAGCTGTTTTACCTTTTAAAATTTCTATTTCTATCCATCTAGTATAGTAATCAGTTACAACCAAATAGTCATTGGACCCAAATTCAAATAGATCTGTGGCTAATTTTTGCCAGGGCCTATCAGGTGGTGGATGGCTAATCATCGGTTGTTTGACATTACTTTTGCGAAATTTTTCACATATTTTACACTTAAGTACAATTTCTTGGATTTCTTTGCACATACCTGGCCAAAACAGCACTTGTCGTGCTCTTGATTTACATTTTTCAACCCCTAAATGACTTTCATGAATTAAGGTTAACATGGCTTTTCTTAATGAAATTGGTACAATTAGTTTATCATCTAAAAATAACAAATCATTTTCTACAGTAA
Source organism: Timema podura (assembly GCA_033556935.1). Taxonomy (NCBI): domain Eukaryota; kingdom Metazoa; phylum Arthropoda; class Insecta; order Phasmatodea; family Timematidae; genus Timema; species Timema podura. Next base: position 41,019,231 of record JAVRXN010000003.1, read on the forward strand.
TTTTGTCCTGCAAATTAAAGTAAAATTTAACATTATTAGGGCATTTAGATTTTGCATTTGGCCAGCCATTTACATAAAAGTATTTGAGCAAACTTAAATCTGGATCTTTTTCTGTTTCTATTTTGAACTTAGTTTTTTTTTCCATAGTCATTGGTAAGTAATTACTTAGTGAGTGAACTACATATGTTAATTCTGGATCATCTTTAACTGGGTCCTTTAAGTAAGCTCTAGATAAGGTATCTGCCATAAACATTTGTTTACCCGGTACATAAGCAATTTTGATTTGATACTTAATTAATTTAAGCAATAACCTTTGCAACCTAGAAGACACTTTAGAAATGTCTTTATTTACAATGGTTACTAAAGGTTTGTGGTCGGTTTGAACATGTACAAGTCTGCCATAGGTTAGCTGGTGAAACTTTTCAAGGCCATAGGTAATGGCTAAAAGTTCTTTTTCTATCTGAGCATATCTTTGTTCAGTTTCTGTAAGACTTCTAGATCCATACGAGACAGGGTGTCCATTTTGTAAAATACAAACTCCAAGGCCATCCTTAGAGGAGTCACACTGTAACGTTAACGGTTTGGAACTATCAAATATAGCTAATACTGGTGCTTTTGTTAACTCACTTTTTAACAGATTAAGCGCTTGTTCATGTTCAGGTAACCACTGCCAGTCAATATCATTTTTAGTAAGATAACGCAAAGGCGCAGTTATCTTAGATAGGTTAGGTATGTATTGTGATAAGTACTTTGACATCCCCAGTAACCTCATTAACTCTTTTTTACTTTTAGGTCTTTCCATCTTTATAATGGCTTTGACATGATCAGGATCAGGTTTAATTCCTTCATTTGAAACAATTTGTCCTATAAAGTTTACTGATTTTACTCTGAACTGAAACTTGTTTTCATTAAACTTTACATTGTTTGCTTTAGCCTTTTGTAAGACTTTATTTAAAATCTGATCATGCTCTTTTTCACTAGACCCACCAATAATTAAATCATCAAAGTAGATTTCACATCCTTCAATATCACCAAAAATATCAAAGTTTCTTTTTTGAAAAATTTCAGGGGCTGAACATAACCCATAGGGTAATCTTTTAAACCTATACCTGCCAAATGGTGTATTAAAGGTACACAAATATGAACTAGGCTCATTTAACTCTATGTGGCAAAAACCTTCTTTCATATCTAACACTGAAAACACTGTTTTCCCACTTAACCTTGACATTATTTCTTCTGCTTTTGGAATCAAAAACTGTTCCTTCTTTATCGCATTATTAAGATCTTTAGGGTCTAAACATAGTCTTAATGTGTGATTAGGTTTCTCCCCTATAACTAAACTATTGACCCACTCAGTAGGTTTTGTAACCTCTGTAATAATATCTTTTTCTTTAAGATCATCTAGAGTATTTTTAAGTTTAATGTGCAAGCTTAGAGGCACACGCCTAGGAGGATGTATTTTTGGAATGACATTATCTTTTAATTCTATGTTAAGTTTGCCAGGGAGTTTCCCCAGTCTATTAAAAACTTCAGTATGCTTAGCGATAACATCTGCTTTGTTTATATGCTCTGTAATGTAATCTATTCCTATTTTAGCTAACAAGTTAAGTTTAAGACAATCACTTAAGCCTAGTAAAGGTACTGAATTTACATTTGCTACTACAAATTTAATCTGTTGATTTTGTTCATTACGAGAAGAGCAATTTATTATTACTGTTCCCTCAGGCTTAATTTTATTTTTGTCCCCAAAAGCTACCAATATAGCATTAGATTCAGTTAACTTGTTTTTGTTCTCTAGTTTATTGTACACACTTAAGGGAAGAATGCTAGTTTCTGCTCCTGTATCCAATTTAAATTTAACTTTTTGTTCATCCAACAAAATGGTTTCAAACCAAGAAACAGTGTTTCCTACGCTGTCAATTTTAACCTCAGAATTTAGTTCTAAGTTATCACTATTAGTTAAGCCTGTTTGAATTTTATCAATAAACAAATGATTAGAAAATTCACTTTCTAGCCTAGGGCCTGCTTCATTTTTCCAGTTTCCATTAGATATTTGATCATGTTCTATTACATTATTTGGATCAACTTCTAACACTTCATGTACCTGCTTATTTCTAGGTCTAAAATTGCATAGCTTAGCAAAATGATTCAATTGCTTACATTTAGAACATACCTGCCTAAATGCTGGACAAGCTCTGGGCTTGTGTGTATAACCACATTTTTTACATTCATAACTTTGAACACTCCCACTAGGCCTATTATTATCACTGGGCCTTTTTACAGCTTTGACACTTTTATTATACACTTTCACTGACTCTACACTTTTTTCCTGAAGGGCTTTCACCTGTAGTCTGCTGACTTCAGCAGCTCTGCAGAACTCTGCAGCCTTCTTTAGGGTTAGGTCCGGCTCTCGAAGCATGCATTCTTGAAGAATATTATCTTGTATTCCCAAGACGATCCTGTCCCTTATGAGAGAATCCTCTTCCTTGAATTCACATGTAGATGCAGAGGTTTGTAATTCTGTTAGGAAGCTGTCAAACGTTTGTCCTTCTTTCTGGTACACATTGAAGAATTTATATCTTTCAAAAATTACATTTTTAAGTGGTTGACAGTAGGCTTCAAATTTTTTCAGGATAGTTTCAAGTTTATCCTTATCTTCTCCTGTTCCATACTTAAAAGTGTTGTAAACTTCAAGTCCATTTTCACCAATCAGATTCAGTAAAATGGCTATTTTAGTAGTTTCTTCGGCTTTCGTTTTTCCTACTTCTTCCATGAATAGTGTGTATCTTTGTTTGAACTTACGCCAATTTTCCGATACGTTGCCGGTTAGTTCTAATGGTTGAGGTGGGCGAAAAACCGTGTCCATTATGATAACCTTATTCTTCCAGACTTATTTTTTTACATGCGAACTTCAATGACGCAACATCAAAAACTCCGTTTTACTACAAACAATTTTTTTTTTTTTTAAGGTTATCCACTTATCTGTATATTCTTGTCCAACTTTCCATTAGAAAACTAATTTAACAAACGGCACGACGTTCACTTCTGACACCATGTTACGTTTGTATTTAGTAATTTATTTATTCAACGATATGGTTTACAATATACAATTAAATATGAACAAAAACATCTCTCTTCCTCTTTGCACTCACTTATATATCACAGCTCCTGAGCCAGTCATGTGACTAGTCACCACTATAGTCAAATATACAACATCTTATAATATACAACACACACTATACGACACTCAGGCACACTATATGACACTCAGATATACTACAACTTTCATGTACATCACATTGTGTTCTGTAGGTACATAATACAACACTTAAGTACACAAGACAACACTAATGTACATCACATTGTATTCTGCAGATACACAATAATGACACTTAAGGTGGGGTGCTAGTGTGCGCCAGTTTAGTGCATTAATTTTGCAGTTTTTATAGCATAAACATTTTTTTGCCAAAATAAATCAAATATTTCTTCTATAGAAACATAGAGTTTAGCTTTCTGCACATGCTAATCTCAAGAGTTCTTGAATGTCTCTCATAAGCATAGCGGCATTTGGTGACAAACTTTTTAAATGCAGAGAAAAAGTTGTCACTAAATTCCAGGACACCCTTGACAGATATTAAAGAACTGTTGAGATTAGCATGTGTGGAAAACTAAACTCTATGATTCTATAGAAGAAATATTTGATTTATTTTGTCCAAATAAATGTTTATGTTATAAAACTTCCAAAATACTGCCCTAAACTCACGCTCACTAGCACCCCATCTTAAGTACAAAAGACAACACTTATGTACATCACATTGTATTCTGCAGATACACAATAATGACACTCAAGTACACAAGACAACACTAATGTACATCCCATTGCATTCTGCAGATACACAATAATGACACTCAAGTACACAAGACAACACTAATGCACATCACATTGTATTCTGCAGATACACAATAATGACACTCAAGTACACAAGACAACACTAATGTACATCACATTGTATTCTGCAGATACACAATAATGACACTCAAGTACACAAGACAACACTAATGTACATCCCATTGCATTCTGCAGATACACAATAATGACACTCAAGTACACAAGACAACACTAATGCACATCACATTGTATTCTGCAGATACACAATAATGACACTCAAGTACACAAGACAACACTAATGTACATCACATTGCATTCTGCAGATACACAATAATGACACTCAAGTACACAAGACAACACTAATGTACATCACATTGTATTCTGCAGATACACAATAATGACACTCAAGTACACAAGACAACACTAATGTACATCACATTGTATTCTGCAGATACACAATAATGACACTCAAGTACACAAGACAACACTAATGTACATCACATTGTATTCTGCAGATACACAATAATGACACTCAAGTACACAAGACAACACTAATGTACATCCCATTGCATTCTGCAGATACACAATAATGACACTCAAGTACACAAGACAACACTAATGTACATCACATTGTATTCTGCAGATACACAATAATGACACTCAAGTACACAAGACAACACTAATGTACATCACATTGTATTCTGCAGATACACAATAATGACACTCAAGTACACAATACGACACTCATGTACATCACATTGTGTTTTGCAGGATGATTGTGGAGACGGCTCAGACGAGCCAAAAGCGTGCCGCAAGTTTGAGTGCATGCCTGGACAGTTCCAGTGCGCCAACAACCAATGCATCCATCCTTCACAGCTTTGTAACGGAGAATCCGAGTGTGGAGACGGATCTGACGAGAAGGACTGTAACATGGTAACAAATTCAACACAAATGTTTGTTTTAAGTGATAATTAGGTTTTAAAATATGATATGGGTTTTTTTTATATAAAGGAAGGCTTTATGATTTGTTAACACACTTATTTTGTCTCTTAAAAATGATATAATTTGAATCTAAATCTTGTAAAACTAACTAAAAAAACTTATGGTAACTATTCTCTTTTAAAATTTAGCTTATTTTTGTGCAAAAATAATACAGTAGAGTTTAGCTGACTCTGATATATATATATATACTAGCGGACCTGACAGACGTTGTCCTGCCCGAACGTTGGCTTTTCGTTTGGGTGGTATAATTGATCTCGATAGTAAAAGAAAATGCTATGTGATCATCACAATTACAAATTCACAATGAACTCCAATTAATGAGTAACAAAAATATTACAAATTTAGTGTTTGTCAAGACAACATACAAAATAAAACATCTTTTCATTTTTGGCATTTCGCCCACAACTCCACAAATATCAGCTGTATCGAAAAACAAACATAACTATGAATTATTCTCAGAAGTTCAATTTATCATAAAATTTTCAGAAGGTTTTAACGGTCAATTATTGATGAGCTTATGATTTTTTAAACGGTCAATTATTAATATTATATTAATTATTATAAATATTGGTGGGGGGGTGGGGGTGGGAGTGTGAAATTTTGTGGTTACATGTTCTGATATGCAAAAAATCTTTAAAAGAAAAATCCCCTCCTCAAAAAAATTCCCTAAAAGATAAAAAAATTCCTAGAACCCGATTGCAGCGCCACCTACCGGGTCCAATTGTGAATCTAAACCATCCACGGACCCACTCAAACTCACACAAAAAATTTCATCAAAATCGGTCCAGTCGTTTAGGAGGAGTTCAGTGACATACACACGTACAGAAGAATTATATATATTAAGATATATATATATATACGTAAACAAACTTTATTTACTGAGTTTTAAACATTGACTTTTTCTTTTTTCATACAACAGTATATAAAAAAGTTGCATTTAATTGATTAAAAATTCTTTGTTCTATTTACATGAATAAAATAATAGTTCTATAATTTATCATAATTTATACTTTGGAGTAATTCTAATTACCAATCCTTATTTCATATCTTTTCTGCACTTCCATTTTAATTTTGAACATTAGATACATAACATTTTTATTTAAGGTTGTGCAGGTAGACACTTTCCACTTCAAGTTGAGTGCAAATAGAGTTTGATTAAAAATATTGGGTTGTACAGAGCAGTATTTGTACCATAAATATTTCAAATTGCGTTTTCTGTAATAGATTCATAAATACCTGTCCATAAATACAAACATAATTTTTTAAGAATTAAACTTATCCGCGGAAAAAAATTATGATCACACAAATTCAGATATTTAAACGAATGTAAAATAATTGTACAAGTTATATATTTAAATCATACAAAATGGAATATTGAGGGACTTAATTTGTTATTAAATAATATCTTAGAGTTGAAAAAATTAACTAAACTCAGGTTTTTCACAATAGAATTAAAAATTACAAGTACTAAATCTTTTATTTTCTTTAAAAATCTTTGAGACGAGTACTAACAACTTAACCTCAATTCTCGAGAACTCGCCTTACCCTAATTTTATCAATCATGAAAGAAAACATTTAGAAACACCAAGTGAATCGCTTTTTTTTCTGTCTCAAAATTGTTTGATAGATCTTTAATACTGGTTAATAGGGTTGAACCACTGATACCTTTTGGTGCTTTGAACTAAACAGTATGCACACAGCTAACAATCTATCAACCTGGGACTACTTGGTGTCAAGGATAGAATAGTGGTTAGCACGCCTGACCCTGAGAGATATGTCCCTGGGTTAAGAAGCTAACTATATTATTTTTGTTCTGCAGTACGTCTGTCTCAACACTCAGTTCAAGTGTAAAGGTAACGAGACAAGCTCGGACCGGTGTATTTCTGTGAGCAAGAGGTGTGATGGATACACGGATTGCTTCTACGGAGAAGATGAGCTGGATTGTCCACCTAAAATATGTCCAGCTAATCAGGTAGTCAAGATGTTTGTTTCAATACTTGTATGGTTTGACAATGTTTAGGAGGGTAAGTAACTATGCTGCTAACACTTGTTTGCACTTGTTTTTCTTCCAGTATTTCTGTAGCAACAAAAAGTGCATTCCTTCAGTTTGGGTTTGTGACGGTGACAACGACTGCGGTGATGCAAGTGACGAGAACGAAGATTGTAAGAACCGGACATGTCCTGAGGACCACTTCAGGTGAGTGCAAAATGCACAGTGAACCCGAATATAATATAATCAAATACTCTCAAAGCAGACTTAAAGTTTGGATATTTCTTGTTGATATTTTTATGCTTAAAAAATATTATTTTGTATATATATTTATATAACTGTATTCTCATAATTATCAACTGTTTCCAGCCTGTGGCCGGGTCAATTTAGTAAGATACCTCCATCTTCCTCTGTCCTTTTGCCATTGTCTCATGTACTACCTGTACCCCAACTATTTCTCAGATAACCTCATTCCTAATCCTGTTTCTCCTGATGACAGCTAAAATGCTCTTCTAGTCTCTCTTACATTCCTTGTCCATGCTTCTGCTGCATATGCATACAAGATTTCAAAGGCGCTTCATGGGCACTTTATTGCACAATTGCTTGTAATATTTAATTATAATCTGATAAATCAAGTTATTGGAGCATCCAATTCAACTACCTCATATTTGTTCTCTTGAATATTATTTAATGGACATGACAGCTCTGAATGGCAATAATTCAACATAAAGGAATATTTTAGTTGTCAATATTTTTATTGGCTAAGCTTTGTAGTTGTCAGATCAAAGTCAATGCTGATAATTTTAAAAAGTTAAGTTGAAGTCTTGAACCTTCACACACCCCAATCCATTTCAAAATAATATTATAATCAAAGGAAAAATTGCATCAAGCACCTGTATTAAATTAAACATTGAAAGAGGACAGAAGGGCAAGGCCTACACATTTACTAGAAAACTGTAGAACTCAAAGTTCACAACAAAACACATAAGCCTAGCCTTCTACCCTCTTTCAATGTTTAACTTAAAATATTGTTCTAGGATCTAAAGTAATGTATCGAACTGACTGGTTTTAAAGACTCCATCAAAGCAATAGATGAGTGTGTCAGCTCCGTGTTGAGGTTGATTCATGTTGTCTGACCACAGATGCAACTCTGGTCGCTGTATCCCGACCTCCTGGCAATGCGACGGAGACCAAGACTGCTCCCTGGGAGAGGATGAACCATACACTTGCAACAGTCCAGACTATCACACATGCGAGCCCACCTACTTCCGTTGTTCCAATAACAGGTCGGATAACAAGTAGTGGGTTGTTTGTGACATGAGAGTGGTGTGGGAGTGAACTAATGAGTGTTTGTGACATGACAGTGGTGGGGGAGTGAACTAATGAGTGTTTGTGACATGCCAGTGGTGGGGGAGTGAACTAATGAGTGTTTGTGACATACCATTGGTTGGGGAGTGAACTAATGAGTGTTTGTGACATGACAGTGGTGGGGAGTGAACTAATGAATGTTTGTGACATGACAGTGGTGGGGAGTGAACTAATGAGTGTTTGTGACATGACAGTGGTGGGGGAGTGAACTAATTAGTGTTTGTGACATGAGAAAGGTGGGGATGAACTAATTAGTGTTTGTGACATGAGAGAGGTGGGGATGAACTAATTAGTGTTTGTGACATGACAGTGGTGGGGGATGAACTAATGAATGTTTGTGACATGACAGTGGTGGGAGATGAACTAATTAGTGTTTTTGACATGAGAGGGGTGGGGATGAACTAATTAGTGTTTGTGACATGACAGTGGTGGGGATGAACTAATGGGTGTTTGTGACATACCATTGGTTGGGGAGTGAACTAATGAGTGTTTGTGACATGACAGTGGTGGGGATGAACTAATGAATGTTTGTGACATGACAGTGGTGGGGGATGAACTAATGAGTGTTTGTGACATGACGGTGGGGATGAACTAATGAGTGTTTGTGACATGACAGTGGTGGGGAGTGAACTAATGAGTGTTTGTGACATGACATTGGTGGAGGATGAACTAATGTTGTCACATTGTTGTGAATGTATTCCCTTGAACACGTGTTGTCACATTGTTGTAGATGTATCCCTGGTCGCTGGCACTGTGACTACGAGAATGACTGCGGTGACAACTCTGACGAGGGGGAGATGTGTACTCCGCGCAACTGTAGCGAGTCAGAGTTCCGTTGCTCCAATGGTCATTGTATCCGTGGCATACATCAGTGTGATGGGGAATATAACTGTGACGATCATAGTGACGAGTTGAACTGCAACACAACATGCAGCAGCAATGAGTTCCAGTGTCAGAACCCTCATTTCTGCATCTTCAAGTAATCATTGATATGTCACCAAACACTATTTATAAACAATTACTTTAAATTAAGGGTCTTCCAAAGAAAATCCATCAAAACTGAATCATTGTCATCAACTGTTTCAACCTGTGGCCAGGTCAGTTTAGTAAAAAGCCTCCATCTTCCTCTATACCTTCACCATTCTTTTCCTCTCACTTGAACACTTTCTGTTATCTGCTCCTCCCATCGCTCTACTATCTCATCTACTCCCTGTATCCCACTCTTTCCCGGATAATTTCAATCCTAATCCTGTTTCTCCTGGTGACACTAACATGCTCTCCTAATCCCTCTTACATTCAATGTCCATGTTTCTGCTGCAATGTGACAATGGGTGCAAAGTACGCCCTGTACAACACTTCATGGGCACTTCCCTTCTCCATATCAGGCAATCTTACAATACTTCTACACACCTTAGAACAACTCTCCATAGCAGGTCTCTTACACACCTATAGAACAACTCTCCATAACAGGTCTCTTACACACCTATAGAACAACTCTCCCTGCTGTTCTCTCTACTCCATCCAACTTTGTAATACCCTCTTCCTTGTCATTACCATCACTTCACACTTGCCATGCTAGATATCACTCCACACTCTTTCACTTCCTCATTCCATTCTTGTAGTTGTTCCTGTACTTCTTCTTCCTTCTCCTCCCGTACTATCAAGCAGGCCCACCACGAGGGAGGAGGGGGGACTCTTGATACTATAATACCGAGCCCAGGGCTTCCAGGGGTCCGAGCCAAACTATAGATTAACAAATTAAAAAAAAGTCGTCAATAAATGCCTATCCTAATAAAGAAGATCCCACAAGCTGGGCTTCCTCTGGAGGAAGTTACTATTAAAAAATAAATAACATAAAATATAAATATAGGAATATTATATGGTCATGGTGTGGCTCCTTCCGAGGCATGTCCATTGAAGCTGGGTGGGTCGTTGTAAGGAACAGGATCAAGGTTCTAAAATGTTTGGGAAGCACCAGTCTCTGTAAGTTTCATCTTGTTTCGTAGCGAGTGGAAGTTTGGGAAGCACCGTTCTGTAAGTTTCATCTTGTTTCTTTAGCGAGTGGAAGTGTGACGGGACACAGATTGCAGCGATGGTTCGGACGAGATGAACTGCAACGAGTCATGTCCTGAGAACCAGTTCCCATGTCACAACAGACAGTGCATCAGTCTTTCTTGGCGCTGTGATGGTGATGATGACTGTGGGGATGGTTCTGATGAAAAGAAGTCCTTGTGCGCATCTCTTCCCTGCCAGGCGGGCAGACACAGGCAAGTACTGAGGTTGTTCCTACAGGCGGGCAGACATAGGCAAGTACTGGGGTTGTTCCTACAGGCGGGTAGACACAGGCAAGTACTGGGGTTGTTTCTACAGGTGGGTAGACATAGGCAAGTACTGGGGTTGTTCCTACAGGCGGGTAGACATAGGCAAGTACTGGGGTTGTTTCTACAGGCGGGTAGACACAGGCAAGTACTGGGGTTGTTTCTACAGGCGGGCAGACATAGCAAAGTACAGGTTGTTTCTCTGGCGGGTTAGAATAGGCAAGAGTCTGGGGCTTGTTCCTACAGGCGGGCAGACAAGGCAAGTACTGGGGTTGTTCTACAGGTGGGTAGACACAGGCAAGTACTGGGGTTGTTCCTACAGGCGGGTAGACATAGGCAAGTACTGGGGTTGTTTCTACAGGCGGGTAGACACAGGCAAGTACTGGGTTGTTTCTACAGGCGGGCAGACAAGGCAAGTACTGGGGTTGTTCCTACAGGCGGGAGACACAGGCAAGTACTGGGGTTGTTCCTACAGGCGGTTAGACATAGGCAAGTACTGGGGTTGTTTCTACAGGCGGGTAGACACAGGCAAGTACTGGGTTGTTCCTACAGGCGGGTAGACACAGGCAAGTACTGGGGTTGTTTCCTACAGGCGGGTAGACACAGGCAAGTACTAGGGTTGTTCCTACAGGCGGGTAGACACAGGCAAGTACTATGGTTGTTTCTAAAGTGTATGACTTTATTATACTATCACCTGCTTTGTGGCAGTCCAGTCGCAATAGACTGGACTGCCGATGATCAGGGTTTTAATCCCGGTTGTTTATACCTGGTTGATTTTTCCTAAATTGTTTTCCACACAAATGCAGGTGTACTTCCTCTAAATGTATCCTTCCTCATCCCTAATACATTTAGCGTGATTAGTACAAATGTGTGTAACAAGGATGGATATTAAGAAGCAGTGACAATAGTTATTGGTTATTTAATCAGTTCTAATGTTGACTTTCTTACTAGTGGCTCTTTCTTTTGTCAATCTGTGTTATTGTTTTCAAGTTGTGAGACTGTGTCAACCATGTGCTTGTTACGCGACTGATGTTATCAACAAATCATTGGCCCTTTACTATACTCATCGATCCCAAACAGGGAGCTAGCTTGTTGCCAATAACCGGATCACAGGTGTAGAATCAACTAACAATATCATGGAATAAAAGATGTGTTGTGAAAATACAAGATTTTGAGGAAGATGGTCTTAGGGATAACTCTAGTCCAGGTTGTTCTAACTAATGTTATAGGTGTCACAACCACAAGTGTATTTCTGCCATGAACGTGTGTGATGGACACGACCACTGTGGAGACGGCTCCGACGAAGACCCGCAAGCCTGTAAGATACTTTATATTTGTGTCTATTTTTATACATACATATATATAAATGATGAACATAAGTGGAAATATAAATATAATATAAATACTAACTAAATGTTAACATTCTTTCTTATACTAATTCATTATAACATTCATACATTCTGCTAATTGTCAAATTACTGGTCTGGGGCCTGGTTGTTGAGTTAATTCTATAATTATAATTTGTTCTGAACCACCAATAAGCAGTATTAGAGCTCTATAGCAAATTTCACTTGGAAAATTTAAAAATAAATAATTACCAACTACTTGAATCTTGAATCTTGAATCTTGAATCTTGAATCTGAAATTCTCTCAAATCCTGAATCTCGAATATCTTTAAGGATTCGCGGGATTTGAAAGATATGAGGGCCCATCCCTATTATATATATTTTGACTTTTTAATTTAATTTACATAAATGATTACTCAAATATAATGGAAAAGAAGTGATTATATTACCTCCAATGGATGGAACTTACTAACTAGATCTCCATTCAACCTCCTTCAAATACATTCTCACACTATCCTCACAGCGACGTCTCGGATCTTCAGGTTTCCCAACTAAAATGTTGTGTACACATCACATGACCACACCAGCTCAGTCTTTATTATAATTGATGTTTGGGGATGCATCCAAGCCTTGAGGGCCTTCCTTATGTAACCTTCTTCATTCTCCTGTTTGTTCCTTATTGTATTATTTTACAAACTTAGGTCAGATGAAAGATCATTGCAGCCACAATCAGTTCCGCTGCAACAACGGCTACTGCATCAGCGCAACTCTCCGTTGCGACTCTTTCAATGACTGTGGAGACAACTCTGATGAAGAGGGCTGCCTCGCGTCCCCTTGCATGTTTGGGGACTGCTCCCAGATCTGTGTTGAGAAAAAGGGCGGAAATTTCTCTTGTCATTGTGCGCCTGGTTTCACGATGCTCGGGGGCTGGTCAAAGAACAAGTCCTGCACGGCTCTCGGTGAGTAAACTGCTCATAATTTGTTCCGGCTCAAGACAAACATCTTTCTACCATTAGAGAAATAAGTTAGAGCAATATGTTTTAAGATGTACATAGTACACTTTTGTAATAGACGAACTTGATAGTCTTAACTAAACTATTTGTGTTATGCCAGCCTTACAAAGCGGTTACTTTCCATTCCTTCTTTATCTCTGTCGTTTACCCTCCTCTAGTCGATAAGTTTGTTGGCCCTGAAACAATTCCAATTGCTAGATGTCTCCACGCTTTTATTGGGTTCTTGTATATATTAAAAGCTCGGTTTAGGCTCTATATTTGATTACTCACATTTCCCTAGTGAATACTAATAAATAGTAACAGGGGAGTTATTAGTTAATCGAAAACTAAATATAATCTTCCATTACCCTGTAAGTTAATTGTGATTTTTCCAAAGCATTCACATAGTTTAGTAACACATTAAAAGTACACAAAGTTTAAAAAATATTAATTTATGTTGTATCAGTGAGCGTGGATATTATCTCAATTATTAATCATCTATTTTAAATTTCAAATCTATAAAAATTATTTCAGTTCCAACAAGACGCCATATTAATCTGATTTCTTAATTTAAGTACCGCTTTGTAAGATATGGCTAATATTTCTTAAACATTTATTGCTAAAACTAATAATCTTTTAAAAACAAAAACTCCCCCAAAAAATACATGTTTAGTTTAGCAAAATTTAAAGGCAAAACCTTGCAGGCAATTGTTGGTCAAATATAATGAAAGCCACTTAGTATTTTCAGCGGCTGCTGAGTTAATTATATAATTTGATTTTCAAAGTGAATCCTTAATGTTGATTAATTTTTTACACAATCTTAAGCAAATATTTGCCAATTTGCTTTAGTTATTATTAGTAGATTAATTGGTAATAATTGAGATTAATTATTTACACATTTGAAACATGAGTAAATAATTTCCACCATCAATATTTTGTATATAACCCGATTCAATGGCCGCGTGGTCTAACACACTACTCTTGCACTGGACTAAATTGCTGAGGAGTCGTAGATTGATGTTCGAATCTCAGTCGGATGTACCGAGGTTGGTTTTTCCAAAAGAGTTTATTACTCTGCCTTCACGCAAATGTGGGTACACTTCTTTGAAATATAACTTTCTTAAATCCTAAAACAATTAGCGTAATTGGTACATAATAAGCGTATAACCAGAAGGGTTAGTAAGACGTAGTGCTAAAAACAAGTTGGTATGGTAGATATTATAATTATAACATATTTTTGATAATGGTTATTATTTTATTAATGAATATTATTGTACATTTTTGTTCTAATTTACTTTCTTTTTATTTATTTTTGAGTTTAGATTAGTTCCTACATGATTTAATTGATTTAATTGAATATATATTTAATATTTGTTGCAATGTGCCACTAGCACCTGGGCCCCTAGGGGTCTCTCGTTCTGATTGTCTGTAATGAATTTCACCAGGGAAGCCAGCTCACCTGATGGTTGCGGGTGATGCCGAGCTGAGGGTGCTGAACCCATACAAGGCCGGGGAGAACTCCCCCAATCAACTGCTAAACAAGCAGCCCACCCCACCGGGGTACAAGGTGGAGAGCATCGACATGCTGTGGGACCTGAGGGAACCTGTGGTGTTCTGGTCGGATCGCCAGAACAAGAGGATACAACGCTCGCATCTCTCCGAGTTCGACACGACTGCGACCAGGAGGAGAATACGACGAGAGGACAGTATGAGGACACTGGTGAGTGCAAGGAGCGAGGACAGAGGACAGTATGAGGACACTGGTGAGTGCAAGGAGCGAGGACAGAGGACATTATGAGGACACTGGTGAGTCCAAGGAGAGAGGACAGAGGACAGTATGAGGACACTGGTGAGTCCAAGGAGAGAGGACAGAGGACAGTATGAGGACACTGGTGAGTCCAAGGAGAGAGGACAGAGGACAGTATGAGGACACTGGTGAGTCCAAGGAGAGAGGACAGAGGACAGTATGAGGACACTGGTGAGTGCAAGGAGAGGACACTATGAGGACAGTGGTGAGTGCAAGGAGAGGACAGTATGAGGACACTGGTGAGTCCAAGGAGAGAGGACAGAGGACAGTATGAGGACACTGGTTAGTGCAATGAATATCCAGGGCTCTGGCCTTAACTTGTTCCTCTCTCTCTCTTGTGTTCTAACTACATTCCTTCCCCCATTTTGTATTTCTCTTCCACAGAGAAGTTGTGATAGTCGTCTCTCCTCGCACTTATATCAATACACAAATCTCATTAGGCAAATGGGTCTTTGAAATGAAATTTTTATATGTGGGGTGGGTGAGGTGGGCTTGACTCGGACGCGGGACTCCGCCCTCCGCCCCTTCTCATTCACTCCATTGTTGTGTTGTGCAGTTGTCTGGTCTGGAGGACCCCCGAGGACTGGCGGTGGACTGGGTGGGCAAACGACTCTACTGGGTGGATGCGGGAATGGATGTTGTCATGGTGGCAACACTGGACGGTCACATGAAGAGCACCCTGGTGGACGATCACTTGGACCAACCTCACGACATCGTGGTGGATCCCCAGTCCAGGTAAAATCAGAGCATTGCTGTGTGACCGGATAAGACGACCTTGGTTTGAAGGTGCTGTCTTCACATCAATTGTTCTTCTTTGTAATACACACAAATATTGAGTTCAGTAAGAGAGGACGACCTTGGTTTGAAGGTGCTGTCTTCACATCAATTGTTCTTCTTTGTAATACACACAAATATTGAGTTCAGTAAGAGAGGACGACCTTGGTTTGAAGGTGCTGTCTTCACATCAATTGTTCTTCTTTGTAATACACACAAATATTGAGTTCAGTAAGAGAGGACGACCTTGGTTTGAAGGTGCTGTCTTCACATCAATTGTTCTTCTTTGTATCACACACAAATATTGAGTTCAGTAAGAGAGGACGACCTTGGTTTGAAGGTGCTGTCTTCACATCAATTGTTCTTCTTTGTATCACACACAAATATTGAGTTCAGTAAGAGAGGACGACCTTGGTTTGAAGGTGCTGTCTTCACATCAATTGTTCTTCTTTGTAATACACACAAATATTGAGTTCAGTAAGAGAGGACGACCTTGGTTTGAAGGTGCTGTCTTCACATCAATTGTTCTTCTTTGTAATACACACAAATATTGAGTTCAGTAAGAGAGGACGACCTTGGTTTGAAGGTGCTGTCTTCACATCAATTGTTCTTCTTTGTAATACACACAAATATTGAGTTCAGTAAGAGAGGACGACCTTGGTTTGAAGGTGCTGTCTTCACATCAATTGTTCTTCTTTGTATCACACACAAATATTGAGTTCAGTAAGAGGACGACCTTGGTTTGAAGGTGCTGTCTTCACATCAATTGTTCTTCCTTGTATCACACACAAATATTGAGTTCAGTAAGAGAGGACGACCTTGGTTTGAAGGTGCTGTCTTCACATCAATTGTTCTTCTTTGTGTCACACACATATATTGAGTTCAGTAAGAGAGGACAACCTTGGTTTGAAGGTGCTGTCTTCACATCAATTGTTCTTCTTTGTGTCACACACAAATATTGAGTTCAGTAAGAGAGGACGACCTTGGTTTGAAGGTGCTGTCTTCACATCAATTGTTCTTCTTTGTATCACACACAAATATTGAGTTCAGTAAGAGAGGACGACCTTGGTTTGAAGGTGCTGTCTTCACATCAATTGTTCTTCTTTGTGTCACACAAATATTGAGTTCAGTAAGAGAGGACGACCTTGGTTTGAAGTCTGTCTTCAATCAATTGTTCTTCTTTGATGTCACACACAAATATTGAGTTCAGTCAGAAAGGTGATATTAAAATGTTTTTTATTGAGGTTAAATTAGTGGTAGTGATGGATGTTGTGAGCCACAGCGGTGGAACAAGTCTATTCAGAGACCCGTTACTTAGCAAACTGAAGGAAAAACCCACATAAAAAATCAATAAAGCAAATTTACCGACCTAACAAACACAAATTAATTTTAGAAAGGTGGTATAGCGAAAATATCTTAGTTATTTAAAATAATAATGAATTAATACAAGAAAATATATCTAGCTAAGTAAACAATAACTACATTAATATTAAAATAATAAATAGATATAAAACAGTTATATTATTGTATCCTTGAAATAATGTTGTGCAAAACTAAAATATCCAATTTATGTTCAATTAGCATTCTGAACTGTTATATACATTACAAATTAATATTCAAGTGAATAAATTTGAAGAAATTGAATTGTAAGTTGTGATAATAACTTAATGTATCAGAATAAAATGAAATATTACAAACAAATATGCAATAAAACACTTTTCAAGTTAATTTAATGCATAACATTATATAATAAATCACCACAATATAATATATTTTCAATCATAGAACAAATAGCAAATATTATTATAAACCTCATCTCGGATTCAAAAAAATATCATATTATGGATTCAATTTCACTTTGGATTAAAAAGAGACTTTGCTCACCCCTACCTTAAAACAAGCAATTGTTTTAAATGATGAATTCTACTAGATATATCCTAAGTTTGGTTATTGATGTTTGAAGGTTAATGTTCTGGTCCGACTGGGGTCTGAACCCTCGTATCGAAGTATCCTCCATGGATGGCAGTAATCGTCGCTCCCTTGTTGACACCATGGTGCCATGGCCGACAGGACTAGCGATAGACTACCCCGCTCAGAGATTATACTGGACTGACCCCAAGAGTCACACCATTGAGAGCGTCGACCTGAACGGCCGAGACAGAACAATAGTCAAGAGGTTCCCTGCAGGTAAGACTTCATACAGCATTCAAACCATGTATTACTGAGAGTGAGTCCCCAAAGTCACATAATTGAGAGAGTGACTAGGCACGACAAACATGTAGTATTGAGAGTGAGTCTTAAGGCAACGTTCAAACCATGTAGGTTACTGAGAGTGAGTCTTACAGCAAATGTTCAAACCATGTAGCATTGAGAGTGAGTCACTTAAGGCAATGTTCAAACCATGTAGCATTGAGAGTAAGTCTTAGGCAAGTTCAAACCATGTAGCATTGAGAGTGAGTCTTCAGGCAACGTTCAAACCATGTAGCATTGAGAGTGTCTTCAGGCAACGTTCAAACCATGTAGCATTGAGAGTAGTCTTCAGGCAACTTCAAACCATGTAGCATTAAGAGTAAGTCTTCAGGCAACGTTCAAACCATGTAACATTGTTTGAAATAAGGTCCAGGTAATAGTAATGAGTGCAAATAAAATAACTAGAAAGATGTTTCTCTCTTTAACATCCTAAATCCTGGCCAAGATTTCAAATTTCAATATTTTAACTGATCTTAATATCGAATTATTTGCCCCCCAAAGTAGGTTTTCTTTCCCCAAATGGTATTATTATTATTATTGTACACATATTATAAATTAGTTTTTAACTATCCTATAAATAGCAGCATATGGGTATCATTTTAAATTAGGGTTCCCTCGGTGCATCTAGCGTCAGCGCCCAGTGACTGGACTGGTATCCATAGTTTGTTATGTAACCAGTTCCTTCAGAACGACTGCAACTGGTGACTCGTGCGCGTGACCAGCCTCTACATAGCGTCAATGCTCTCACTGCTCCTATAACATTTTAGTCGCAGACGCACCACAGAGCAAACTTGTGTTTTACTAAAGTTGTGTTTGATTGAGCTGGAGCCAGCCTCTGTGATCTAGTGTTTCCTGACTTTCAATCTAGGGGCCCTGCGTTAAATCCCCGGTGCTTCCAGAATTTTTCTGTGAAGCAATTGGTCTGTAATAGGGTCAACTCAGCTTCGTGAGGACAGTTGAGGAGCTACTTGTATAAGTAGGTAGCGGGTCCGTTCTGGAAAACTGAGAGTAAATAAGGTTTTTTTTTTATGTTGACCACACGACCTCCTCTATCTGCAAATATTGGCACTATCATGGTAGCGGTGGCAGCCGTTCTGTCGAAATGTCTCAATCGTGGGCTCAAGCCATGAAGTTTGATTGGACTGGTATTGAAAATGGTCCAAGATTTCTCCACAGAAGAGGACAAAATTTAATTGAAGAGAGGGAAAGCACCCCTCAAGTTTTTCTTCATGTGATCCTTCACTAGACTCAGAATGAAGTTGAACTGTGGAACATTGAGTTGGAAGAGCTCTCTGGAATTCTTGTCATTCTTCAATAGGTACCTGTGTATAAACCTTCATCTGTACATGGGTATCGTTTCGTTCTTTCCAACACCATCCTCTCCTACTTCCACCAAAAGTTAGATAAGATGTAATAGATTACTCTTAGGGCCATAGTTCAGGCTAACACTATGCCAAAATTGCACGGAATTCTAACGTAAACACAATTAATTGAAAAATCCTCACAACTGAGGAATGATTTGTACTTGACAGAAAATGACCATGACTGGTGACCAGCCAAACGCTTATAGGAAAACAGTCTATCCTGCGTCTGCGACTCACCACTTCACGTCCGCAGTCGCAGATGAGAGAAGTGTCGAGGCTAACTCAAACAAGCTTTATTGTTAAGGGGTTAAGTGTAAGAAAATTTGCTGGCCTCTACTTTTCCCAAATAGCGGTGGTATTATTATTATTATTACTACTATCACTACTGTACCAGGAAGCTAGTACTAATATTAGTATCGTATCGAAGATAATACAGGATAAAGGAGATTAGAGGATAAAAAAAAATCAGAATCAAAATTCAAATGAATTTTTTTGTTAGTAAAAACACTCTAATTCAACTGATGTATGTATGAGTGAGTAACATTCCCTCTTGGTTCCTCCAGATAGAGTGTAACATCCTGTTGTGTTCCTCCAGAATAGAGTGTGTAACATTCTCTGTTGTGTTCCTCCAGAAAGTGAGTAAATTCCCTCTTGTTTCTCCAAATAGAGTGTAACATTCCCTATTGTGTTCCTCCAGAATAGAGTGTAACATTCCCTGTTGTGTTCCTCCACAAGAGTGTGTAACATTCTCTGTTGTGTTCCTCCAGAAGAGTGTGTAACATTCCCTGTTGTGTTCCTCCAAAAGAGTGTGTAACATTCCCTGTTGTGTTCCTCCAGAAGAGTGTGTAACATTCCCTGTTGTGTTCCTCCACAAGAGTGTGTAACATTCCCTGTTGTGTTCCTCACAAGAGTGTGTAACATTCCTGTGTGTCCTCAGAAGAGTGAGTATCATTCTTTGTTGTGTTCCTCCAGAAGAGTGTGTAACATTCCTGTTGTGTTCTTCCAGAAGAGAAGCCGTACAAGGTGGAGGTGTTTGAAGACAGTCTGTACGTCAGTACATTACAAACTAACAACATCTTGAAACTGAACAAGTTTGGTGTTGGGAACATCACGTACTTGTCAAGGACTCACAGAGCCTCGGACATTCTCATAGTTCAGGAGAACAAACATATAAGGACCGTAAGTAGGAAACAGAGCTCGACATTCTCATAGTTCAGGAGAACAAACAGTATAAGGACCGTAAGTAGGAAAGAGCCTCAGACATTCTCATAGTTCAGGAGAAAAACATATAGGACCGTAAGTAGGACATTCTCATAGTTTAGGAGAACACACAGTATAAGGACCGTAAGTAGGAAACAGAGCCTCAGACATTCTCATAGTTCAGGAGAACAAACAGTATAAGGACCGTAAGTAGGACATTCTCATGTTTAGGAGAACACACGTTAGGACCGTAATAGGAACAGAGCCTCAGACATTCATAGTTCAGGAGAACAAACAGTATAAGGACCGTAAGTAGGAAACAGAGCCTCGGACATTTTCATAGTTCAGGAGAACAAACAGTATAAGGACAGTAAGAAAGAAAACATGAGGATGTGACACACATTCCTCAAGTCTTACAGATAATTACAATCTGTCGAATCCTTAAGGAGATTCATCATTCTAGGATTCGAGAAAATATTAGATTTGGAACTTCAAAATTAAAAAAAACAAAACAATTTTTATCTTTGTCAAATTTTAGTTAGAATTTGTTTTAGAGCTATAAATACTACTTACTGATATTTCAGCCTCGGCATAATTTTAGCACAAACTTAACAGTTAGATCTCAGACCGTTTATTTACCACTTAACCTAATGTATGAATGTTTTAGCTCTTTTATTATTATATTTGATTTCTATTTCATCTTTTGTTCATACTTTTTTCGAGAACTCGAAGGTAAAATGAAGATTTGTATTTGTAAAATGGTGGATTAAATCCACCTCTAATTTATACGTAAGATGAATACAGCGCAGAAACATATATTTTAGTTAGTGATGTTATAGATTATTAACTGACTAAAGTCAAGATTTTCAGGCTAGGACTCTGCATATGAACAAAACATCGATTGTTGTAAATGTTCAACATGTCACACATGTTAAACAATGGTCAATATTGTGACCCTTGTACGTGTTGACTTATTGCCGTGTGTTGTTCCAGTGGACAACCCTTGCCTGGAGACCCCGTGTCATGACACTGCACTGTGTCTTTTAGCACCAGGGACAGTCGGACGGAGCTGTATCTGTCCTGACGGGCTAGTCAAGACACTTTCTAACAACACCACCTCACAGGTACGCACGTTGAAAAGTTTAGTTGTATGGACGGAAACAAAGTTCAAATTTACACTGCTGTCACTGAACAAAGAGGTAATGGCTGCCTCTTGAAGAAAATCTATTTCCCCCGACCAAGGTTTCAGAAATATAAAGAATAAGTTCTTGTTTACGTCTTGTTTTTGTCTAAAATGAAAGCAGAATGTGTCTCGGACATTAATAGGCAATCTTTGAGAGAAATGTATTCAATTCTTGGCGTAATCTTCCCATATTGTGAAAGTAGATAGAGACAAAATAACAACCCCTCTTCTTTTAATTGTTAGTAAATCTAGGAGCATGCAAAACTTCATAAACTTGACTTTATTTCAAATATTGTCAGCGTCGATTTTGATTGTAAACTAAAGTTCTGGATTCGACAGAAACAAACCTTGGACAATGAAAATAATTAGAGCTAAAATACACATTTGAGTTCAATTTTTGTCATTATGTGTTGCTATTTATGTCACTAATTAAGATTCACATTACATGTTGTGATAGTAACTTAATTTATCAGAGCAGGACAGCAAATCTTAATCACTTTTCATTTTAACATTTTGTAAATTAGATTTAATACCTAAAGTTATAAAGTTACACCACATTATATTTTTTATTCCAACATTTATTTCTATTTTTAATAATCCAACTTCAATTCAGCTTCAGGAATATTTCATATTATCTGATTTTACTTTGTTTTTAATTTAAATTGGACTTTGCACACCCATAAACATTTTATATTAAAAAAGGGGCAATTGGCCCTTAGTTTGTTAACAAATAAGAGGGCATCAAGCTTTTCATTTTCATTTATTTATTCAGATAGAAAATATCTATTTGTATGTGTCTTTGTTATTTTTCAGTATTGAAATTTAATACTTAAACCTTTGTCCAGAAATGCAAACTGAAGATAAGTGAGTTTGAAACATGATAATTATGGCTTTATTAGTTCCTACTCACTAAGCTATTTTGGGTTTAGACGGTTCTTTCGCAGGATCTACCAAACAACTGGTTTATTACACCAGACGCTATTCCAGTGTATCTTATTCATGTACAGGTCACACTCACACATCAATTAGGCTTATGAAACGAGGATGAATACGGTAGAATTTATAAGAAATGGACCCTATGTGTGAAAACACCACCTCAATACTCTCAACCAGGATTCAAACCCTGATCTCCCTGGGTATTCTAGTGTAACACAAAGTGACATTTGTTTGTGCTTTGCAGGTAGTATGCAAGGAAGGCGGCACAAAGTTTAAAACATGTGAGTTGAACTGCAACTTAGGAACCTGCCACATCTCTACAGAGGGCCCCGTTTGTATCTGTTCGTCTCTTTACGACGGGGACAGATGTCAGCACTATCGCTGCTCTCATTACTGCCAGAATAAGGGCATGTGCTATGCTGACCAACTCTCTCCAAGAACGTCAGAGTCATCGGCCCCTCCGATCAAGGTTGGCTTACTGCCATGTTATGTCTAACCTCATGAGTATATTATCAACAAGTAGTTTGAGGTTTTTATCTCTGGAGCTCAAGTTTTTCATTCGAGTCGAGTTTGAGTTCAATAATATGTAATATTAAAACTTATCTGTGTAAATACAATGATATATTAATCAACATTTTAAAATAAAATAAAATAAAATAAAAATCTTTGAGATATTAAAACATTTATGTTTCTAAAAAAAAAAAAACATGTTTAAAGAAAAACTAAAACTCTATCTTAGAAAACGATTTTTTTCTAGCTATGACAAGATTAGTTTAACTAATTTGTGGTAAGCAGAAACTGATAAATGAATTATGATTCCCTTTGATATCCTTGAGATTGTACTTGTTTTGTTTGATTGACATTAGATGTTGTAATGTTGTGTTTGTTCTGAGCAGTGTAACTGTCCACCTAATTGGACTGGCGAACGTTGTGAGACTCCAGTGCGTCTCTGTGAGGGACATTGTCTGAACAATGGAACCTGCTTCATGCCCAGACCTACCATAGCGCAGTGCCATTGCTTGCCAGGATTCACAGGTCTGTTGGATCATTGATACGAGACTGGGAGGAAGCCTAAATGTTTAGTTAACGTCTGCTTATCTTGTTTAGCGATGAAAACAATGTTTAGTCCATTTTACACATGTGTTTAGTAAACAAAGTCACATTTAAAACTATTTAATTTGGAAAGTGCTCATTATTTGGGGGAATCTAGCAAATAAAGTTGATGAACCAAATCTTTTATACTTCTGAATCACCATAGATCCCAATTCCAAAAAATTATTATTAGATTTGCAAACAAAATTTTTACAATGAATTTAGAACATTTTGTAACATTCATGAAAAAAAAAAAAAAAAAAAAAAAAGAAGAAGAAAGGCTGAAAATCACAGTTTATGGACACACATTTGCCGTCATGGAAGAAACTTCTTTACAATATCTAAAACAAACACATATGCAAAAAAAAGTTTTAAATTTCAACAGTTTTTTTCTTACTTAAGATCATAATAATATTGAATTTTCTGAAATATGGCCCTATGAGTATTTTTAATTTTCAATGTGGATCATATTTATTGATTTGATGCCTGACATGGATTGTGAATTAAGATGGTTAGGGGAAAGAATTAATATAAAACTAGATAGATATGAAGGCAAAACCACTCTTAGAGCCCATTTTATGGCCAACTAACTCGGATATTAGATACACACTCACGCTCGTTCCATAAAATCACATCCAAGTGTGTTTCCCGCACTCTGCACTTGACAACAAGACAGATAGAGACAGACAGACAGACAGACATATCCACTCTAAACACACGAAACACAACACAAACCAAGTAGAAATTTCAATCTTTGAGGTACACACAGTCTCAATACAAGAGTTGTCAAGTTTATTTAATAAGGTTGATTGCTATGTTCTAGGCAACAGATGTGAGAACTGTGTGTCTTTGTTGTGCCGTAATGGAGGCATCTGCTCCAAAAGCAGCAATGTGGAGCGATGTATTTGTCCAGCAGGCTACCACGGCACTCGCTGCGAGAAGTCTGATTGTGACAACTACTGCTCCAAGGTACTATTGTACTACTGTACAGTGCTAATGCTCTAGTTACACTTGTGTTCCATCTGGCACGACTGTTAGGACCGGCAGATTAGCTAAGTGCCATCATGTTTGACAAGTGCACTATTTCCAACTGTTGCTCTTAAAATACATTCTTTACTAAAGATAGAGTAGTATTTTAGCGACGCTAGGTTTAATTTTATTTATAAATAATTCAAAGTTTCCTTTGATTCATCAATGCTAAATTCACCAGAGAGTAGCACCAAACATGTAACCCCCCTCCCCCATGACCAGGAAGAGTTTGTTGAGAGGCCATGTTTCACCTTCATATTCAAGAATATCACAGGGGAGGGAAAAATTCAATTTGGGGGAGGGGACATTTCTGGGTGGCAGATTCACCCCACCACCCGTTTCGGAGCTGCTACTTGGAGGATGATTCTTGAAACAATGGTTTTACCATTTTCTTTCCAGGCAAATGATTGTGCATTATAACTATTTCTGTGTGCTTATTATTAACTAGTTTTAGTCAACCTCTGTGGTCTTGAGGTAAAGTGCTCTCCCCAGGACTCGATGTTTGCAGGTTCAAACCCAGCCAGAGTTGACGGAATTCTTTTTAGCGATAAAAATCAGTAGCACAACTTTCTTCGAGAGTCAGTCCCAAGTTGATTGTGGCTTGTAAAATAACCCTGGAAGGTATGTGGAAATACCTTTCCAGGCAAAATTGGTAGGTTCTTTGGATTTTGCTCATAGAAATTCACGTGGCTGTACAACAGTCGGTGACATTAAAACACTAGTGGAGGAAGATTCCTGTTACTCTTTGTTTGCCCCCCCACCACCAGCCACCACCATCACCCACCACCACCACACTATCGACCATTACCAGCCAGGGAACATGTTTGCCAGGGTTTGATTTCCTGCACGTTGACATCTCAAGGTCCGGTGTGCGTTTGTCCTCCGGGCTCACTGGCAAGAAGTGTGACCAGGACTCCTGTGAGAACCACTGCCAGAATGGAGGCAAGTACACCTTCCTCTATCCTTATCACAGCTCTTACTGAGACGTGGTTAGAACCATAAGAAGGAACAGAAACAAACACAACATGGCTCTGACAATGAAACACACAACTTCCTGAAACGAGAAATCAAATAATAAAAATGGTGACACCAATGGAACACGCAGATGAAAACTCACAAAATAGACTACTATCCTTAAAGTAAACCTTGAAAGGAAGCCATGTTGTATTTGTTCTTCCATGTTTAATATTAATACACACTTAGGGGGTAATAGCAGCCCATGACCCCCTCCCCCTTCTTTTCCACTGATCTCTGTCCCATCATTCTACTGGTCAACTATACATCTTGATTATTTGGGGTGTATAGGGTTAAGTGCTTGCCTCAGCACATTCAGGTCAGAGCTTCAAAACCGGTCAAGATGGATGGATTTTTACCGACCAGTAACAATCTGTAGCAGAACTTTATTTTGGTGGAAATAAAGCCGTCAGTCCAATAACGATGTGTAAACATTTTCTCTCTCTCTCTCGTAGAAACTAAACTATCACATGTGTTTCACCCAGTTGGTGTGGGTGGGCGACACTAACCAGCTGAAGGGCTAAGTGATAAGGAAACTCATCAAATCAAGCATCGTGTTGTAGACTCGTTATTAATTATTTTTAATAATGTTATTATTGTTTTCTTGTCTTATCAAACATCCTTGTTAGTTGTATGTTCAACATCACTGCTTTAAAGTTTAGTTTAGACTGTCACTGAAACCAACATTAAATCAAATACAGTGTGGTTTCAATCATCCGAGGTTTCAAATTACTCAGTGTTCTGTGTTATCCAAGGTTTTTTTTTTCATATTACCCAATGTTCTGTATTATCCAAGGTTCCATATTCATATTATCTGAGGTTGTATTATCCAAGGTGGTAAGACAATGTCTGTTTAGTGAGAATGAGATGATGATAATAATAAACAGATTCATTCATCCAGTACAAGCAACGGGGTAAATTATTGAGTGAATCATTGTTCACTTACTGGGGCGCCTTCAATATTATTGTCTGTCGCTTGACTTAGCTGAGTAAGTTTCCTGGCACTGAGCATTACGGCTGCTCAATATTGATTTGTCTCGTGATAAGTTGTGAGAGTCTAGTGTGATGAAATTTAGTTTACTGTATTTTATAATGTTCAGAATTGTTATATTTTGTTTTTTTCCGAAGACTGCTTTGGTCTTGTTAATGTCAGGTATTGTGGTAACCAATGATGATTATAATCTGTGTTTCTCAAGGCACGTGTAAGCCTGGCCCTAAGAAGTTGTGGTGCTCCTGTCTGCCTCAATACACCGGCCGGCGCTGTGAGACCAACCTGTGCAACTGTACTTGTGATGGCTCTGACACGAGTTGCAAGTGTCTGCCACCTAGCGACTGCGAGGACAACTCTGTGCGAAAGTGCCATCCTGCCTTCTGTAGCAATGGAGGCACTTGCTCGCTCGTTCAGGGGAGCCCACCTGCAGGTAACAAACTTTATCCTGGGAAAACTTTCAACTTCAAGGTTAGGTGGCCCAATGGATAAATAATTTTACAATGATGGAAATTGATAAAAATAAAGAAAAAGGGACAATAAACTAATAAATGCAAATTTAGTGATTAAAGCCCGCCCAGGGAAAGAGAAAAAATGTGGTAAGAATCCAATTCACAAAGGTGATATCTTCTTCCTTTCTTCTGTCTTCTATAGTAGAAACAGTCACACATTTAAATAAAAATAAAGTAATATTTCAGCATTGTTGCTTTTATCAAACAAAAAGATAAGAGCGAATACAGTTTATAGTTTTGTTTGATTAAGGCAACAATGCCGAAATATTTATATTTGTGTTTGCCTATTTCTACTCTAGACGATGGGAGAAAGGAAGAAAATGTCACCTTTGTGCATTGGATTCTTCACACATTTTTTCTCTTTCCCTTGGTGAGCCTTCTTCATTAAACTTACACTTATTATTTTAAAAAAATCCCTTTTCTTTATTTTTATCAACTTCAAGGTTAGAAAATAGTAGAGTGTAGTAGAATGGTGGAGTTGAAGTTTGGAGGGAAAATATCCCAAGGGGAAGACTAGGATAGAAACGGTAAGAGCAAATAACGGCAAGTGTGTGAGGGAGAGAAATGTGTTGGCAGTCAACTAAACTTATTCAGACCCAGGCTGGAAACAGTTGTTGTTGATGATGATGATGATGATGATAGTAGCTCTGCTGCCGCTAAATTGTTTTCACCTCCAATTTTACAGGATTGAATGCATGTAACAATATAATCCTTTATTTCCTGTGTAGTTACCGAGTTTGTTTTGTTGCCAGGTGCCCCCCGTTGGTGGGCGGGGCCCTCTGTGACATCTTGTTGGGTAGGAACAACTCGTGTGATGACTTGGGGTACTGTCTGAATGGAGGAGTGTGCTTGCAAAGAGCCTCAGGCAGCTTCGTCTGTCAGTGTGCAGAGGGGTGGACAGGTGTACGGTGCGAGGACAAGGTGTCGTGCACACACTTCTGTTTTAACGGGGGGACATGCCAGGAATCTCCAGATCCCAACTTTAAGCCTTCGTGCATGTGAGTTGAATTGTCCACATCCAATTTTTAAATTATGCTGGCACATGTTGATCATGGTGAATATGGTGAATATGGCAAAGAAGATTAGAATATCAATTGCATATTAAATGTAATTTCACATTCAGTCAAGTAGTAAAATGTATAAATAAAATACATCAAGCAAAATACAATACCTAATTAAATGAATTATTGCCTAATGGCTTGGAAATGTATAACAAGACAATGTAGAAACACTGTAAAATGATGTAAGTAAGTGATAGTGAAGGAAAGCCAACCTGAAAGGATATTAGGTTAGGCCTGATAGAAAAACATACTTCTCTCTTCATTTCTTCTCTTCCAAACTAAAACTATTGCACTATTTACACTTCACACATTGTTGAATTTTCAGAGATGTGCTTTTATCATAGAAGAACACATTGAAAACACACAAAGAAAGAAAGATAGCTATAGAACCACATATTTCTAGAATAATTTGAAATATGTAATGAAAACTTGCAGTGTTGCCAAATCGATGTAACTAAATATGGTTTGAAAAAAAAAACATAGCTCGCTGAGAATTAATAATTGAAACTAACTTTAAAACTAACAGAATAATAAATAAAAATAAATTGATTTTTGATTGTTTTGCATTTCTCTCTTGCTATGGGTACGCGCATGGCCCCCTCTTATGCCAATCTCTTCATTGGACGACTGGAAGAATGTTTCCTTTGTTCTGAACTCATCATACCACTAGTATGGCTCCGGTATATTGATGATATTTTAATGATTTGGACACATTCGAGAGAGATGCTCAACAACTTTCTGGAAGAATTTAACAATTTCAGTACTCTTAAATTCACCCACAATATCTCACTACAG
Source organism: Timema podura (assembly GCA_033556935.1). Taxonomy (NCBI): domain Eukaryota; kingdom Metazoa; phylum Arthropoda; class Insecta; order Phasmatodea; family Timematidae; genus Timema; species Timema podura. The sequence continues at coordinate 41,048,141 of JAVRXN010000003.1, forward strand.
AATGTCACCTATTTTGACGTTGATGTCTTCAATGAGAATAATAATATTCTACGACAGTTCACATAAAACCTACAAACCACCAACAATACCTCCACTACCACAGCAGCCACCCTTCTTACACTAAGAAGTCTCGCCCTTACAGCCTGGCCATTAGGGCCAAACACATATGTCAGACAGTGCTGACCTCACTCGGCATCGCAATAAACTTTCCTCAGCATTTCAAGAAAGAGGGTACCCTTCAACTCTCAATGATACTCAGATCTCCAGAGCCATCTCAAATCATTCGACAAATCACAGACAAACTTCTGATGACATACCTTTCATTACCAAATACCATCCAGGACTGCAAAGAATCAACACTATCCTCAAGAATGGCTAAAACTTTCTAACTTCTTCCACTCAGACACAAAACCTTCTCAGCTCTTCCCCCAAGAATCTCTTTCAAACGGCCATCTAATCTTCACAACCTCCTTGTGCATCCAAAATTGCCTGACCCCAACAAAATGTTCACCTCAATCAACAGAACAAAAGGTTCACAACCCGTGTATGAAACAACAGTGCAACACCTGCAAGACCTTCAATAGTAAGAACACCAACAAGCAATACCTGGTCCAAGCTCATTATGACTGCAACACATTCAACTTAATTTACCAACTTCAATGTCATTTTTGTGAGAGCTGAATACATTGATCATCTCACAACAGGACCTCTGAGAATACACTCGAACAATCACTGTTTCAACACCAACCACAAGGACTAGATAAACCAGTTCCTTCCCATGCCAACACCCGCGATAAGAACTTTGACTCCTGTTACACCACCAGAGTACTCGTAGCATTCCCGACAACTCTCATCTTAGGCAATGGGAACTTGCACATCAGTGGGTGACCAAGTTCAGACTACCTTCTGGTTTGAATATGAGATTTTAAAAAATCACAATTATTTCATATATATATATCAATTAAATTAAAAATCAATTGATTTTAATTTATTATTCCAGAATAGTCCCTGTTAGTTTTAAAGTTAGTTTCAATTATTAATTCTCAGTGAGCTTTTTTTTTTAAACCATATTTAGTTACATCGATTTGGCAACACTGCAAGTTTTCATTTACACATTTCAAATTATTCTAGAAATATGTAGCTCTATAGACTATTCTTTCTTTGTAGTGTTTTCAATGTGTATCTTCTATGATAAAGAACATCTCGAAAATTCAACAATGTGTGAAGTGTAATATAGTGCAATAAATTTTAGTTTGGAAGAGAAGAAATGAAGAGAGAGAAGTGTGTTTTTCTATCTAGGCCTAACTAACTATCCTTTCAGGTTGGCTCTTCCTATCTTACTTAATCACTTACACTTTAAAATCAACTTTGAAAGGTGTATTGAAACATATAAAAGGGACAAACACAATATGGCTGCTACAATGAAAAAATAACACAGTTCACACTTTACACTGCTGCCATTGGACAAAGAGATAATGGTTGCCTCTTTAAGAAAGTCTTTTATTACCGCACAATCCCACAACCCAGGTTTCATTCTATCAGAACTCATCAGGGAGGAGTGTGAAACGCACAACGCAACTTCCTTAAAAGAAGAAACAGTTACCTAATTAAATATAATTGTATAAAAACGAAGAACAAATAAAACTCAAAACACTAACACATATTTACAACCACCCATTTATGAGCTGAAGTTAACTTTCTGTCTTACTACTACACCTTTCTTACTACTTTCCGAGGAAGCTGCAATCAGAGCATCCAAATATTGAAGTGTGTGTAAATATGTGTTAGTGTTTTTACTTTTATGTGTGCTTTATTTTTATTCAATCATATCATATTTATTTAATCGCATGTTAAGTTTTAAGTACATAAGAAACCCACTACGGAAAGGAGAATCGCCCTTGAATTGTTGTACAGGGCGTACTTTGTACTTATTGTCACACATGCAGCAGAAACATGGACATTGAATGTAAGAGAGACTAGGAGAGCATGTTAGCTGTCACCAGGAGAAACATGATTACTTAAGATAGTAGAGAGATGGGAGGAACAAATAACGAAAATTGTGCAATTGAGAGAAGAAGAATGGAATAAATTAAAGGAGTAAGAATGGTGGAAGAACAGAGGAATATGGAGGCATTTTACCGGCCACAGGCTGGAAACATTTGTTGATGATGATGATGTCATGTTAAGTGTTAAATTAATAGTCTGGGTTCTGGTTGTTAGATTGGTTCTATAATTATGCTGGGCTAAATCACTAACAATCCTAAACAAAAACACAAATTTAAAACTCTTTAAAAACATTTCTTCTTTTCGAATCTATAAATTTGATTTTTTTTAAATTCCTTAATTTTGAATATCCACAAATATTTTAAGAATCCACCCCTGATGTGAACTGTTATTGGATCATCAAACACCTGAGCTATAACCAATGGGAACTACTGCTTATTTTCAATTTCTTACCCATTACTCTTAATTTGAATAAAAATTAGTTTATTTTTAAGGGATCCCAATTTTTGGTGAAATTTTTTCAGGTAAGCCATGAGTAAAATATGTCATGAAATGTGTGAAGTGTCCTGTTTGCACGATGAAATGTCCTGTTTGAGAGTGTTGAAATGTGTATGATCTTGTCCCAGATGCCCGGCACAGTACGTGGGTCTACGTTGTCAGACCCCTGTTCTGGGACTACCTGTAGCCCACGAGGCTAGCAACAGTTCTGTTGTTATGGGTGTTGTCGTTGCTGTTGTCATTTTGCTGCTACTTCTAGCAGGTCTGGGACTGGCCTACGTTGTTGTCAGGCGCAGACGAAGGTAAGACTTGAGCCCATAAACAGGAGTAAAACATTTCAGAACAGTTTCAGGGGAGTTATTTGTTAGTTGGAAGATCACCTCGGGATATTGTGTGTTGGCGCCACTGATAGTTTGGTGCATGCTGTTAGTAATCAAATATATTATATTGTATTGTATAGTAATTATATGGTCGAGGTTTCTTTCAGCGCAAAAGTTAATGGCTAGTGACTCGCTTATTAAAATACACTTTGCAGTTTGAAGTTAATAATTTTTATTTAAAAAAAACAAATCTAAGTGTTGCCAGTATTTAGATTGGCCCTATTTTGACCTTAAAAGGTGAAAAGAACGCTATTTAACAAGAATTACTTTTAATAGAAACATATAAGATGAACAATTAAACATATTATAAATATAGTTAGTAGTTACACAGTAACGTATATCTAGTGAGTTCTGGTTTTTTAAGCTCTTAGACTATATGAAAATGGTTGCTTATCGTTAAAACATTCTATTTGATAGTGCAACTGAAAAAAGACCAGTTTCAAATTAAATTCCCAGCGAGCTACAGAATAAAAAAAAAAAAAATTTCAAGTAAATATCACTTTGTAGTATCTAAAACTATAATTCCCTAAATTACGTGTTATTAATATTTCTGAATGTTCTCAAGTAATAAAGCACAGTGTTGTTAAAATGAATTTCAACATAGAGTACCTACCACAAAACTGTAGGTTGGTAACATGGTTGTATTGTGTTAACCTCCCTGCATGTTCACCACTCACAGGAAAGAGTTGTTTTGGTTCCAGTGGTAAGCCATTCATGCACGTGAGGATGCAGGAGAATGTAGAGATCAGTAACCCGATGTATCTGCGTGAAGAGGTGGACGAGGAGGATCCAGATACGTTGGACCAGAGTTTCTCACTTGACGCAGATAAGGTAACGTTCCTCACATATCATTATTATTATTATTAGCACCGCGTCTTACTACCCGTTCGGGTTATACGCACTTACGCTAATGTGCAATGGTAGGGTGATTGTGAGATGAAATGGACGAACTTCAGTTTAACGTGGAGTCCGAACCACGGTGGAGGCCTGGCATTCCTCACATTCACAAGTTGTGATTAATACACGTCTTGTCAGAGGTGAAGGAAGGGTTTGGCGATCAGATAAATCTGTGCCGGGACCGAGGATTGAACCCTGGACACTCAGTACAGAGGTCTGACACCTTACCCCTAGACCACCAGGTCACCCTCACATATTATAGTAAAGAATGTAGAGGTTATCAACATTACACTCAGTGGGAGGAAATTACCATAGGTCCGCCCCTCGCCTGAGATTCCACTGAGGAACCTGTTTATCAATCAGTAATTTTATCACCATCTTTATTAGACCTGGTTATCTATGCACATTTCACACGAGACAGCGAAATACCACAAGATGTGTTTTAATAAATTTTATCCGGCACATTAAAATTAATATAAAAATATTTTTAAAGTTTATTGTAGACACGTGGAATAAAATTAAATTTGATCTTTTCACGAAATTTACTAATTCTTGAGGAAGATGCTATAATAGCATTGAAATATTGAAGTGTGTGTAAATATGTGTTAGTGTACTTTTATTTGTGCTCTACCATTTTCCTAATATTCTATAATTTTATTAATTACCAATTGTTTTTACTCATTGCACTTTATTTCATATATATTAATTATCAGTTATAATTTATTGAACAGGCAACAACAGTACCTATAGGCCGTTTATGACTTCTTTGGTTTTGCCTGACAGCTAACAGATGCTATCAGTAATACCAACATTGTGTGAAAGTCACTGTTGTCAACATATTTGGACATAATTATTATTTGCTAAGTAATAATATTATTATCACTAAAAATATTATCAATCACTTTTAGCAATACTTCCCTAAGGAATACAGTAGAATTGTATTTTCCATAATCAAATTAAAGAAAAAATAGTCTGATAAGGCCATTCTATTTTTTATTTTAACTTTTGTGGCAACTACAGGTTAAATAGTGTGTGAAATTATATATTTAATGGTAATATGTTCAGTTATTTATATTTTTATAACTGGCCTCGCTTATCTTTAACATAAATAAATGGTTTGTGATAATAAAGAGGAAAAAAGATACAAAATGTTTGTGAAATAATAAAAAGTTTAAATTTTGTAAACACGACTCTTATATCAATCGTCATTCACTCGCCAACAAGGTCGCCTACGCCATATACCGTCAATATTATTTCATTTCAATGTGCCATATTTGTTTTTGAAAGTAAGGCCGCTTTTAATGAGCTTTTGCTTTTGATAATTATTTTTTATTAAGCAGCAAAAGCTACTTTCTAAAGAAAACAATCAATCAACAGTTATGCTTATAACAAAAATCTAACAATTTTAATAGACATTATAACAGAGGATTATCATATATAAAACACATTTAATAAAACCACTTGCGTTTGTCCACAAGTTGAATCAAACAAAATACTTTATTGTCTGAGTATGTAGGCGTATCTAAGTTATTGTTAGTAATTTTATTAATAATTTTAAAAATACAGTGTCTGTTTTTAACATTAATTAGGCTACATAGTATTCCGTGTGATCTTTTGTGAATATTAGTTCAGTGTGTGAGCGTGTTATCCTTAGAAAATAGACTGTTTTTAGTGTCTTTAAATAATTATTTTTTCATTATAATATTGAAGCGTGTGATAAAAAAAAGTGTTTCTCATTATTATAAAATTTAAGTTTGTGTATCAAGATTATAAAATATATCTTTTAACCCCAAGATTGTGTTGTGTTGACCACTAGGCCAAACCTCAAGTTTTAGGATTTTTAAAGTATTAAAAAAAAACTCCATGAAGTACAGTTATTATAACAAGAAAATGGATCAAGTTGAAACTCCTGGCAAGATCAGAAAGAATAACCGACGCCTGGAGTATCTTTAAAAGCTCTTGATGATTTTACAAGAGATACTGTTCGTCAGGTCTTCTACAGAATGTATCACGAAGGTCAATGCAAATGTTTAGGTCAAGTTGGATTGTTTTAGAAAACGTGCTACCGCAGGTTTATGGAATGTTTATTCTACGAACATCAAACATTACCGGATTGAAAATACTTTATCAACTGAAATATTAATATGAACTAAAAAATTTAATACATTTCAGGCAAAAACAAATACTATCAACAGAACTACCAACATATGTATAAAAATGTACCATGATCATAATGAATAAATGTTAAATTGCTATACCACCGTGGAATGCCAGGCCTCTACTGTGGTTCATATCCCACATTAAACTGTAGGTCCTCCATTTCATCTCACACTCACCCTACCATCACACATTAGCGTAAGTGTGCATGACCCGAATGGGTAGTAAGATGTGGTGATTAATGATAATAATAATAATAATAATAATGATAATGATAATGATAATAATGATAATGATAATAATAATATAAATAGTAATAATAATATAAATAGTAATAATGATAATAATAAAAATAATAGAAATAATGATAATTAATATAACTAATATAGATACCGATAATAACAACAACACTTAGCATGCTTTAAATGTGCTTGGAGAGGAGGCAAATGTTTTAAACATGGAGGAATACATAACCTATTTTATGATGCATTCAATCCTAGCCACTTACATAGTTGTTTAAACTTAATAACATTTAGGCTGTTGGTTAAAATGTCAGCAATTAGAAATTTACTTTGAATATATTTAATCTTAACAACTTTATAACACACCAACTCCATTACAAAATTAGACTTGACATCCATGTGTTTCAATCTTGTGTTCCCACTTCTCAAGACACTTGATGGCAGGCATATATAGTGGACATTTCAGGGTTGATTCCCAGCTCCAATAGTAGACTGCATAGCCACAGGACATCAGTACAGGCATTGGCAAGTGAAATTAATTCTGCCTCACAGGTACTCAAGGCAATAGTGCGCTGCTTTCTAGTTGTCTAAGATACAGTTGAACCAAAAACTTTCAGAAGAAATACAGATGTTGACCTACGGTTGGAAATGTTGGCCCAATCTGCATCAGCATATGCGATTTGGGGTGTCCCTTCTTCTTTAGGAAAGTCGAGCGCTAGGTGTGAAGTTCCTTGTAAATAGCAAAGAATGCGCTTCAGTGACTCCCAGTGAGTGTTAGTTGCACAGCTTTGAAACCTGCTGAAATAATTGACAGAAAATGTCAGGTCAGATCTGGTGCATAACATTAAGTGCATCAAACTGCCTATGAGCTCTCTGTATGGCTTGATGCCAATTATAGAGGTTGATCCTCCATCATCAATAGGGGGTTTCGTCTACATTGGTGTTTTAGCTATTTTGCAGTTTTCCATAATAAATTTGCTTAAAAGTCTTTTTAAATAAGATGGTTGACTAAGACATATACCATAGGTTCTTTTCTCACTTCTTATTCTGAGAAAAAACTCTTAAGTTATCCAGATCTTTCATGTCAAATTTAGCTTGAAGTGCAGCTTTGATCTTCTCAAGAGATTGTATGTGAGTACTGCTGATGATCAAATCGTCGACAAAAATCAGTGTGTATACCTTGGTATCACCAACAACATGTAGGTACAGACATGGATCATTCTACACTGGTTTAAAACCAAGGGATCTAAGAAAAGTGTCAAGGCACTTGTTCCATTCTCTGGGTGCCTGCTTGAGGCCATACAGTGATTTCTTGAGCTTGCAAACAAGTTTTAAATTGCATGTAGACTTCCTCGGACAAGGTTCCGTGCAAAAATGCATTCTTCACATCCATTTGACATATATGTAAATCTTCTTAATTAATGATGGCTAGCATTGTTCTCACCGTAGTCATACGTGCTACTGGGGCATAGGTCTCACCATAATCGAAACCTTTCTTCTGTTGACAACCTTTAGCCACTAACTTTGCCTTATAGCAATCCTTATTACCATCTTTCTTGATCTCTCTTGATGCTGAAGACCCAGTGACAGGAGATAGCTTTTCTACCAGGGGGTAGGGAAGTCAGTTCCCAGGTGTCATTTTTCTTGAGGGAATTCATTTCCTCTTCCACAGCTAGTATCCAGTTCCTCTCATCAGGTCTACCCTTGACATCATCAAAATCTTCAGGCAAATTGTCAAGAAAGCTTTCTGCATTCATATTAAATGCTACATAATCTTGCAAATAGCTTGGTTTCACACGTGGGCGTGAGCTACGACCAAGTTCACTTTCATCTGATAGTGGAGTTGTTTCTTTGTCCAACTCTTCATGACTGGCTTCGCCTTAAGGTAGGCTTCCTTCTGATGGAATGGTAACTCTTTCACAAAGTAGTGGTGCTCTCACTGCTGGGGATGGGGTCATATTTTCTCCACTCCAAGTGGCATTTTCATCAAAAAACACGTCACATGCCAAAACAATCTTTCTTGTGGTAGGGTTCCACATCCTATAACCATTGGGGTAATAGCCGACCATGATGCACTTCTGGGTATGATTGTTCAGTTTCCCCTTTAAGTAACTCATTAGGGATGCGCACATAGCCAATACAGCCAAACACACGCAATTTTGACAAGTTTAGACGTTAACTATGCCAGACCTCGGCAGGAGTTTTACAATCCAAGGCTACTGTTGGGCTTCTATTAACAATATATACTGCTGTCATCACAGCTTCTGACCAGAGATTTTTTTAAACATTTGTGCTTAGTAGCATACACTGCACACGCTCCATTAGTATTCTATTTATGCGTTCTCTTACTCCGTTTTGAGAGGGTGTATATCTGATAGTATATTCAAACGTTATACCTTTGAATTCAAAGTGTTTTCTCATCTCTGAAGCAGCTTATTCTTTCATTAAAATTAACAGTTGCTAGAGCTTCATACTTCTTAAAACACTCAAATATCTCTGACTTTTCTTTGAGCGTGTAAACATTGGTAAAGTGACTATAGTCATAATTTAGGGTAAGTATGTATCTTTTAATGTCATATAATGTAGGACTGATCGGACCTATGACATCACTATGGACAAGCTGCAAGGGGCGCTTAGCCCTTGAGTGAGTTTATACATGAGGCAATTTAGTCATTTTACCTTGGATACAATGCTCACATGGAGATTCCTGAGTTGTAAGTTTTTGTTTACGCACATCGTTCATGCCATCAACCATTTCACAAAGAGTCTTCAAACTAGTATTGCCAATATGCGCCATTCGTTTATGCCATAGATTTGTACAATCTACCTCAGCAACATTGGCACAGGTATTTTTAACAGAAAATGCCACTAAATACATTTTGGCAGACTCGGATGCAACTGCTACAAGTTTATCATGCTTGAAAATGTTTACCACACCTTTTTCAAAAATTACCTTTCATCCATTGGAATCCAGTCGTCTGACTGATAAGAGGTTGTGTTGTAGACCAGGCACGATAAGAATACTTCCCAGCTTGGTCACATTAATTTTTCCATCCATCTCAAAAGACGCACAGAGATCACCAACTTCTGTCGCTTTTAAATTTTCACCTGATTTTGCAAGTTTGATATTCGCAGGACTTGGGAGAGTATGAATATTAGTCAGAAGATGACAATAAGTAGCACAGATCATGTGTTCTGAAGCTCCTGAGTCTAGATACAAGGATGTAAACAAAACAGAATCCATTTCCAAAGACGTGTTGGCTGCCATAATGAACTCTGCTGCTTCACCATCGGCGACTTGGGCTTTCTTTTCATTTTCAATGTTTCTTCTTAAGTTTACGGCATTCCGAGATCACATGTCCAAATTTTTTTTACAAAACTTGCACTGAAGTTGACTTCACTGAGTGTTTTGATTGGGCCTAGTTTGTTGATAAAAAGATTGAGACTGTTTCTTATGGCTCTGTGTATCTTTTCGAATTGCTTGGGTCATAAAGGAATGTGAGTTGATGACTTCTGCTGCTATACCTTCTGAAAATTGTTTCTGTTCCTCATCTAATAACTATTTTTTACAAAGCTCAATGCCAATTTTTCAGCCAGAGTCTCAAGAGCACTAACAATTACATTGAATTTGTTCGGCATGGTAATTAAAAGAGGGCAAACAATATCTAATTCCTCTAATGTAGCATTCGTTGACTGTAATTCATGAATCAATTCATCAAATCGATTAAAATGTACCTCCAAAGTTTCACTTGATGGATCGAACTTCATCAATCAATAAAAGATTTTTACGAAGAAGTAACTGGTTAGCTATACCTTTTCTTGCGTAGTTATTCATAAGGGAAAGCCATATCTCAAATGCAAATTATTTATCCTTGGCAAATTCAAGAACATTGTATGAAAGTTTCTGGACTTGAGACTTGCATTTTTCGATTTTTTTCTTCTACTCTGCCAGTTCTTTTGTCTTCTTATTCGTTATTTCAGAACTATCAGTTTCATTGAAAATTACTTTCGTTCGGTAATCACTTTGAACTACTTCCAGCAAATTGAGTTAATCAAGCAGCGTTTCTATTTTAAACTTCCAATTATTGACGTTTGAACCATCAAATAATGGAACACGATACTTTTCTTCATCTGTCATGGCGTTAGCAAGGCTTCTTCTAGGATAAATCTTCTAGAAGTTAACGTTAATGTTGATTCTCGATGCACACAAACAATAATAAATGTTCGTTCATTTTAAAGGACTCCAGGCCCATAACCTGAAAATATGCCACCACAGGTTTATGGAATGTCTATTCTACAAACATCAAACATTAGTGGATTGAAAGTACTTTATTAACATAAATATTAATATGAACTAAAAAACTAAATACATATCAGGCAAGAAACAAATACTATCAACAGAACTATCAACATATGCATGAAAAATATACCAAGATCATAGTGAATAATGTTAAATTGCTATACCAACAGTTTCTCCCCTGTTGGTTCTTGAAAGGTTAGGTTTTGATAGTTTGAGATAGTTTGTACTAAAAAAGGATAACTGTTTTATAACTTAATCTATAAATAAATCGACTTTTCATTCATAAATAAATTAACCAAACAAACAATATGATGGAGCAAAGGTAAAAACACATGTTCTCAATATTTTCCCCAATTTTTTTTAATTGTGTAAATTAAGGAAAAAAAGTTACAAATCATCATAATGTCGGTAAGTTATGATTTTACGTGTCCTTATGAGTAGAATTACAATTTAAAACTATTCATTATTCGATATTTTATCCAAAAAAAATCTCTTAAAGCCTATGTACAAGTTTTGGCACTCCCTCCCCTTGTTTTGTTAATCCAATCCTTATTTGAGGGGCAGGCTACAATAAAGTAGTTAACCCTAGCAATTTTAACATTATTTGATGTCTATTTATTTGTGACTGATTGATATTGATTATTTATAAAAATTCATAATTAATACTCGGCCTAACATTAACATATCAAGATCAACATTAAATAAAAACTAAAATATAAATAAAACTGTAAAATATGTTTCTTGTATAGACCTAAGTTTTGACTTTCAAAAGTGACAGCTGGTAAACATATGTTTTTTAAGATCATATGGTTTGGACGTAGGAATACATAATTTGGTCTGGTAGCTTGTACTAGCTGTCAGGCAAAACCAAAGAAGCCATAAATGGCCTATAAGTAACCATGACCTCCCTCTAGCCAAGATACCAGTCTGTGCTTTACTCTCTTCTGCTGAAGAAATGATGATAAAATTACATAATTATGTGTTTTGTTTTAATTGTGAACTTTGAGTCCCACAGTTTTCTGGTGTGTGTAGGCCTTGCCCTTCTATGCCTCTTTCAATGTTTAGTAAAAATAATTGTTTGAAACTATTTTTCCTTTGTTTACACTTAATTAGTTTTTCTTTATTTTCATCAATTTTCAAAACTGTGTAATCATTTGGCCTCATAGTCAAACAATTACTTGGTTTTGCGATTTAGTACTTGAAGGTAAAATAAAGATTATGGATTTGTAAAAAAGAGTTTAACCCATCTCTAATGTTGATACTTGTAATATCTAAATTGAGGTCAACTTTTTTTTTTTTTTTTTTTTTTTTTTTCAGAGTGGTAATTTTGCAAACCCAGTGTATGACTCAATGTACAACTCAGGAACATCAGGAGGAACACTGACAGTAAATGAGGAGAAGAAAGGATTGTTGCGGGACAGTTTTGTTGGAACAGAGCATCCACTAGCAGCCGACAGTCATGAGAATCTGTCGTAGTAATTCAATGATCTGGTTGTTAGATCCATGAATCTCAATGGAAAGGAAGAGGAGAGTAAAAAAAAGTTTGAATGTGGATCAATAATATGTTATACTTTGCATATTGACTCAAATTAAGAAAGATCGCTCAGACAAATGTACAATGTAACGAACGTGCGGGTGAGTATTTTACACTTCGAATAGAGTTTCACTGAAAATATTAGTTTTTTTTTTTTAAGTTTTAGCTATGTATATAAAAAAAATTAGTAGATCCATGGATAAATCATAAATATAAACCAAAATTTTTTAAAGAAAATTAATAAAGTTGTACAAGTTATCGTATATATTTTAAAATCAAACAATAAAAATATTGAGGGACTTTATTTCCAATGAAATAATATCTTAGAATTTAATCAAATTAATTAAGCTCAAATCTTTCACAAGAAAATTGAAAAATATGAGTACCAAAACTTTTTTAGTTTTGTAAAAACTCTTTGAGTCTATTTTGAAAATTCTAAAAACTCTGTTCGAACTTGAATTCTCTCAGCCCCTGTAATCTAGATCAGGGCTTCTCAACCTATTTTCATCTGCAACCCCTTTGGACCAAACACATTTTTTCACGACCCTCCACCCAATGTCATAAATGCAATTTGTAGTAACACTGTATATAATCGATTTACTGGCTTGTGCACATACATTTTTGGGTGAACCCCTTTTGATGGAACTTTGTTTGAGTGAAAAAATAAAGTACCTTAAATATAAGTATATCTATATCATTAAAGAATTATGTTGACTAAAAAATAGTATATTAAAATATCAAAAATAAAAATTTCTTCAAATAATTTATTATATTAAAAATTTGTGTGTATAATATACATACATGCAAAATATAAGTAAGAAAATGCAAAATATAAAAATAATATCAATTAATTTGTAATATCAAATTTGAATATACCAAAGAAAATTTTACTGAAGGCTGACAAAAGATAAGAATACATTTACCTCTAATAGGATGGCTGTGATTGCTTATTCTGACACAATAATTCAAATCGTGGCTTAATATTTGTCACTGCTGGTCTTATAGCGATCTCGATGTTCTTAAGACTTGAGCGGTATTTGGCTTTAATTGCCGCCATTGTCGAAAATGCCGATTCGCACAGCTAGGTGGTAACAAATAGCAGAAGAGCTGCCATCCCTAACCCCGACAATATTGGAAATTCTGCTTTAACACCGAGCCAAAAAGTGTTTCAAGTTTTTCCTTGAAAATTAAAGTTTGAGGTTTGAATCACATGAAAGTTCTGCACATTCTTCTTGGGCTTTCAACGAGAGATGCTTCACATTTCTCATCTCCTTGATAAAAGGGCTTTGAATCCAATCTAATTTATTATTGTCTAATTCCGGTAGAAAATATTTCTGAAAATGTTTTCCAAGCATACCAAATGATCAATTATTATCTGCTTGGTCAAGTCAAAGCTAACCATATTATCAACAATAAAATCCTCTGTATATGAAAACATTTCAGAGTCATTTTCTAATTTATTCTTCCAAATATTTAATCTTTTCATAAAAGCTTGAATTTTATCTTTCAGTGTAAAAATATTTGTGCTCTCCCCTTGGAGAGACATATTAAGTTCACTGAATATCTCAAATAGATCTAACAGCATAATTTACACAGCCAATCTTCATTGTGAAAGAAATTGACATATTCAGAGTTATTGTCAGACAGAAATAGTATTATTTCATTTTTTAACACTTATAGTCGTCTCAATGCTCGTCCCTTTGACAGCCATCGCACTTCTGTATGCAGTAAAAGTGTTCTGAAATTGGATTCCATCTCATCACATAAATTTGCAGCTGGATTGCAAATTTTGAACTTTTTTTAATTCTTTCAATAAGTTGCTCACACTGGTGATTGCTAATTTCTAAAATTCGTCTACCCACAGTATCATTTGACAATAGAATTTTTTTAATTCGTCTGCATATTTTTGCCCGTGAATAATTTCATTCATTCTAATTGCCACTGGCAACACAAGATCTTCGGCAATGGTGTATGGTTTCTTAGCATTTGCAATTAAGTAAGAGGCTTCATAAGATGCTCTTAAGTACTTTTTATCGATCAGTACATGAGTTTCAAGAGATTGTTTTTGTTTTATCAATGATTCTAATAGCCTTTTTAAAAACTATACAGGCTTATTGGAATAGGAAGCATGCTTTGTGTGTAGATATCTTTTTAATTTTGCAGGTTTGAGACTTTCACTCGCCAAGCATTCATTACAAATCAAGCAGATAGGTCTGTCGTCAATATTTGTGGAATTAAAAGTAAATCCATATTGCAAAAATGTTTCGTTGTGTTTTCTCTTTTTTGTGCGCGAATGAGAAATATCTTCAGTTTATGTATCTGCACATTCTTGTTGGTGCTGGATGATCTCGGTTCTACAGGATCTATAACTTAAGTATTATCTGCTGTTTTAGTCTTTGACAAATTTAACCACTTATACATGGGTAAGATAATTTAGATTTTATTACAATTTGTCTCTGAAATGATGGCAGCCAACTGGTTAGTACTGATGATGAGGTTTGAAATCTACCTGCTAGTATTTCTATCTATCTCTGTCTCACTTGCAAGGTACAAGCTGCCAGGAATGAGTAACAGACTGTACTTTCAAACCTTTTGTTAATCTCCCTGGCCAGCAAAAAGCCCCTTCCACAAGACAAGACAATCCCTTCCCTGTCACCAAGTCTGTACAAAGGACTTGTTGTCTTCTACCCAGCTTAAAATTGGTAAGTTATTAGTATTACTGTCATGTTGAGACATCAGTGTGGCCTAAAGTCACAACCCGAGATGTCCAACAAGCTATGCCACCACTGTGGTCAAAAATGAAGGCTAAGATTAGTTACATATTATTTATGACTTTTTTTTTTCAAATGTCCTACAACCCCCAATACTATTTACGTGACCCCTAGGTTGAGAAGCCCTGATCTAGATTATACGAGGAAAGTTGTGACATCCCTGGGGGGGAATATTGTATGCAAGTTAATACCAATTTAAATCTATTTTATTACAAAATAAAATAATTTATTTTTAAAGCGCATATAAAGAAACTTTTATTTTATTTTAAAGCAAAATTAAAGATTTAAATTTTGATTTTAAATTTGAGTTGATAGAAATTAGTTCCTCAACACCATTGCAGTTAAATGTTAATAGTATAAAAAGAAGTTATTATTGATTCACACCAAACTATGTTTGCATGAAAGAACTAAACACTAAACACTAAACACCAAATACCAAATACTACTTTATCAACATATCTAATAAATAATGCAATAAATATTCAAAGGCATTAAAATCTAATAAACTTTGTTAATTCCATGTTTTAGTTAATGTTTATCATTGCTGGACTATAACCAAGATATGTACTACAGAGACATAAGTTGCGCTGTTTATTTTTAATATTCCTAAGTTGTAGTGTTTGTTTTTGTCTTTTTAGCAGCTTTGAAACATTTATATTTAATTTATTTTACTCGCTGTATATCAGATATCAAAACACAAAACATTGAGGGAGTTTTCATGGTGTAATATTGGTATTATATGTTACTGACCTTGTGTTGAACACAATCTATGAAGTCTAGGGGAATCAACACTCCTATTTCCTAATGTTCATAATATTTACATGTCTTATTACTAAAGTTTTAAATCATGAAAAGTATGCCCTTCCCTTGGAGAGATACAAATTTGTATTTTCCTCTTGCCATATTATATAGTTTTTAAAATAAAGTTTAAATTTAACAGTCATATTTTCATAGCAAAAATAATGAAAGCATTTATGTAATAATGTTTTTGTGCATTATACAAAAGAGGATCTATAATATTTCAAACTTACTAAACTAAACCACATTAGGGTCATCATGGCTTGTGGTTACATTTTTATTACATTCACGGTATATTTATTTTCAAACCAAGTGTTTTAAGCATCATCTGCTCCTGGATTCTGAACCAGAGGTCCAGGGTTCAATCCCCGGCGCTTCCAAGCAGTGGGTCTGGTATGAGGTCAAATGAGGAGATACTTGAATAAAAGCTAGCAGCTCTGGTCTAGAAAACTGAGGGCTCGTTGTGCTGACCACATGATACCCTCTATCCACAGTTGTTGGCCCTTATCATCAACCGCTCGGTGTAGCTCGCTTGGGGGCTGACTCCAAAAGTTTATTTTGATACAATGAATCAATATAACTATTGCACGCATACCTTAAAGGTCAAGCACTTGTTACATAATACCTAAGGGTGCGCTTACAAACCGCACTAAGGTCTTATAGAGGCTGTTTCGGTTTAAGAAGTGTGACCTATTTTCTAGTCGATACGGTAATACTGTGATTCATTTGGTATACTATTAGTAGAGACATTGAAATTGTGCCATATATGCTTTTATTAACTTTTTACTTAACACACAAAATAAACTATCAACACATATCTAAAGTTTATTGTAATGATGTTGAATTTTTGTGAAATAGAACTAAATTAAATATTTCCACGAAGTTGAGTACTTTGTCTTCAAATGCGAATCAGTTCCAATTGTTTTATTTAAATGTGATTTAACACTGTCAACATTTAAAATTATAATATTTTTTCCTCAGTTGCAGATATCATCATTTGTTGACTCTGTTGTTTGTCTGCTAAGTAAATAGTTTGTTAAATAGTTGTAAGTCATAATAGGATTTTTTTTTTTAATGTTTAAATTTTGTATATTCAGTAGGCCTATATGAAAAGTTAAACATATAGGCCTATATTCAAAGTTTAGCCACAACTTTCTATTCATGTCACTTAAATTTGACTTACTAATTAATTATCATATATAACCCCAAAATAAAGTATTTTACTGACCACAAATTAGGATAGCTTTAAAAGTTTGACTGTAGTAAATTAGATCTAAATTATCTACCATTGCTATACTAAACGTGATTTTTAGTCCATCAAATAAGAATGCATAAAACATTATGGTCATTGAAAGTATCTTTTACTCTTGATATTGACTGAATTGCACAAAGTGTCGTCAAGCAGTGACATCAGCCAATTAAACTGTTAAAACTCCCTCGTTGTCAACATTGAGTATTGCTGGTTGCTTTTTGCCTGGGTTTTTACTGGCTTGGGTAAACTTGTAAATATTTTTTTAAAAAGCATTCAATTAAAGATAAAAGAAACATTTAATTAAGAATAAAAGTGAGTTTGTAGTCGTGTATATAAACTAATTGAGGAGATTCATTGTTAAATAATATTTGCTTTTGAATAAGTGTTAAAACATATTTGCACTAAAATGGCAACTAGTAATTCCAAAACTACTCAGAATAAAATAGGTTTTTTTTTAACAAAATAAATATTTTGAAATATAAGTGTGCAAGACAAAACAATAATTATTGTCAAGTGGTTGTGATTTTTTAAATTTTAAAAACAAAGATATTAAAAAGAAAAGGGCATTAAAAGCTATGTAATGCCATCCAGTCCTATATTGAATCTTTAAAATAAATATACAAAAAAGATGGTTGCAAAAAAAAACTATCAATGTCCATTCCTTTGTTTGCAAAAATATTGTGTATTTCAAATATTAACATTTTCCATACATTGTAATATTCATATAAATGTTGTGTTGATTTGATACTGTGGGATTATTTTAGGTAATATTTTATAAATGTGTATGTTTTTCAAGTCATTACTTGTCCGTGTACAGATACAATTATAATACATCACTGGTTTAAATTGTATTTTCCATCACAAAGAGTTTGTAGTGAAGAGTAGATCAACTTTAACTTGTTTCTTTATGAATAAAGATCAAATTACTTGATTGTGATTTGAGGCAGCTAACTCTTCAAATGGATATTTTTATTTTGAATCCATTTTCAATTATGTTGAGGTCGAGTACCCTGGAAATTATAGGGGTGGAAGGGGGGGGGGGGACATTTCTACTATAAGACTTAGTCCAAATAAAAAAGTTTACAAGTCTATATTTATTTCCTCTTTTGAATGAATACGTAAATAAATGCATTTACTTTTATAGCATAGAGTTCACAGGGATTGATGGGTACATAGTCAGATGTTTATGGTGAAAAAATGATTAAATCTTGTTAAAAAAATAAATATGATAGTTTAGTAATTCTGTACATCAGATCCATTATGACTCTGTCAATAATTCCCCCACTTTTGAAGTACAAAAAAAAAACACAATTATTAATCTGTATAAGCTTATCAATATTCTATTATAAAAGACCAAAACCAATGTCCACATAACTGGTATCCTATGTCATACAAAAATTAGAAGGAAAAAAAAGTCCTGTGTCAAAGAATATAATCCCTATATTAACAAATAATGACAAAAAGCTGTTCACTAAACAATGCTTGGAATATTTTAGGTTTTATGCTTGTGTATTTTCATTGCCATTTGATTCTCACATTAAAATCTTCTTTGATTTATTCAAAAATCAAATTTCTTGGTTTCTAAACATATTATTCTTTACTGTTGGAAGTATTTTAAAACCTATTAAGTTTGAAATTCAACTCTTTCACGCACCCCTAAAAGTGATAACAAGGAGGGTGAAATCAGGGTTGATGCACATCTGTAAAAGTTAGGGAAATTTGTGTGACAGGGGAAGTTATAAAAAGTTTCTACTAGCAATCTTATTTAAATTTACATTTCGACTCATCTGAACTATTAAATGGGGGTGTGTCAGTTCTGTTTCTAAATATCCTGAGCTGACAATTACATCATATTTGTTTTGCTTTCTAACCAAACTTAAAACTTATATGAGAACTTAAAAAAGGACAATTATCCTGGAGTGGAACATGATTCACTTAATCTAAACATTTGTGTAAAATAAATTGATGTCGTTGAAATAAAACAATCTCAGACGTATCTGCGATATTTGGACACATTCCATTTATTACAAAAATTAAGTATAATACCTGCCTAAAGCATCAACACATTCTTGAGGCTCCTTGTTTGAATCCCAGCGAGGATATAAAGAAGAATGAAATAAATAAGACTGCAGCCCTATACACATAAAGAATTACTTATATAGCTCTAATTTTCTATTTGTTTTGTGAGTCTGTAAGCAGTAAACTAAATATTTGAACCATTTCCAGGGTAATCTACCACCAAACATTTTAAAGCATTATTACCTACATTAATATTTAAACTAAGCTAGAAAATAGTGCAGCTACTTTTGTTTAGCTCAATTTAAAATGTAAGTTATTAATGTGTTATTTTAAAATAATCTACCATAGTGCTTGCTCATTTTTTTCTTCCATAATGTGCCACCACTGCAACTTGTAGTGTAAACATATTCGGGTATTTACTGTGCATTCCTTGTCATATATTATGTAATACTCAATGCAGCAAATTATTGTAGATTAAATATAAATTTGTAATAATAGGTTTTTAAATGTATCACTTTGGAAACACTTGAACATGAACAATACTTCCCATATAATGGACTTTTTTGATCAACTTTTTCATTACTTTGATGTTTGCATTATTTTCAATCATAAGCACAGTTTAATGTGTCTTGGTACATTTTTATTTTGTGATAACTATATTGGGTGCATTTTCTATTCACCCACTTAGTTTGTATAATTAATCTATGAACTTCAAGATTTAATATTACTTTTAGCCTTGAAACTTTTGGTAAAAACAGGGTACATTATACATTTGGGACCAACAGTAAGTTTTAGGGTTGTCACATATAGCGATGTTGTTTTTCTATAAAACTTCCTAATTCGAGTTATGTCACTACTTCTGAAAATTTTAAATTGTTCAGTTAAACATACCACACTTTTAGTTTTTGCGATAATGTGTGTTATATAAAAATAGTTCTTTCTGAACCACTAATTTTCATGATACAGCTCCATTACTTTGACACTCATGCCATTATCAGTTCTGGTAATACATTTTGTTTGACTAAGTTTTGTACAACTTTACCAAAGAGTAAACTTTGTACAAACATAGGGATTTGCGAGTCCTGGAATTTGAGTTTTAACAGAGTTTTTTCAATGTTTTTCACTACCTGTTCGGGTTATATGTAACCAGAGCTTATTGTACAGGGATATTTGTATTTGCTATATTGTATTTATGGCCATGAATTACCCAGTGATCATACTTCTCTCTACTTGTCTGGTTGCTGTTTGTGGGAGAAGGGGCTTATAGAATCCAGACATTTGGTCACTGGAATGTCAAGGTCATCAGCTGAGAACAAAATTGGAGGTTGATTGGAGAGGGCTATTAAGGTTTGGAGGACAACTCTCTGCAGTAAGAGTGTATGAAAATGAAGAGAAACATTAATTTGTTTCTATGAAGGCATAACCTAACGTTCATTCTTTCCCTATCACTTGCATCATAGGCCCACCAGGTGCTCAAAAATTCCACTCTGCAAATTTTTTGAAACTTGGCTGCTCCCACAAACGATTTGAAGTGTCTTTCCTTTGTCAAATTTTTGAAATTTGAATGTTCTTAGAAGCCATTTAGAGTGGTCCTCACCTATAATTAGAAAACTTTTATGAAATCAATTTAAGGTGTCAGATTTTTGAAAATTGGGTCTCACTAGAAGCTATTTAAAATAGAACTCTTCCACCAAATTTTGAAAAATTGATTTCTCTCAAAAGCTATTTTAAATAATCCTCCTCTGACAATATTGGTGATTGAATCACTCTAGAATATATTTCAGTGGTCTTCGCCCAACAAATTTTTGAAAATTTAATGCCTCTAAGAGTTTGATTCAAAGCCATCTTCATTCTTTTCTGCACATTTTTTTTAAAAATTAGTATTTTGGCCCTGGGCCCATGGAAGTGCCTCTCATGCCGAGCCTGTTGTGGAGAGTAGACATTTCACACTTGACCTTAATATGTTAATATTCAGGTGAATTCTGAATTCTTAATAATATAACACGTGTTAAAACTTGACTTCAGTTTTTATTCTTGTCAATTACAGATCTAGCTTAATTGGCTGGGTAATATATGACAGGGAATTGTTAATTTCATTAACATTTAAATGTACTTTTTTCCATGACAGATTTAACTGCATTATTTTTGTAATACAGTTTTCAATAAATAATTATTTTAAAAACCTACTGAATGATAATTTTTCATCACTAGTGATAGAAATGCTGCACCCCAGCTTTATTGTGTTGTGATCTCTTCATTAAAAAAATGGTTGTCATACAAATATATTGAAATGTAACTTTGCGGCATGTTTTAAATGTCTTTAAGTTATTGTAACATTTTTATCTTGGTCGCTTTCTGCAAGTTTGCTGTAGGAATGCAATGAAACTTCTGTATTTTTAAAAAGTTTATTATTCTAAACATTCATTTAATGGTGGTTTTTATTATTTTTAATTTGCCTTTTATTTATCATTTTAAAATAAATTTTGTGTATTTTCTTTAAAAAGTTTAACTGTGTATAATTAAATGAATTTTTTTTTTTGTTCAATTGCGCTTCATTTATAAAATTATCTATGTCTACTGCAGACTGCGAATTAGTGCTTTCTAAATGTCTGCCCTTTAAATGCAAGATCTGGGGCTGCTAATAATTATGTCTATTGATTTCTTCAAACATCGATTATCTATTAATAAAGTTGACATGTCCTCACAGTAAAACAAACTAAAACTATATTTTTAAATCACATGGTACACCAAACTGACTTATATCCATTTAAATATATTTTTAACTTGTGTGTACATTGCATTCCTGCCATTTAAATGCATGTTTTTGATAGCCTGTTACATATTTTTGTACATAAGCTATATAATGTAAGTTCCAATGACTACTAAGACTGTGTGTGTGGATCGTGTTCTCATTCATTTGAGATTTTGTACAATGCAATATAAGAGGTTTTCCTGATTGTTTTCAAATAATCAATAAATGAAGTACAGTTTTAAACATAAGTTGTTTTATTTTACTGTCTTTCCGGTTGAGGCTTGACAGGAAATACCTATGCAAAACGAATATAATATTTTTATGTTGGAACATTAATAAATTTTTAAGGAATTTGCCGGCATTTTATATTAATGCAATTTTGTTTTTGTTTAAATATCCCTCATGCAATTTTTATAGAAAAACTTTATTTTTCTATCTTTTATCAACTATATAATATTTTCTAAATAAAAGTTTGGTAGAGCTGACCTTTGATAAAAATAAAAGTGTCAGCGAATCCAATTACTCATTCGGTTTATTAAATAATGTGCAAGGAAAGAGAAAGGTTGAATTTAGAGGATGTGTACCCCATTTGTGCAGAGGAAAGATACTTTGAAAGGAACATCAGTATTTAACATTATTGTAAAGAGCTTTAAATTTTTTACATTAGTATTCCTTGGCTTGGTTAATATATGGGTTGGTGGCAGCTTAACTTTGAATAAAATCAGTTAATATTTATATTCAAACAATATTTTGACAATGGGTAGTCAAAATCATTATTTGATTATTATTAATTACATTAGCAGTCATTTTTTGTGTTTCTGTACCTAACTCTTATCAAATAGCATAGTTGTGAAGTAATTAATCTTTAAATGACAGGTAAGTTACTTGACAAGAAAAGTTTCTTTGCACTGTATATATTGCAATAAACGAGTGCCCAAGATCAAGACGGTACACGTTTGTGTGTCTGACTTGTTTTATAGTAAATAACTTGTCAAAACTACACTTATTTGATCTAAAGAGTTTAACTAATGATTTATAACTGCTAATGAATGCATTAATATTTGTTTTATCACCATAAATTCATATAAACAGCTTATTTGATTGCAATTTTCTTTAATTCTTGAATTACGAGTGCAATCTAATGATCCATGCGCCATCTTGGTCAAAAACCATTCGAGATATTACATTTTGAGTGGGTAGTGCCCCTAGGACAGACCGCTCTACTTCAAATGGTTTGGGTTTCGAATAGTTGGGGAGTACTACTAGTAAACTTAAAGGTTAAAAGCAATCAAGATGCCAAATTATCTACCAAAAATCTTAATTTTGTTTCCTCAATCAAGTTATTTTGATTTCCCTTTATAACAACCCTATAAAGGCCTAAGGTGAGTTATATTTTAAAATAAATATTCTTTATCTCTAAGAGTAAAAAAGATTGAATTACTAAATCAGCTTAACTTGCTATCCTTGTGTCTGACTGGATAAAGTATCATTACTTTAGAAGCTTCTCATGTGTAGTTTATAATGTTTGGGTGATCCCTCCTTGGGTTTGTTGTTATTCTCTCCCACACGTGTTATTGGCTTGCAATATCTGTGACTTGAGGAAAACTCACTAATCTTGATAGCCCAGCTACCTTTCTGGTCAGATACGGTATTTACAATGCACTAGGGTCAGTTGGTGGCTTGGCAGACTGATGTGCAATAATACATTCTGGTCATGAGGAAAATACCTCACCCCTTATTTCCCTAGTACGCCTCTTTAGTGCTGCCTAGACTATACAGCTAACGGAGGAATGTGAGGATCCAACAAACCTTTAGTTTAGTACTAGACACACACAATATGGTTGTTAATCTTTGACATATTCTGTGTCTCACTTGTCTCTCTTGTTTTTATTCAATAATTTGTCTAAATAAAATAACAGTCATTTCAGATTATAGAATGCAAAGATGAATATTCTAATATTTACAATAGTGTAAATTTAAGGATAATTTATTTACACTATTCTATTAAATTGCATATTATTTTGAAATTGTGAAAGGACAAAGTGACTGACAATCAACCGAGCGAAAGTCCATGTTTTCGATTAAGTTACTCACATTTTAGAAACTTAATCAACCCACACGTAAACAAAAAAAAATGTTTCTAACCTTAAAATCAGCCTAGTAATAAAATAGAGAAAAAAAAATTATGAACAACAAAGTATTATGACTTTCAACATGGAATATGAAGAACATGTCTCAATCAAAAGCTATCAAGTCAGTGGTCTCAGAAGTACAATAGTGATGTAACAGCTTTACAAGAAATTAGTTGGCTTTAAGAAGGAACAGTGCAGGAAGATAAATCAGTAATATTTTAAGGAGGATGCAATGCAAGGTACGACTTTAGAACAGGTTTTATTGTGAGTGACTTGTTGATTAAATTGGTGCAAGGGTTTAAGGTAATAGACCAGAGGTTATGCATCATAAAGAAGCACACGTTGAGGAATATCGCTTTCATATTTGTGCACGCACCAATTGAGTTAGTGAAGAAGAGAAAAACGATATTTATGAGACACTAGAAGAGACCTAAGACAATATGAACAACAGGAAAATTACACTTAGTGACCTTAACGAAAAAGTTGGGAGAGAAGAAGTGTGTAGAACAACTATAGGAAAGTAAAGTTTATATGATGTAGGTAATGACCATGGAGCGCAGTTACTAAGTGTTGTGGTATCACAAGCCATGACGGTGAGCGTGACCATCTTCGTGCATAAACAGATAGTAAAGAGACATAAAATGGGTAGAATATGTGAGATTGTACAGATGAGCTGAAGGTGACAGTGGTAGTTTATTGATGGCCAGTAGACTAAGCTAGAATGTGCTTAAATGTGCAAATAAAGACTAAAGTTGGTGTATCATCCGACATCAGCAAGTTTAAACAACAAGGAATAATGCAAGACAACAGAGAAGAGAGGGAAAAATAAATAATTGAGAACAATTAAAAATGGTTATAAGATATGGAGAGTAAATAAAGGAAAGAAACTTACCCAGTAGTGATAAGAGAAACATAAAGGATTCTAATAATGTAAAAGGGGTATGAACATGTTGTTAGACAAAATAGAAGAGGAAATTGTTGGAGCCATTCCCCGAGTCACATGGAATAGTCGTCTTTGCAGACGACCTCCTGATAGTAGTGGAAGGTGGCTTCAGAAAGGAAATAGAAGAGAAGAGCAACCAGGTTCTAGAGGGTTGAGACACCTGGTGTAAAAGTGTCAAACTGAAGATGGCACCGACAAAGCCGACGTTCATGCTGTTAGGGGAAAGCTAATTAGGGCTTCTAGTATAAAAGTTGGTGGTAAGATAATCGGGAGAAGCCACACGGTCACGTATCTGGGGTAACATTGGACGAGAACAGGGATTTCACGGCCCATATAGAGGAGGTGTGGGGCAACGCCCAAAAGGTTATGAATAAGATTATAAGCATAGGTCAGCGGAGATTCCGCTTACCTATGAGGATAATCAAAACTTACCCCCAAACAATATTACTCTACATTGTTGGCTATGAAGTCTGTATATGGGCCCACAGACTAAATAATATTGTGCCGGATAAAGCTATCCGGGGGATTCAGAGGAACATCCTTCTGAGGTTATCAGGAGGCCTACCGGACTGTGGCAACGGATGCCATGGTTGTCGCACTGGATGTGTGGCCGTTGGATCTCCTGATTAGGAAGAAAGTAGCCTAATATTGGTTGAGAAAAATAATCCGGAAAAAGTGAAGTTGCTAACCTCCCCTGAGGTCAGTACCACTGGGGAGGTAGAAGTATCACTGTTAGTGGAGTGGCAGAGAGGCTGGGAGGTAAGTTAAACTGGAAAGAGGACTTTTCAACTGTTCCCAAATGTTGTAGAAAGACTAGCGAACGAACACCTACAACCATCCCAGGATATGGTCCACTTTATTACAGGGAAAGAACCGTACCCGGCCTCCTTAAGGAAACAAGGGTCAATCGAATGAATGAGTGTGCGCTGGACAAGAGGGAACACCTGAACATGTCCTAGAATGAGTGTGTGTGTGGACAAGAGATAACACCTGAACCTGTACTAGAGTATGTGTGTGTGTGGACAAGAGGAAACACTTGAACCCAAGAGATAGAAGATCATATCAACTGGGAATACAGGGAAGACTTATTGGGCACGTACTGAGAGATCCAATTATGTGTAAACTCCTGGATGTCATTGCATCGGAAGTGTCAGAGAAAATAGGAATGACTACCGGACGGCATTAAATGAAGCAAGACAAAGAGGACCAAGACAGACAACGACAATGCAACGATACAGATAACAGTGACGATGAGACAGAGAGCGACACTGAGGCTGACATCAGTGGGGATTCGGTAGCTGATAGTTTGGGATAGGTAGAGGGGTTGACATTTTTGGGGAAACAGTAAGCAACCCCTCGATTCTGACCAGATTTAAATGGCTGGGAGGTGGCAAATATTAGGCTTGGGACCCGCAGTGCCAGTTTGGCTGATGGGTCCTGAGGGATGTTGGGGTTGCCCCGACAACCCAAAGGGCCAACTTTCTAGCTGAAAAACCCTGGAGATGCGATAACACCCGGACACAGGAGGGGACCTTAATCCGGTTGATCTCCTCTCTTGGCAACAAGAGAAAGGGATTAAGGCAGTTGGGCCTTCTGTGTCAAGATTGAAAAAGGCGGCTGTCTGGTAGCCCCCTGATTACCGTCGAGCTTAGAGGAGGATCCTGGTGAGAAATAGTTAGTTAGTAATAAGTTTAATTAGTTAGATTAGAGGTGGGAGGTAAAGAGTAGTAGATTAGGATAAGAAATCCTGTAAATAAGTGGTGAAGCTAGCAAGTGGACGGAGCACCAACTCCAATAGGGCGCCTCCCCAGGTTGTGGATATGGGGATGCTCGCCTTCGCCGGATGTACCGTTGCTCGAGAGGTCAATGGGATAACTGGTGGGGGAGAGAACCGGGGCCTAACCAAATGTAATGTTAGAGCAACTAGAATATTCTTATAGTAGGTAGTATTTAGGTGCTTAGCTTGTTTATAATAATAGGATAAAAACAAAGAAATATTGTAATAAAAGAATAAATCTGATGTAACATAAAACGGTTCGGATTTAAAGATACCGAGCCAAATAAACCAGGAAATAAATGATGCAAATTGTTCTTAGGTTTAATCAGAAATTATCCAAAAATAGCAAATGCATTACACCTATCGCATCGTGCCGAGTACCCATATTAAAAAAAAAGTTCATCTAAACAAAAAAATAAAAAGTTTGGCTTTTTTTATTATTCCACATATTTAAAAAAAATTATATAAAATCTAGTTTTTAAATAGCCTAGTGGAATCAAGAGTTTTGTTTGTTTGTTTGGTATTTTTTTTCAGTAAACATCAATATTTTCATATGCATAGTAAATAACACAAAGTAACAGTTAACACCAACCCCAAAGGGCTCTTAAAAACTAGCAGAATAGAGTATAAAATAGCTAAGTGAAAGTTTGTGGCCCCTAACAGACTGATAATTAATCTCTCACGAGAGGCGGCGGGAAAATGGTAGAAAAACTCACCCCGTTGCCCAAAAAATGGTCAACAACGACCTTAAAAATTAATAAAATGAGGAGAAACCATGGCAAGAATAATAAAAAGAACTAACAGATTCACAGGAAACACGGGGAAACTATGACAGCAGGGGTCGAGTCGCCAGGGTTGGTTTGTCTATTGAATAGTACTCCGTCAGAGCCATATGCACGTCATTGAACCTTGGTAACGTGAGCTCCGGCGGGATTTGAGATTGAACTTTCTTATAAGGGGACTAGTTTAGTTCATATGATATTCAAACACTACAGGGAGACATATAAACATATACCAGGGTAGAAAAAGGGAATTAAAAAAATTGCGGCCTACAACTTGTGGACCGACAAAAATCTGCAGAGTGTAGGTTGGTAAAAAATTTACAGAGAAATTGATATGTAACTTTCAGGTGGAAATAAAAAAATTGACACGAGCCCCGAGCCTGGCCTCCAGTATGTCCAAAATCAATCTCTCGGCCGATACTTACCTGGTTATTATAGGAAAGTGGTGGAGGATGTAATTTCACGTAAAACTTTCTTCGCCATCCTGAAAATATATTGTTGCGTATGGTGGCAGATGAAAGAAAGCGTATCAGAAAAATGGCATTCACCGCATCTTGCTGATTACAATTCTAATGTATTTTAATATGCCCATGGCTGGTTGGCAGGAAGGGTGGGGGAGGGACTCAAAAGTGCAGCTACCTTCAGTGGTGAGTTTTGAGTCGCTTAATATAAATAGTGGGCGAACAGCTGCACACTGAAATCTTTATACTTGTGTAAAGTAGGAGATATGAGAAGGTGACAAGGTTGGGCTGGATTCAACAATCTGCCACTCTTGGGGATTTTTTTAAAGTTTTCTACCATAAAGACCGATTTCCCTTCTCCCATTATAGTGAATCAGTCCATCCAAATGTCAGTTTATCATAAGAGGCATACTTAGAGAGCCTAATAACATTATATGAACTTTGCCGGACCACCAACCAGCTAACATCACATGGCCATATATTTTACAGATTTGACCAAAATAGCGAATCTTAGACATAGTTTCGGAGGCAGAAGATATTATCCGATCGAGTCAATATTTTGGAAATTTCTTATTAGTATCAACCAACAATTTTTACTGCCTCGAACGTTCTGTTACGCCAACTTTTTTATTTTTCGTTCCACCCTAATCTTCAGGTTACACATGGTACTGAGAACACTGAACACATTTTATTAACATTGCCAACATCTTTTAATGTGTTGTACTCCTTGATAATTTCTGATTTTTGTGGTTCATAGTTAATTTGTATCATGTCATGCATTGTAGAAAGCAAAATCATGTGGGTTTTTTTTCGCGTGTGAGACAATAATTTTTTCTTGTTGAAAACCAAACACTCTTAACCCATTGAACTTTTTGTTATTTGGCAGAAAATCCTTTTGGATTTATTTTTTATTTTTCCGTTGATTTCCTAAAAGGTTTGTTTTGTTTCTCATAAATAAATAAATAATCAGCAAGAGGTACACCCATATACCAATTTTTTGTGGTTATATTTCTTCTTGTCTTGATGATTGGTTGTTCAATTTTTGACAATATCCGCAGGTGAGTTTGATTGTTCAAAAGACTCTCCCGCTTAAAATCGTTTGAAGTTAACTAATGCGAACAATATAATATAATATATTGATGGTTTACTGGGGATGTATTCAATCCAAGAGCAATGACCCCTAAAAGCATGCAGCGTTTAACTCACCATAGTGAATTCATTCATGGAATAGGATTTTTTTTACAATTTTCTATGGGAAAAACAAAGAATGGAAGTATAGCTGCTTATTAATCTTTTCTATTTGGTCTTATCCGTCAGTGAATCTCAAACATTGCAGTAGTAATAAAAATAGTTAATAGTGCATGTCAGCTCACAAAATTAGAATTCCTATACCATCAGCCACCCACATTTCAATAACATTTGTGTGATGACCTTTGTTCATCCCAATAAAGTACAAAATATCACTGACATAATGTCTCCTCTTTTTGTAGATTTGCAGTCACTTTCCATTGAATAACTTTCTTTTTTCTTTGAATATATATTATATTTGTATAATCTATCATACGAGGGTCGTCCAGAAAGTAAGGTTACAACACTTATGTAGGATCGAAAAATGCTTGTATTTAATTGAAATTCACAGGATACTTCACAAATATATTAAACTATTTTTCAACGTAATCGCCATCGAGATCGAGACATTTCTGTAGTCGGGGCACCAGCTTTTGTATGCCAGTGTATAGACCTCCGCCGCCAGCTCTTTCAGCCAATTCTTCACAGCATCCTCGATCTCCTGATTGTTGGAAAAACGTTTCCCACCCAAAAACTCCTTTGGTTTAGTGGAAAGGTGATAGTCTGAAGGCGCCAAGTCGGATGAATAGGGGGGGATGGGTGACAATATTCCATCCAAACGATGTCAACAGCCCTGTGAAACTCACGCGGTGTGGGGCCTGGCGTTGTCATGCAGGAGGCTGACTCCCCAGGTCAGCATTCCCCTTCTGCGGTTCTGAATGGCTTTTCTGAGTTTTTTTTAGGGTATTGCAGTAAGCCTCTGCATTAATGGTAGTCCCTTTAGGCATAAAATCCACCAAATGGACCCCCTTACGGTCCCAAAAAACAGATGCCATGACTTTTCCGGCTGAATGGGTCGTCTTGAACTTTTTGGTGGCTGGGGATGATGAATGACGCCACTGAAGTGATTGTCTTTTGGATTCTGGGGTGTAGTGACACACCCACGGCTCATCCCCTGTCACGATAGAGTCCAGAAAAGCTTCTCACTCCTGTGCAAAACGATCCAAAAATTCACGCGCGGCGGTCACGCGATTTTGACGGTGCTGCGGTGTGAGCATTCTGGGCACCCATCCCACACACAACTTCTTGTAACCAAGTTTTTCCTGTTTTATGTTACAAACTTACCACATAATGCTCTCCATACACTTATCCTTGTGGGTAATTTAAAATATCTTAGATAAAAACATAACTTTCATATTATTATTTTATGTTATTCGGAAAGAATGTTAATGTGTATTTTGATGAGGGCAAAAATACAAAACCTTTTTCCTATTTAAGAATGACATTAAAAATAATTATAAATATTTTGTATATCTTTAACATTATATTTATGATACACAAAGCAAATACTGATATAATCTATATTGAGCTCAATTTGATTCACTTGAAGTAGCTTATTTTTAATGTTGGCTTAACTTTAATCTGAAATCATTGTAATAAAATTAAATAATGTGAATAACAAATAAAAGTGAATGTAATAATACCATTAGGGGTGTCCGAAGCTTCGAAACTTCGACTTTCCTTCGAAACAAACATCAGCTTCGACTTCACTTCGAAACAAACATCAGCTTCAACTTCACTTCGAAAAAATTCTGGCTTCAAAGCTTCACCAATAAAAATAATGACACCTAAAATTCCCTATCTATGTTCAATTATAGCCATTCAGAGATGTTTTGTACGTTCAAAATTAATATTTATATGGAAAAAATGTGAAGAAATTGAATTGCATACTGGTATAATAACTTGATTTATCAGAGTAATATGAAATATTACAAACAATTGTGCAATAAAACATTTTACAAGCAATTTCAGTGCATAGAGTAATATAAATAACCAGAATGTATTTTTTCAAGCCTAAAACAACTAAAATATTTTAACTTTGGTTCAGCTTCGAGAATATTTCATATATTCAATTCGAGTTTGTTTCAAATTGAAAAAGTGGACTTCACACCCCCACCCCTAAATACCATGTTTCAAATTATCACAATTCATCAGTTAACATATCAGCTCCATTTTTTAGCTAATCTCTTTTTCCTCTAATATTCTTGCTTTCACCCAGTCATAAAGAACTTGATCATAGTCTACAAACAGTTCTTTGGATTTTATACCTTTAGTTATGCTCCTGCCAGGGAAGATAGACTTCATAATGATTCCCATCTAGTGTCCGGCCAAAGGTTATTTTTTTGGCCGAAGCCAAACTTCGTTTTTTTTTTATATACCTTCGGCCAAAGGCCGAAAAAATTGTATAGATTGTGAAAAATCTCCAATTTTAAGTGTAATTCAATTTCTGTTGCACTTTGAATTTAATATCGTGTTTATTTAAATAACAGGTCACATTTTTTATTGTTGTTAAAATAAAGTAGAATACATTTCCGAAATTGTAATACATAATAAAAGTATGATAAAATTATCAATCCCTTCTTCCTCTTAATATTTGGATCTGAAAAAGTGACTAAATTATTATTTATTGCTCTACAGTCTCGTCCAAAAAATTAATCAATTATCATTTATGTATATAATAGTTGAATACATTAGCCACGGTTTGTGTGGAATGTTTTGATAAATCTGTTAGTAACACTAGATTATAGTAAACACGGACCGTGTGTTGCCATTACTGAATACTGATGAGTCTACCGACAGGAGCCTATATCCAACATGCAACGACTTGTTCAACTCTTCTCACTAGAGAAGGCGTTTAAGACAAAGAATAGATAAAGTAGATCACCAGGGATCTTTATTTGAACCACACTCAAATATGCAAATCCCAAGTGCCCGAACCTAGCTGTGTTAACTATCAGTAAACTAAAGTATTCAACTATTCACATTAAGGGAGTTAGGGTTTGCTTACTGTAAATGCACAACGAATGACAAAGATATTGACAATAGCCTGAAGGCCATTTTATTATCAGAGATAATGATCTATAGGTAAACAATATAACGTGTATTGATTGCGGACAATGCGCAATAGCCAATAATCCAATAATATATATCGAGAAGCGAATAATTGTACTTAAATATAAAAATGACAATATAAGGATACAGTGTACTAAACGCATTTAACATGATTAAAGAACATTTATAATAAGTTAACAGAACCAATTCAAAAATAAACCAAGCTAATTATTACGAACAACAATCAAAACGCAATGAAAGCTGGAATACACCCCATCGTATATACAACATGGCTAAGCCATTCAAAAGAGACCTAAGAATATCAGAAATTAAGTTTGCCAGAAAGTCTATACATAACATATCTCATAGCTTATACTTATCGACTAGTAAATGTTTGCTCATAACCATACACCTGGCTACAATATTGACAAGAAAAGTCATTATACTCATCTAACAAACCATGAGGTGGGGGTAGCCTAGACACCAGAATGCTTAATTTCTTTCTAATTTATCTACTTAGTTCACAATAAAGTATGAACATATAAAAAATTTAGCAAATTTCCTACTTGTGTAGAACTCGAAAATATGATACCAAACCATATTAGTTTCATCTAGGCTCACTTCAACTGTAAGTATATATCCAAACAAAATATAGTGCAAGATAGCGCAGAAAGATTACATTACATAATTTTACTTGCGAATAATACAACCCAACCTGAATAAAAGGCATAAGACCAAAACATGCCCATATCCAAAACAAATATAATTACTAAGGAAATTAAATTCGGTAAAAAAATTAATAAATAAATACGCTGAAGCACTATCAAATCTGATCCCTACATAATTTATACAAAGTATAGTTGTTCCCCAGTTATCAAATAAACATTTTTGTATAAAAATCTTTTCCAAAATAATGCAAACTTACATGTTGTAAGTTCCTAAATCCTAATTGCATCAAAGAGTAATCGTTCCGTTCTGAGTACCAGCTTATATTTCACTTAGAACAGTGGGGGAAAATAATAGGGTGGTATTCCATGACCAATTAAGTCATCATTAGCCAGTAAGAAAACGGCTCTCGCATCGACGCCTGCACACAACATCAAAAGGATAACTTTGAGGGGGGTAGGAAGACACACATGATAGCACTTGGCGCTTGTTTCCCCAAGCTTTAGCACCTGCGCAGCGTCATCAACTCGGGGGGTTAGCGAACAGGGTCACATGGGGTTCCGTGTCTTCATTCTAGTTTTCTCGCTAACTTGAACAATGAACAGTGTTCAGTGTTGACTTGCATGGAGGATCCATACAAGGGCTGATTTCCTGGTAAAATGGTGTGTGTATACACCTTTTTTAGGTGGTGGAGGTTGGTGGCGAAGATAGTTTGTAGCCACGGTACATTGTCAGTTGTCACTTGTCATGTGACCACTCCTGCGCCGTACCCACGAGCATACGTTAGGTCAGGTAAATTGAATGAACCTTCAGTATAATTTTGGCCGAAGATGAAGAAGGTTTGGTCGGACACTACTTTCATCCTTTACACACAGACAGTGTTGAAAGTGTATCAGTTGATGGTTTGGGGGTAAAGTGCTCGCTTCAGGACCCGATGTTCGTGGGTTCAAACCCAGCTGGAGTCAACTGATTTTTCTTGAGCGATAAAAATAATTAACACAACTTCCTTTGGGGAGGGAAATAAAGCAGTTGGTCCTCTGTAGAGTGTGGCATGTAAAAAACCAACGAAAGGTATGGCGTGTGAAAATACCTTTACCGGCAAAATTTGTAGGCCCTTTCACTCTTGTTCTTAGAAATTTTCATGTGCTAATATAATCAATCGGTTTAGAAAGGGCACGTTAAATACCTGTCATGAAATATTAAATAGAAAGTATCTCAATATGGCCTGATGGATTTGTGCATTATTTGTTGAAGACAACAGTCTTTGATTCCCAATATCTCCAGAGTCCACAACCTTTTAATACTAACTTCTGGTAACAACAAATATGCTGTGTTTTGCTACCTTGATCATTCGTAATCAGCCCATTTCGGTTTCAACAGCAGTCACTTCACTAATAAAAGTGCGAGTTTGACTGTGAGTATGTGCCAAACATCTCTCTTTCATAACTCTAGTAGACTCGCTTATTCAAATATACTGATAGCCTGGGCGAGTAGCTAGACATGGAGTACATACATATTTGAGTATTCAACCGTTTTGGCCAAATAATCTTATAATACTAAGGTATCAGCAATAATGATACTTATAAGCTTCTTATGTATAGAAAAATTGACATTTATTGTTTCGTAAATCACAAGTAAACAGGATAGTTGTACATTTTTGAAACGCTGGATAGAGCCTAAAATTATTAATTCTATTGGTTGTTTAAGACTGAAAGTTCTACTCAAGTCCTACATTTACCTTTGTATCCTGCCCTAGATATCTGACAGTCATAATTGATTGTGAGCAAATCCTCAATTTGTTTTCATGTTTGTGTTCCCAACCAAGACAGTTAGTGCTAATCTCTACTACAGTCTATATATTATATGGTAGTCATAGAATCATTCAAGGAATTGGGTCATCTTGAGTTACAGATGTTGATGTTTAGTAGCTGTTAGCATTTTAAAAATAAATCTGTATAATGTAAAAACAGAAATATTGTAACTTTCTAAAGAAAACTGGAAAAGGGGAAGTCAAGGTAAATTAAAAAAATAAGGTTGTTTGGAAAACCTAACAAAAGTAAGGGAATTTTGTAATAAAAGTGTTGTAGCTCAGGTTGCCCCCAAAATATAATCCCAGATATGTGCTTTCTAGACTCAAACCACTCACTGCAACTGTAGAGGGTAAAATAAGTGAGTAAATGGTTTATTGGTACAGATGTCAATGTAGCCAGGTTTGTCTTGCACATCAAGAATCATAAAAACGGAGCTTCACAAAAAAAATTACAGGAACATTTGTGACATTGGTGCATTTAACTGTAAATTTTAAATACTAGGCCTTGGCATGAAAGAAATGTTGAAGAAATCAAGTAGGTATATTTGAAAAGTGTGTAATATCTCCACTGCACCCTTCCCCCCTTCTCCCTCTAACATTGGGTTGCGTATTTAACACTACAATATCACCAACTAAATAAGCTTTCATGTAATTGCCCTGCCCTAAATTGGGGTGTTTGTTTAAATTAACATTATAACTTTATAAGTGTTGCAAGTGGCAGAACTGGTCTAGTTAGCTTGTTTTGATTAGTTAGTAAACAACAGAACGAAAGAGCTGACAACTCAAAACAGTGTGTCAGCATTGTTCTTGGTAAACAGGCCAATTTATAGTATAAATGGTTCTGTTTTAGAGTTATCTGGGCTGACAAAATAATATCTATACCAAGGGGTCTCACTGCCCATTTGCAGGGTTACGCGGGATAGAACATCGGGTACTTGTGCCGGAGGGCAACCGTCGTGTCCAGGGTATCGGGGTTTGTATCCGTGTAAAACGGCTGAGTGTGTCAGGTCATCAGATAAGCAAACCAGTTCTGTCGCGGGCTCCTAAGTAAAGTCATTATATCTTTTTTATAAACGTCTTAAACATCACCTTTTGTAGTAGTTAGTAGTGCTATAATAAACCCTAAAAACCAAAGCCATCTATAATTAATTACGAATCCACACATATATTTTGTTGCCATCCTGACACGTTAGGATCACAGGGAAGGCGGTAGCGGCACACGTTTATATAAAATGAAATTTAATTTCTCTATATTACACTATAAAGCTTCTTGAAAGTGGAATAGTGGCAGCCCTGATAGATATTTTTTGCATTCACATCTATGAATATGACCTGTTTCTTTGGCCGCATGGGCTTAGCCACCAGTCGCCATAGACTATACTTAGGTTGTGGATCCCGGTTTGGTGTGCAGATAGTGGTTTTACACACTCTATACACGCAAATGTGTGCACATTTCTTATAAATTCAACTAGCTTCATCCCTATCACGTCAGTGAAATAACTACATTTGCGTACCTGACTGGTTAGTAAGATATGGTGCTACATAAACAAATCCATAAAAAATAAAATATTTAAGAATCTGGATGCTAAATATTATCTTGATTTTGTCTTAGTCCGACACCCTAGTTCATTCAGTAGTGTGTCTCTCTACCAAGCTAAGGGTCCTGGGCTCGATTTCTGCCATGGCCTAAAAATGTATCATTAATGGTAATATGAGCTTATCCTTTCATAGTGATGAATTAACAGGTGGGGGCTGCGTGTTGTCTGCTATAGATTTAAGTTAGTTTTTTTAGTCAGTTGCTTATATAACCAGTTGGTTCAGAAAGTGCACGTTAAATACCTCAAACAAACTAAAAAATATAATTTGGTCTTGATTTTCTGCGGATACTTGATTGGTAGCACTGAGTTTTTCATAACACATTGGGGGAAAAAATACATGTATAATGACGTGGAATTGTAGTTTATTCCAGGAATAGTAATGTACATGTTTGTAAATTTGAAGTAAATTATTTAGTGTGTTCAACATCACAAAAATGTATTTATTTTAATAATTTTACAGAATATTTATAACTATATACTTATTTTAAAATTTTATGAAAACTCAAAAATATGAATGAAGAAAATTTGACACGTAAATTGCATTGACTATTGAAAATATGATACAGAATAAGATACAATATGATAATAATAATAGAAGTCTACACACAACCAATTACAAAATATTTATATGTATACACCACAAGTGTACATAACGTCAAATACATTTTGAGCACAAATGGAGAAAGAATGTAAATAAAAATATTAAACTTTATACACAATGACAAACAAAAACGCATTGATGAGGTTAAAATGGCACATATCATATCATATATATTTTTTTCTTCTGTTTATTAAGAGAGAAATTTATAAAACATCAGTGAAAAATTACTGATGATTTGAGCATAAATATAACAATTAAAAATGAGGATATACCATGACTTAAAAACAAATTACTTTAGTTGTAACTATGCCCCCTTATTTGGCGGGATGAATTACTTGCACAGTCTTATTTACAAATCTAAAATCCTGTATATCAATCATTGGATACTGTTACTTATCAGTTGTCGTCTTTGATTCTTCTTGCTATATAAATGTTGAATGTACTATATTTTAATTATTGGTATTGAGAATTATCTGCAAATAATTCTATTCCAATTTTAATTTGCATGTGTTGGGTATATTTTATTTATCTAATATTTAAATAAAATATTTAGAAAGTATTATAATCTGAATGAAGTCCATCTTTAGAAAATGTCTTTTCAACATCAACAAGGGATTGAGTCTGGTTTCTTAGATCCCACATCCATTAGATGCAACTGTGGCTTCTTGCTATTGATACGCCTAGCCTTGCGCTAAGATTGTAACATTGGTTCTATTCATTCAGTTCTCAGTTACAAACTCTACAAACAAATAGTAAAACACTTTGTCTTTACCAAAATATGTAAGAACATCACATCAGATATTCCAGATAAAATACTATTTTCAAACCATATAAGAGGTGTGATTATAACAGAGAACAGGGTAAATACAGAATTTCGTAAAGTGTTGAATATTTAGTGTAATATTTGTCAATTCTTGACATTTAACCCCATTCTTTCATTAGTAGATCTTTGCATAAAAGAAAAAACTAAGAGACAAAGCACTCTGTTTCGTGCACTTCTTAAGCCACCCTCTGACAGTGTTTTATTTTGTTATTTCTTAGCACCCTGTTCTACTATGCTTATGTACTAATTACCCTAATGGTTAGGGATGAGGAAGGCTATATTTATAGGAAGTGTACCTGCACTTGCGTGGAGGAAGATTGGAAAACCACCCTCAGTACACCCGACCTAGATTCAAACCTCGATCTCCCCGTCACTGACAGTCTATTCTACTGCAAAAGTAGCACCTTAGACCAAGGGGTCATCGAAACAGGTCTTGTGCCCTTTTTATACAATATATTGTAAAACTACTGTGTGTATATTCCCACTTTAATTTCAAATCATCCAAGTCTAAACACCAATAACATTACTTCATTCTAATTAATTGAATGAAAATGTAATATAATTACAGTATATATATTGAAGAATGAAAGGAAGGTACTATAATACCCATTTTCAAAACGGGGATTAAACCGAGTGTAATGACTATAGAAGTATCTCACTACTATCGACAAACTATAAAATTTTATCCAACATAATTTTAATGAGATTGATGCAATATGCAGAGGAAATAATTGAGTATCATCAGTGTGTGGATTTTGACTAAATAGATCAACAATAGATCAGATTTTTACTATTCGGCAAATAGTAGAAAAAATATGGGAATACAATATGACAGCTGGTTCATCAATTATAAATAGATTTAATAAAGGCCCATGATTAAGTAGAAAAAATATTAAATTTGAATTGAGTTTGGGAGGAAAAAAACTTGCCAAGCTAAGTAAAGTATGTTTGATTGACACGTGTGGCATAGTACGTAATGGGTTGAAACAAGAAGATGCACTTCCCCATTACTTTTTAATAAAACCTTAGAGTATGCCATTAGGAAGGGCACACACATTCTGACACAAAACGTTCCGAAACATCTTGAAACCATGACACAAAAAATGTTTAAACTATTTTGTCAAATGAAACATGATGACAATTTTTATTTTTCAGTCTTTGCTAAGATGACGGCGTGTAATGTTGGCGATATTTATATTGATGAAGTTTTAGCTATAATTTCCTGGGATTGGTTGATTAAGCAAGAGAAAGCATCAAGTAGGAGATGCTGGGTTCACCCTATCAATGAAAAAAGAATTGAGAAATGTTCTTTGGAAAATTACATTTCCATGTGTCTACACGAATTACTGGTAGCCTTTTTTGACATTTTAAAGCACAAACAAAACAAGAATGATTAACACAGCTCAAGTTTTGAAGGAGATTATCATCACGTGGCCAGACTGCCGCGCTTGTGCAGTGGTTTATTTTTCATGAAACACGTGAAACAAACTGGATGAAACATGGGAGCACAGCTGCTTTGTTTCAATCTCACTGTATGTTGTCATCGCTTTTATTCCGCCTTGTATCGGCAAGTGTGCAGTGACTCATTTGAAAGCATGTGGTCAAAGAGGAATGACACACGATGACACACAAATGTTTAGTTTCATCAAGTTTTGAAATGTTTTGTGTCAGCAAGTGGTGCCTAGGGGTAATGCGAGAGAGCAGGGAAGGGTTGACATTAGACGGTACAATGCAGTTGTTAGGGTACGAAGATGATCTAGCTCTGTTGGACAATATTAAGGAAAGTGTGAGAAGAAATGCAGACATTTTATGAGAGAATAGTAAGGAACTAGGTTTAGAAGTGAACGCTGAAAAGAGTAAGTACATGATCACACAGAGAACACAGATCGGGGATGATAATTTATATATTACTGCAAACAACAAATCATTTTACAGGGATAATGAGTTTAAACATTTAGGAACAATTTTAACTAGCAATAATGATAATAGATTGGAAATGAATACAGTTGGGAAATGTATGCTATTACTCATTCAGTAAGTTGTTGACATCTCGCCTGCTGTCAAAGAATGTAAAACTCAGAATATACAAAACAATGACTTTAAGATTTTAATGGTCTCTCATGGCATGGGCATGTAATGAGCATGTAAAAAGAGAGGATGCTAAAGAAAATGATGGAAATGAAGTATGTAGGAAAAAACCAGCAAGGGAGGCCAAGAAAGAGATTGGTGGAGCAGATAACAGAAAGTGTGCAAGTGAGGGAAGAAGAATGGTGAAAGGATTAAGGAAAATGGAGGTGATTTACTAAACTGAACCACCTATAAAGGCTGAAAACAAATGATGATCATCATCTCTTATCTTACATGACAAAAACAAATTAAGGTTTTTCGAAAACAAGGGGCTTAGAAAGAAATTTGGTTCAAAAAGGAATGAAGCTACTGGGGAGTGGAGAAGGTTACATAATGATGTGTTACAAACCCTACACTCATCCCGAGACATTATTAGGATAGTCAAGTGTTATAGATTAAGGTGGCAGGACATGCAACGCAAATGGGTGATTCTAGAACTTTGTTCAGGGAATTAACTGGCAAACCCTGTGGAAAGAGACCAATGTGAATATCTAGACGCAGATGAGAGGAAAACATTAGAATGGAAATGAAAGAGATGGGATGTAATGAGGTGGACTGGATAGAACTAGCTCAAGATAGGGATAGATTGTAGTGAGGTGGACTGGAGAAAACTAGCTCAAGATAGGGATAGGGTGTAATGAGGTGGACTGGTTAGAACTAGCTCAAGGTTGGGCTAGGTGGCGTATTTTTGTAAGTGTGGCAACCAACTTTCGAATTCCTTTGCCATAATAATGAGTAAATAATTTAAATCGTCTCAAAAATTTGAAATAATTTCTGTTAAACCTTTAAAAAAAACTTCGAATTTTGTAGTAAGAAAATAATGAAAGCCCTGTTTAAGTTGTTTATGACAAACAAGAAACTGTTTTTATCAAACTATATACAACTTATTGTCTGTATTTATTGAAAAAGTATATATTTTGTAAATAATTTATATAAAGAACTGAGAACTGACTTTTCAAGAAAGGAAATTTGTTCCTATTGTGTAAATACCTTAATGTTCAGAAGTGAGGAAACAAACTAGCACGCCCTTAATAAAGTGTGACCCCCCCCCCCCCTTTTTCCCCCGCAACAAAACTATTACCGCTTAGTCAGCTCTTTTTCCATATTATGTTTAAATATGATACAGTTTTATCATACAGTAAACTCCCAACTATCTGCGGGCAGATCATCCAAATTGAGGCTTAACCGCGGCATCGCCAACAGCAGGGAATACATTTTTAAAAAACACAGCGTTGATGGAGAATAGAGGGCTACCGATTTTTGTACTCAGTAAATCCCTAGGGAAGAGATAATGGCCAGAGGGGCAAAGAGTGTATGCATGGGGGACTGCACTGGAATAGACCCATAACCTGCATAGTTATCTGGAACAGGAAGATGACACGATCCTGTCTGACAACCTGATGTTACATAGCGGGTTAAGGAAGAAGCTGCAATGAAGCAGAATACTAAGTGATGTGTCCATTTAGAGTATACTGTGTATTGATTTAAAGTGATTTTATTATCTTAGTGCGCAAAATATAATGATGTGTTCATAGACACAGTTAAGATAGGTGTGTACTAGTTTGAATTGAATGTGCAACAATCTCTTGTTTTACTAAATATGTGGATTATCCGCGGT
Organism: Timema podura; assembly: GCA_033556935.1. NCBI lineage: Eukaryota > Metazoa > Arthropoda > Insecta > Phasmatodea > Timematidae > Timema > Timema podura. The sequence continues at coordinate 41,089,262 of JAVRXN010000003.1, forward strand.
TTTGGGCTATCCACGGCACTCGTCCCCTCAATTACCGCGGATATTCCGTAGTTAACTGTATTTAAAACAATATTTCAAGATTACTTCTTTACATAAGCCTTAATATATATAATTCATACTTGACTTTATTGAAATACTTAAGAATTGTTTGACAAATTTCACAGTTATTTTATTAACATCTTGTTCTCAAATAGTGCTATGACAGATTTGTCAGCATAAGTTACTGAATACACTAGAGTCACGATTATGCGGCCCGGTTCTCGATGTTAAGTGCATTTTAAAATAAACAAACCATTACATATCCACTATAAAAAATATACTAAACTTTTAATGCAATCCATTTGATGCTCTATTTTCACTTCTTGTTGTTCTGGTTTTGTAGCCGATGTTCCATTCCCAAAATAAAGTACCATATGGTAAAGATTCTAAATATTTCTTTCTCGATTAATTTTGACTGTCCACCTACAATTGCTATTTTACATCACAATGAGAAAATGGGCAAAATCAATTAAAATAAAGTTATTTGAAAATTAAAAAAAAGGTAAGCTAACCCATACTGAAAATTACTTACACTCGGATTCCATATTATCTGGCTCTTATGTTATCTGGCCCAAAATGCCGCCAACTTTAGCCGGCTATTCATGACTCCAGTGTATTCACTTATCTGCTAAAGTAAAGTAAAATAAAATAAAATGTATGTTTTCCTAATTATTCAGGTCTCTAAAATGTACCACAATTTGCCTATATGAAGGATGTTAAAACTATAAAACCATCACCAATCCACTCGGCCAAAATTTGAACCAAACCTTGATCATCTGATCCAGCAAACACAGAAATCTAACGCTCTGTTGGTGTTATACCATACTTGATCAAATTAAAACAGATGATTCATAATTTTATGTACCTTGATATAATTTATATAAAAGCAAGTATACTACAAAGTAAAAATAAGATGAACAAATAAATTAATAAAATGTTTTAACTAATTTTTTGCCCTTCAAAATCTGGCAGAGTTTTATTAACGCTTTTGTGTTGTATTTTATATCGTTGTGAGGTAGTGAAGTTAAAATAGTAGAGTATAACCTTATTAAATTTCACTATAGTTTTAGTAAAAGTAACCCAATAAATAAATGTTTGGAAAACAAAGAAAAATGAATTATAAAGGCCTGTAATTTTAAAAATATAAAAATAATTTTTTTAAAAAATTTACTAACTAAATAGTTAAAGCATATCTTTTGCAATGGAAAAAAACACTAAAACATTCTTTCAAGTAAATAATTTTCGACCAACCAATTTCTCCAAATCAACAACTTTTAGTGATCAAATTTTTAATAACAAAATTATGTGATTTTTTTAAATCTGTGTTAACAAAATAAAATAGTATAAGTGTATTGATTATTTTCACTAAGTTTTTTGAACAATATAATTTTTTTTAGAAGCTGCCATTATCAGATGTTCTATTGTCTTGATTTGCCCATTTCTGTACATTTATGTTATCAAGATTGACATCGCTTCAGCAATACTTACATACTAAATTATTGGAATGTATTAAGACATATATCACAAATGACTTGCATCATATTGTTTTCGACACAAACTATTCTCACCTAACAATATTCCTTTGTCACAAATTATCTGAGAACTTAATCACAGGCACAAACTATCAACCTCGAGCGATACAGGTTTAACAGTGCAGGTAAGGTAGATAGTATTTACTGCATTTCATAATCACTTAAAAAACTTCCTATTATTTGCAGCTCAAAAGCTTAGCAGGTACTTATTCAATCAATATTTAATGCTATAATGTTTCAATCGCATAAATACGCTGTGATGGAACTTTGAATTTCATAAAGGCATTTTTCTCAAGTATTATTTTTTAATAGAGATAGAATAGTTTGTACTTATATTGTTACATTAATTGTTTATCAAGGCAATTATAATACTATAATAATAATCACTAACAATGGAGGATTAAATCTACTTTAATTTTGTTGCCGTCTTGGTTTAATCTAACCTCCACATATGTGCTCTGGTTTGAAACTTAACGGTTCATTTGCTTCCCTTTGTCACTCTAGAAAGCAAATAAAATGTGTTGTGCTGCAGATCTTGTGACAAAATTATAAAAGAGTGAGATTCACTTTTGCTTTTGATTGATTATCGTTTTGATGTTGATGTAAGTTGGAGGTGACAGCTGTAGTGGCTGATGTTAGCAGCTCTAGTATAGTAGCCAATCTCATTGTGGGTGCCTTTAGTTGTATGGCCATGAATGTCTGATAGTGGTGGCCGGTGGTTGCTGAGGCGGGGGTTCGTCAGAATTACCTGCAAGCATTTCATACACAGACTATTATTTGAAGATATATACTTGAGAGCCAATTATGACTAGCTGTGAATTAAACTAGCTCCCCAAAGAAAATAAGATCAGGTTGTAGTTTAAATAAGCGCTAAGCACAGCAGATTCTCGATAATTCCACTCTTGAAAGTTTGAGGTTCTGTTAAATCCAAGCTGGTCAATCGAAAATTAGAATGTTAGTAATAGAGTTGTGTGTTGTGACACAAAGAAGGGTTGGCTAGTAATATAGTTGTGTGTTGTGACACAAAGAAGGGTTGGCTAGTAATATAGTTGTGTGTTGTGACACAAAGAGTGGTTGGCTAGTAATAGAGTTGTGTGTTGTGACACAAAGAGGGGTTGGCTAGTAAAAGAGTTGTGTGTTGTGACACAAAGAGGGATTGGCTAGTAAAAGAGTTGTGTGTTGTGACACAAAGAAGGGTTGGCTAGTAATATAGTTGTGTGTTGTGACATAAAGAAAGGTTGGCTAGTAATAGAGCTATGTGTTTTGTCCACTTTTTAGTGATTTCTTTCCAAGTGTTCTCTAACTCCCAACTCCGCTCCTCTGCTAGTTTCCTCAGGTTATTCTCGGTAATCCGAGGTAATCTTGGTTACATACGACTCTAATGAACCTGTGAGTGCATTCATCAGGCAAGAGAATACAAACCAGTCCTTGAGCTCATCAATAACTCTTGCGATAGACATGAAGAAGTGGAAGTTGATTTGGTATGTAAGATTCTTTTTAAAATAGTGGTTAAGGAAAGACGAAAGAAGACATGAAAATCTAATTACATATCCGGCAAAGTATCTATTGGGGTTCCTTGCAATGTTACACCCTAGTTTCAGCTAAACTGGCTCGTTCACAGGTAACAGTTCTTTACGTTTACCAAGATAATACAATACACAAAAGGCTTTCGATAAAATAAGTCATAAGGTACTTTTGAGTCAGCCTGCAAATTTGGTTGTTAAGTTTTCAGGTCCTTTTGTTGTCCTATTCATATTTAATAATTTTTTAAATATGTAATAGGAGAGTAAAGTAGGAATTGTGCTTTCATTAGTTTTGAGTGTTTGTTTGACCATAGCAAATGTTCACAAGTTGATTACAAATTGTAAATCTGAACTTGGCTTAACATACAACATCGAAATAAAATAGCCGTAACAAAAAGATTTGTGGTAGATAAAATTGTTGTAATCGTTCAATATTGGTACCATCGCAAAGCACCTTATGGTAAATGGCAGTAACATACAGATTAAATTAGGAATAAGATTATTAAAATGTTCCTTTCTAGTTACAGTAAAACTTATGTTATGTGAAATAATGGGGGCAGACCAGATTTGGGATAGCCAAAATTTTGTAGGCCTATAGTTTTTTAATTTAAGCTGTGGTGGTAAAAAGAAATATTTATTCAGAAACCCATTTTATGATAGTAAAATGTATAGAAAATCTATACAATAGTACAATATACACACATTTTAATAGTAATATAGTTCTACATCTATTCCATGTGGTTACATAGGCCTAAATTACATCATTTCAACTACAAAAAAAAAAAGAGTTTTGGTCAACCCAGGCTTTGGTTATGTAAAGTTTTGCTAGCCGAAGTTCTACTGCAGGGAAAAAATAGCTGGTTGGTTTCATTTCTCTTTATTTAAATATTTGTGACCATTTATTTTTTTAATTCTAAAAGAAATTAATAAAAAAATAAATTGTAGTTATATTTTCTTAGAGGTGCAACCCTACCAACTAAGTAAAACTAATTACTGGTACAGATAAACGATTATTGAAATTAATCGCTCATGCTTCGATTATTTGTACCAATTAATCAAGATTAACCTTTTTTTTTCTGGAAACCGGAAACAAACTCCCATCTAAAAAGTTATCTTTAATTTTAATTAGTGGAAAAACCCTTTTTTTTTCATTAATAAAAAAAAATATAAGTTTTAAATAGAAGCTTAACAAACATTTTAAAGTTAAGATGCTAGATTAGTTAAATTTTGTGTCTAGCAGATTTCGTATAGGTCTTATTTTTTATGACTAAACAATATGAATAAAATATTTAATAATCTGTGATTATGACTAATTACCAATGCACTAATAACGACCCGGAATTGATTCATTGGGACCCATGCAAATCAGTTCACCTCTATTATTTATATTAATATGATGATAAGTTTGTAAAAATACAATGAAAGGTTTGAAAAGGGCATGTACCTGCGACCCGACGCAGCCAGCCTCACTTCTTGAGGTCTCCCAGATCTTTGGGTTTTGTGTCCATGCCTCCTTGTTGTTGGGACGAAGACACCGATATGTGAGCTCCACCATTGTTACCAGACGGGTACATCTTGTCCAAGTGTTTTAAAGACTCTGTCAGAAAATTCTGTTGACAATAAAGAACGACATAAATATTAGAATTTGGAATTTTTTTTTTTTTTAAACTTGATTTGGATGAACATCAATATCAGCATGAATATCAGTTAGAAGCCTTTTAGGCAGACATCAGGTACAAGGCCTGTAGGCAAACATCAAGTATAAGGCCTGTAGGCAAACATCAGGTACTAGGCCTGTAGGCAAATATCAGGTACAAGGCATGTAGGCAAATATCAAGTACAAGGCCTGTAGGCAAACATCAAGTACAAGGCCTGTAGGCAAATATCAGGTACAAGGCCTGTAGGCAAACATCAGGTACAAGGCCTGTAGGCAAATATCAAGTACAAGGCCTGTAGGCAAATATCAAGTACAAGGCCTGTAGGCAAATATCAGGTACAAGGCCTGTAGGCAAATATCAGGTACAAGGCATGTAGGCAAATATCAAGTACAAGGCCTGTAGGCATACATCAGGTACTAGGCCTGTAGGCAAATATCAGGTACAAGGCATGTAGGCAAATATCAAGTACATGGCCTGTAGGCAAACATCAGGTACTAGGCCTGTAGGCAAATATCAAGTACAAGGCCTGTAGGCAAACATCAGGTACTAGGCCTGTAGGCAAATATCAAGTACAAGGCCTGTAGGCAAATATCAAGTACAAGACTTGTAGATCTGCACAGTTGGAACATGTTTCCACTATTGTTTAAATACCACTAATCTACAAAATTAAGTTTTTTAGTTATTAATAGCATCAAAACAGTGATGAAGAATATGTTCTCTCTCTAAGATAAATTCAGACCGGAAGTAACGATGACTCTCCTTGCGTAAACTAGCCAGGACTCTCATCATTTTGCAACAGATTATATTTCCATAATTTCAGGCAAGGGTGGCTGCATGGTCTAAGGCATCATTCTCTCAGTAGACTGGACTGCCGATGACAGAGAGATTTTAGTTTGAATCCCAGTCGAGTGTAATGAGGGTGGTTTTTACTCAAATGTTTTCCACCTTTTCTTCATGAAAATACTGGTACACTTCTTCTAAATTCATCCTTAATCATTCCTAACACTTTAGTATAATTAGTACAAATGTATATAACTTGAAACCTAGCGAGATGCGGTGCTAAAATAAAATATAAAAGAATGTGCGAATGGAAATATGCAATTCCATATGTATCTCAATTTAAATAAAGTCATAGTAATATATATTTAAAATTTAAATTAATTTGTATCATTTTAACATCTGATGGATGACATTACAAAGTTTCTACTGACCTGTATCGCAGTGAGAGCTGCCACGATGGCCGGACTACCGAACCCGTGAGAGATGAGAGAGAAGTGAGTGAGATGTCTTTGTATGCTTGGGTCCAGGATATGCTGAGGCCGAGTATTGCATAAGGGAGACCTGTCTTGATTCAGAAGATCCATCAACTCTTTGGTGATTTGTCTGGAAACAAACCATTATTACAACCTCTGAGAGTTAGGATGTCGACGGTTCATGACTACCATAACCTGAACAAGTAGCTCTAGCCATGCTGTCGGTATCTTGGCCTAGAGCCAAACACATTTCATCCGTCGGACTGAAACTCGGTATCTAGTGTTTCCATCAGGCTCTTCAGAAGTATTTTGATCACATCTCCTCAACTCTTAGAGATAAGAAATACCTTATCATCGCACAGTTGTAGTAATATCAAAACTTAAAAAACTTTATTTGAAGTATATTTTTATAAAACATATAGTTTCTGAGCAATAAGTAATATATATTTTTTAAATGGAGGTGTGTGAAATGGGTAGTTGATATGTTTTTTTGGTGGAGAGAGATGTGTCTTTTTTACATTATGTTTCTGTAACAATGTATATTATTTCATTTCACATATTCATTTAATTCAGTGGCCGAATGGTCTAAGGCGTCACTCTCATGTTAGATTGACCTGTCGATGATACGGAGAATGGGTTCCAATCTCGGTCAGATCTGCCTAGGGTGGTTTTTCCTACATGGTTTCACATTCTCGTTCCACGCAAATGTAGGTACATTATCTCTAAAATGCATTTTGCCTCATCCCTGCCCCATTAATGTAATTATCATACACGCATATACCTGAGCAGGTGGTATAAAATAAAAAATATGAGGATTATTACAAGATACCCTCATTTTACTTCCCGTTCAGGCTAAATTTAAATACATTATTAGGTTAGGGATGAGGAAGGTAGGACTTCAGAGTGTACCCGCATCTGCATGGAGAAAAAGCGGGGAAATCACTGGAAGATAGTCTGTAATAAGTTTTTTATCGCTGCGTCTTAATACCTGTTCAGGTTATACGCATTATAACTATTCTAGTGGCATAGGGATGAGGAAGGAGGCATTTTAGAGGTAATCTACCTGAAATTTGCGTGTAAGGAGTGTGGGGAACCATTTAAGAAAAACCACCCTCAATAGACCCTAGCGAGATGTGAGCCTCAATTTCCCCATCTTCCGCAAATCAGTCCAAATGAGAGTAGCTCCTTAGACTATTCGGCCACTGAAGCGAAGAACGTTCATATTACCAAATTGTTTTAGTTATTTTGTTTAGTCTAAAATAGTCACTTTAAATACATATTGTAAGCCAATGTAACAACAATCCCCACACTCTCCTTCTTATAAACACACAAAAAGAGTAATATACAGCATTTAAGTTATTTAAATTGGTGCCCTTTGTTAAGATATTCTTAAATCTTTTTGAGCACCTATAGTCAGGAGGCTGTGCCCCCACAATTAACCATGACATTTAATTGAGACCACAGTTTTTATTATATGCGCCTCCCCCACCATGAACATTTCTGTGGGCGCGCCACTCTACAAATAATAATCAAATAGATGTGTCTCAGAGATATTATTGGTTATGATTCAAAGTCTTAGATAATATGAAAAGGATTTTAATAAACTGACCGTTATATGAATAAATAGATTATGGTAAATTTCATAGACACATTTATAATGAGTAGATCAAACTTAGTTAAAAAAAGTGATTTAACTGAAAGATAATCCAGTTTTTTTTTTCCATAAAACAAAACATTTACTATTTATTTTACAGCCGCTTCATTCAAAGAGTCTTGTACTCTTGACATGAGTTGTGGAAACTTATCTTCGATTTAGTTTTATCCACATTAAGGCTAGATCTTTACCTGTTTGTTTTGTATTTGTTTTAATAATATTTGTTCCGTATTCATTTTAATGCTGTTTGTTGTGTATTCATTTTAATTAGGTTTGCTGTGTATTCATTTTAATTAGGTTTGCTGTGTATTCATTTTAGTTAGGTTTGTTGTGTATTCGTTTTAAAAACTTTTTGTTGTTTGTTCATTTTAATAATGTTTGTTTTGTATTTGTTATAATAATATTTTTTCTGTATTCATTTTAATAATAGTTGTTGTGTATTATTAATTGTTTTAGTAATGTTTGTTCTGTATTTGTTTTATGTTTGTTTTGTATTTGTTTGAATAATGTTTGTTGTGTAACTTATTAATTTTATTGATATTTAATCTGTATTTGTTTTAATAATGTTTGCTGTGTATTTATTTTAATGATGTATGTTCTGTATTCATTTTAATAATGTTTGTTCTGTATTTGTTTTAATAAGGTTTGTTCTGTATTCGTTTTAATAATGTTTATTCTGTATTTATTTTAATTATGTTGCATATTCATTTTAATGATGTCTGTTCTGTATTCATTTTAATAATGTTTGTTGTGTTTTCATTTTAATAATGTTTGTTCTGTATACATTTTAATGATGTTTGTTCTGTATTTGTTTTGATGATGTTTGTTGTATATTCATTTCAATGATGTTTGTTCTGTATTGTAAATTTGTCTAGTTTTATTATAATGTATCAATAATCCTATAAAAATTGTCAAACACCTTTATAGTTTAACCCTTCTTCGCTAGAGTACCCACTCGGCTACCTATATTTATGATTGACTAGACATATAATGTAAATATGATTCACACATTCACCAAAATTCAAGAGCAGGAACATAATCACGTGACGAGCTCTAAGCCAATCACAAGATTTCAGCCTCACCGGCGTTGTCCTCCCAGCGTGACTTTAAATAACTTCAGCTTTCCTTCTTCTGCGCGACAACATCAGCTTGGGAGACCCAATAACATTTCAAAACAAAATGACTCAATTAATGTGAATGTGCCTACAAAGAGAGATACTCGTAGACAGCTACATTTACTGTTGTGAAATTATTTGAAATAATTCGTGAAATAGGAAAGTGTTTGTGTTGTTTTGTTTTGATTTGTTTCACGATATAAAACAATAATTTGAAAGCCTCCATCGTGATATTATTGTCATTGTTTATCACTGTGGCTCACTACTTGTTAGCGCTATGTACTAATTATAATAGCAGGCTAGGGATGAGGAAGGTTGAATTTAGAGAAAATGTATCCACACTTGCATGTAGGAATGGTGGAAAACAAGTTAGGGGAAAAAACCTTCAGTAAACTTGACTGGGATTCGAACCCTGATCTCCCCATAATCGGTGGTCCAGCCTATGGAAAGAGTAACGGCTTATACAATTTGACCACCGAAGTGGGTTCTATTGTTCTTAAAGATAGGCTTGTTATCTAGAAAATAGATGTCGGTAATAGTATGTTTCTGGTTTGTGTTTCAAAGCAGTATGGGTCTGCCAGCGTGTGAATTGTAGCGACACTTGGGCAAATCCTGCTCCGTATTTCCGGTGAGTGTGTGAATCAAGCCTTATCGTGAATCATTCTGCTCTGTACTTTCAGTGAATGTGTGAATCAGGCCTTATCACGATTCCTGAGCTTGAACACAGATCAATGTCTCACTTGGTGGCGTGGATGAGCTCTTTGCGCCGGTACGACTCTGAGGGGTCCGTGTGTTGTCTGCTTAGATACTCCGCCACTTGGCGCGCTGGGAACTCCGTCTCACACACGTACCCGAAGTCTCTGGCTAGATGGATCGCCTCACCTGGACATAATCACCAGACTCAATAACGTTGCAATAACAGACACTTTTATTTATATAACAAGTTAAAACAAGGTTTTATTTTTATCAGAGGTATTACTGTCTTCTTTATGAACACACGGAGTATATCAGCATACGACTTACAAGCTAACATAACTTAGCAGACACAACTCCCAGTACAAAAGTGTAAGCTCCAATATTTCCAATAAAGACTCATCTGCACTCTCTTAAGCGCAGTCAGGAGACGAGTTGTGTTTATTTTCTGTTTAATGACTGCAGTAAAATGTGGGAAGACGTGATTTTAGCTTCCTATTTGGGGGTAAACATCCTAAACTGCTGTTTTTCTAAAGAGAACGACAGTTCAGAAGCTTCAAAACCACCCAAAACTATCCTCAATTATATTATCCCTTTCTGTAGGCGACCCTGTTAAAATAATATCACTTTTTTGTATTGGGAAAGCTACATCTCTGTTTTTAACCATCACCTTAAACTCCTCAGCTGCTACAATCTTAGAGAAACGTCCTTAATTTCGAAATAACAAACTTCCGTTTAGAGGACACGGTATTTCTATAACAAAACTTTTATTGGCCAAAATAAATGATTGATCCAGTAGAAACATAGAGTTTATTTTCTTCGCCTGGTGTTCTCTGGCCTCGCACCCTCTCCTGGTGTTCTCTGGCCTCCCACCCTCACCCCGGTAAGTGAGAAATCACCGCCAGACGTTCAGCTCCAACGCAATATTTAATTCTACGATACGTCACTCCACAACCCTATATGAGCCCAGAAACAATAGAGCTGTTCTTCACAACCCTATTTGAGTCTTATCAACAGAAACAACAGAGCTGTGAGACTGCTCTTGATGAAAAAGGACTCTAGATTTAGCCTCCCTCCAACAAATACAGTCATTTTAATATTTCTGAGGACTAGCAGCGAGTTTTTCTCTTTACCTCGAGATAAGAAGTTCATAGTTTTATTTCCCCTCTTTATTATTTACACGACAAAGGTTGATTTTTTGTGAAGGGCAAAAGGGAGACAGACTAAAGAAGTAGTTCCAGAAAAGACACAAACTACTGTATTTTAAGCCGTGTGGCCTGACAGCGATTGATAATTTCTCGCTGGCCGAGATGGCCGCCTTAATAAAGATGTTTCGTGGCCAGATGCACTTAGGACGCTACAAAGGTGCCCGTAACCTCCATAATAAACATTTATAGCTATGAGCGATATTGTCTTAATTAGTACTACTAATGTCACCCACCACGCAAATGTTGGTGCACTCTGCTTTCCCTCAGCCCTGCCCCACTATTGTAAATGTGCGGATATCCCCGATGAGTGGGAGGACGGAGTCTATAGAGGAGGGGAAGAAGTAGTGGTACATTGGGGGCCCTGCTGTCTAGGTAGTGGTACACTAGTGATCTTGCTGTCTAGGTAGTGGTGCACTGGGGGCCTTGCTGTCTAGGTAGTGGTACACTGGGGGCCTTGCTGTCTAGATAGTGATACACTGTGGGCGCTGATGTCTAGGTAGTGGTACACTGGGGGCCCTGCTGTCTAGGTAGTGGTACACTGGGGACCCTGATGTCTAGGTAGTGGTACACTAGGGACCTTGCTGTTTAGGTAGTGGTACATTAGTGACCCTGCTGTCTAGTTTGTGTGAACCTGGTGAGTGTGGGACATTGAACACAAACACTACATATAAAACACACATATATCCTCACCCGGGATTGAATTGAGGCTTAATCTGAGGGTTACAGACTGGGATGGTAAAGTAAAGGAAATGCACCCACATTTGTGATGAGAGTGGAGGCGAAAACTAAAGTTATATACACCCTTCAGTGGATCCAACTGAGATTCGAACCTTGAAAACTCCGTGATTGGCAAACCAGACTAAATTAAACTGATGCCTTAGTTCGTGTACCCACCGGTGTGGGTTACAATATCCTCTCTTTCAACCACGTGACCAGCGGTGTGGGTTACAATATCCTCTCTTTCAACCAAGTGATTAGCGGTGTGGGTTACAATATCATCTCTTTCAACCACGTGACTAGCGGTGTGGGTTACAATATCCTCTCTTTCAACCAAGTGACCAGCGGTGTGGGTTACAATATCCTCTCTTTCAACCAAGTGACTAGCGGTGTGAGTTACAATATCCTCTCTTTCAACCAAGTGACTACCGGTGTGGGTTACAATATCCTCTCTTTCAACCAAGTGACTAGCGGTGTGGGTTACAATATCCTCTCTTTCAACCACGTGACCAGCGGTGTGAGTTACCCCAGACATGTAGATATATATTTGAGAGCTAGAAAGGAGACAATATATATTTTCATATATTCATACAACAAGTCATATGATATGGAGCTCTCACTTTTGATAGATATTATCAATATCCAGAAAAATACCAATAATAAAATATAAATATGCTATCAAGGCTCTTAGCAAGGAAATAATGGTTTATCCTCTAGAAGTTTCTTCAAATATCCATTTGTAATAAAGTCAAGGTTTACCTAACCACTCAGCTAGGGTCATTAAAACGAATCGGTGGTCCTGTAATGGTGAGCTATTTTAGTTGTGGTCCACCTCAATTTGGTTTGATTGTATCATCTCATGGTGGCTCGCAGACTCCATCAGGACCATACGAACACACGTGGTTTGAACATATGTGAGTGCAGTATGGGTCACACAAATAGCTCGTGTCTCACTCATCTAAACCATTCCTCTTTGTGGGCTTTGTTTTGGAACAAAAGTGAAATCAAAGCAGAATTTACCTAAACAACTTAACCATCTAATCAAGCTTCTTTGTCTTCAGTGTCTGGCTATCTTGGGTTGTCTCTCCTCTAGTTCTCATGGCTGCTGAGTGTCCTCTAGTTGCCATGGCTACTGAGTGTCCTCTAGTTCCAATATCTGCTGAGTGTCCTCTAGCTCCCATTGCTACTGAGTGTCCTCTAGCTCCCATGGCTGCTGATTGTCCTCCAGTTCCCATGGCTTCTGAGTGTTATACTCTAGTTCCCATGGCTGCTGAGTGTTATCCTCTAGTTCCCATGGCTATTGGGTGTAATCCACTAGTTCCCATGACTGCTGAGTGTCTTCTAGTTCCCATGGCTGCTGAGTGTTATCTTCTAGCTCCCATGGCTGATGAGTGTTATCCTTTAGTTTCCATGGCTGCTGAGTGCTATCCTCTAGTTCCCATGGCTGCTGAGTGCTATCATCTAGTTCCCATGGCTGTTCAGTGTCCTCTAGTTCCTATGGCTGCTGAGTGTCCTCTAGTTCCCATGACTGCTGAGTATCCTCTAGTTCCCATGGCTGCTGACTGATGTCCCAGGTCAGGCAAGAACCACGCTCTTCCATATATGACCCCCGGAAATGAGGTATTGGCCATTCAAACCTCATCTGTAACTTAATTGACAGTCTGAGCCAGACTAATATCAGGTCTGCACCAGTCCACCTATCTCCACACTTGAGGAACGTCCATCCTTTATTCGGATTTGTCTACCGCCAGTCTTGGCGTGGCTGGGAGATGAGGTAACAGGTACGTGGGACAGAGTTCAAGGGGCACCAGAATGTATAAAGCGAACTTTATTGATGCTCAAGTGGAAATCAGATAATATTTCTGAAGAAATATCAGATAGTTTTCACAGCTGTAAAGACCCAGGAGAAGCTTTTGGTTCCTTTTTAAAGCTAAGTCTTGGGTGAATAAGTTGAATCTCGAGAGTAATGATCAATTGAGCACACTACTGAGATCCACGGCATCTTATTGGATTGAAGCTGAGACATGACTACAGACGCATCATTGCTTTCCTCAACTGAGCTAGGCTGAATAGACAAGAACTTGACTCTTTTCCAAAGACACTACTCATGCACATTTCATCACTATGATTTAAGGCGTACAGGACATTTCAGGAGGAAGGTCGTGAAAAGTTAAAGCGTGAGTCTTAAATTTCAGGTCATACAGTCTGGTTTCCTGATGACGTAGTGGTTTATTTTATTTCTAAAAGGTTTCGCTTCTTCCACGCAAATGTAGGTACATTTCCTTTAAATTCTAACTATCTCATCCCTATCACATAGATTTGATTAAGAGTGGATAGTCTGAAGGGGTTTTTAATACGATGCGAATAAACCTTTCTTCATAAAGTTTTGTTCGGCGGAGGAATTGCGCCACTGAAACATAGGTGACAACTATAGAAGCTACTTCTCACGTATTCATACGTCAAGACATGTTATCCGCACCTGTCACATTTGCAATACCACTGAAATAACAATAATAGCATAGTATAATGTTATAAATGTTGACCACTACAAACTATGTTTGTATTTTCTAAATGTTTCCCTGAATGTCGATTCGTAAGAAAATAAAGAAAAAAAACACAACAATTTTGTTATTTAGTACAAACAATTTTGTTTTTGTTTTCTCAGGTAAGGTAATCTCATTATTTATATTTCTCAGTTCATTAACATGCCGTACCGGGATAGGTAAGAGATATCCTTGAATACACATTTTGAATAAAATCTGTTTATTCCTTTCGAAAGAAATCCATTTTGCTGGATGCAATTTGTGATCGGGCCACACTCGTAAAATGTCGAGATTAATTTTCACAATACTAATTTCTCTGTGCCTTGTTCTTTGAGATTGTGTGTGTGTGTGTTTTTAAAGTTCAGCTCTATAACTTAGAGGTAGGTATATTATAATACTCTTCCCCCTGCCAACCAATCGCAGCCCTACCTCGCCTAATTCTGTTCATTGGACGTTTATTACGGGGAAGAGAGTAATTTAATTGCTTTTTGAATTGAAGACTCCCCCCCCTCCTAGAAGTCACCGTATGAGTTAATTAGCATCGCATTGTATTATTACATTGGTGATGTATCATTTTGTAATGACGTAATGCAGAAAATGTAATTAGAGATGCGTTTTAAGAAATGGAATGTAGATTTGATGAGAGGTTGTTATTGCCGAGTAGTTAAGTTGGTTAATTTACGTGACTGAGACTGCTGTTGTGTGTGTGGTAGGTAATGTTGAAGTTACTGAACCAAGTAAGACAAGTAATATCCCTCTAACACAAGATGATGAGATGGTTTATACCTTGAGGTAATGTTGTAGTTACTGGACCAAGTAATACAAGTAATATCCCTCTAACACAAGATGATGATATGGTTTATACCTTGAGGTAATGTTGTAGTTACTGGACCAAGTAATACAAGTAATATCCCTCTAACACAAGATGATGAGATGGTTTATACCGTGAGGTAATGTTGTAGTTACTGGATCAAGTAATACAAGTAATATCCCTCTAACACAAGATGATTAGATGGTTTATACCTGGAGCTATTGTTAGAGTTATTGGACCAAGTATAATCCCTCTAACACAACATGATGAGATGGTTTATACCTGGAGGTAATGTTGTAGTTACTGGACCAAGTAATACAAGTAATATCCCTCTAACACAAGATGATGATATGGTTTATACCTGGAGGTATTGTTAGAGTTACTGGACCAAGTAATACAAATAATATCCCTCTAACACAAGATGATGAGATGGTTTATACCTGGAGGTATTGTTAGAGTTACTGGACCAAGTAATACAAGTAATATCCCTCTAACACAAGATGATGAGATGGTTTATACCTGGAGGTATTGTTAGAGTTACTGGACCAAGTAAGACAAGTAATATCCCTCTAACACTAGGTTAATCAGTCACCAGGTGCTGTGTTCTTTTGGTTCTTTAAATATTACTAGTAGAGTTGTTACAGCAATGGCTGGAGATTATTGCTCTAAAACGTATTTTAAACTTTTTGTTGGGAAAGGATCCCCTCACTCACTTTTTATTTAAAAGTTTACTCGTCAAAGGCTATATACCTTACTTAGATATTTAGATTTCAGTGTTTAGTTTGAATCAAAACGTATATTTTCTCCTCTTCAGGCCCCGATGGGAACTTTAAAATGACCCTCCTCCCAGATCTCTATCTATTCGTTGCACAGTGATGTAAACAAAGAATGAATGAACAGACGAACCACTGCCCACACAGAAGGAAAAGATAGAAAATTCGCTAGGAAAACTGGGTTTTAGTTTTAGGCCGCTACTTTTACCGGCATCATGATTCCCTTATCTATAAAATGAGTGTTCGTTTGTCAAAATCTGCTCAGTCATTTCCTAGTAATTTCTATTACCGGAAACGGGCTTATCCAATTATATATAATATTTTGTGGATGTATTTTACATGTTTGTAAATAGACGCAAGTGGCTCACTTCAAACAAACAAACAATCAATCCGGTCCCCCAGGAAACCTCCCGGTGGACCAATTCCCCTCTGGGGAGACAAGTACAGTTTGATTTTCATAGGAAGCCTGTGATTGGAGCACTGGGAGCCCATGTGACCACAATGGCGGGAAAGCAAAATAAATGTTATATACATTCTTAGTACGTTTGATTAGTATTGTAAAGATAATTAATTATAGACCAACCCATAAGGAAGTATTATTGAAATCTTTTGATAACTTTTAGATGAAATTTATAAAGCAAATACCCACTTCGGTGGCCGCATGGTCTGGGGCGCCTCTATCCCAATAAACTGGACTGCCGATGACGGGTAGATCGGGGCTTATAATCTCTGCGGGTGGTTTTCCTTAAATGGTTTTCCACTCTCCCTCCACGCCAATGTAGTTACACCACCTCTAAATTCAACCTTCTTAATCCCTAAGAAATTAGCGTTAGTTAGTATATAGGTGTATAACCCGAACGGTTACTAAGACACGCTGCTAAAAATAACCAAACAAATAGGTAATACTTCTAGAATAGCATATTTACAACCAATAATGGAGGTAGAGAGTGACAGAGAATATCAACACAGTAATATCTCTGAAGTCTGAACAAATAGACTGGTGGAAGATTCGCAACAAGCGTAGATAGGTAACAAACTGCAGCTTTCTCGTCAGGACTACCAAGAAGAAGAAGAAACGATCATTTCACGGACATGTAATAAAATAAAACACAGTCACTCCAAACAAGGCGCGCAGTTTTTTCGCGCAGCTCCCATGATCAATGACTGGTCTGTACGTGTGAAATCACCTATCGAGACCAGAAATTACTAACCTTACTTTAAAACATAACCGGAAACGTCACGTACCAAAGGTGTAAATTATCTCTCCGTGTGTTTTGTGACCTTTAATGGGACTATTTGAAACCATTTATCTGTAATATTACGTCCTAAATACCCCCAACTCAAAGCCCCGTAATCACCAAGAAAACATGTTAGGAAAATGTATAACAAAAGAATAACGATATCGCGCAAATGACATGAATCATTTCCACAAAATGGCCGGTCATCACCCCATAATAATAGAACATGATATCCTCGAGATGTGTACAGTACCAGTCGTAAAGAAAGAGAGAGCTTTTAAAATAAAAAAGAATGTGAAATGGATTTCAAGAGGCGATACATTTCCCGCCCAAACGTACTGTATAATTTAATATTTCTACAACCACAAGGAGTGTAACATGTAAACGAAAGCATAACAAAACAGTTGAGTGCTGGCACGAAGCACGGCAATCATACGGTAATTTGACCAATGCCAACTTCGCTTGGAATGATCCAGATACTTCCGTGAGCAAGTGCTTCTTTCTACCGGCCAGAATGTGCACTATGGAATTACCGAGGTGCTCTGTGTGTGTGTTTGCGGTGGGACAAAAGAATACTAATTTACTATCCACTATAGAAAGAAGAACATATGAACCAATAAATGATTTGTTCTACTAGCCGTTTAGTAAGGCTGCCCGTTTTCACACAACACTACCTTCGTGGTCTTGGTTACACCCTAATCGCTGGTCAGGATATAACTAGCAATTAGCAAGTGGTACATATTCGAAGCTAGCTGAGAAGTTTAGGGTGTTCACAATAATTCAAGAATACAATATAAGGATTCATTCCTTAAGGGGCCCATTCACGAGGTGATATTGATTCAACCGGTTTGTAAATGTGATTGATCTGAAATTGCTGGAAGATTTGGGTGCTCTCAATTTACTAGGTGACATAGAAGCGATGTATCTGTCGCTAGATTTTCTCATCCACCTTGTTTCCATCAGTTCAAGGCAGCCCTTTATGACCTGTGGGCATACATTCACACATACCTGGTTTTTGGACGAACCCAGTCACAATTGAAACGCAAAGTGGGACAGTAGGAAACGCAAGTTAAGGTCCAGTTTTTTGCGATTTTATGCAAAAAAACAAACCTTTTCTGGTCATTGTAAATAAAATATGGATCCGTATACAGGTTTAATTTAATTTTCTACACATAGTGATATCAACTATTGTTAAATATTTGTCATGAGCATAGAGGATCTTGACTCACGTTTCCTTCCTTACGTCCTAAGTTTAGCTTACGGGTCGAGTGACCGGTTGCCAACGTTTATTCACTGTGTGTAAAGATTGTCATCGAATGCAATCGGATTCACGTGACAGTCTGACAAATCAAAACAACCATTGGGTGATCCGAATCATACATGAAAGCTGATTGCGTTCGCCCAATGACGGGAAGATATTTGAAAAATTTGGTCAAATGCGACGAAATTGGCAAACTGGTTGCTTCGATATCGCCTCGTGAATGGGCCCCTTATGAATAACGGCCGCAGTAATACTAGTCTCAACTGTTAGCCAACCTCCCAGCATACAAAGCAGTTCCAGTCGAGTGGGGGATTGCTTGGCTCGTATTTATACTCTAGTCTCGCGAATAAAATGTCTTCGGCTCTAGGTTGACGAACAGGCGGCATCGTGCTACCCACTTTCTTTGGGCTCAGGTGTTCATGAAACGTCAACATACATAAAATTATCAATTTTTTTTACGATCATAATACTTATTTTCTCCCTGAGGTGAGAAAAAAGTAAACATCATGAAAAGGAGAAATTATATCCTCTTCAGCGACGTTTTCCGCGAAATGTCTCGTTTCTGAGATTAAGGTAAATGTTTAGAAACATGTAACAAACATGTAAACATATGAAAGGATATTTTATCATGAACAGGATATAAAATGTTAATGTAACTTAGGATTTTTTTAAAGGTTGTAAACCTGTACCTGGGACATCGAGTTAAGGTGAGTATGAATTATGGAGAGACCAACAGCGTGGAAATATAAAGAGGAGCGAGGCAGGGAAGCTGTTTGTCACCCAGTCTGTTCAACTTGCGTGGAGAGTGGGTAGTCAGAGAATGGAGGTATGTGGCAATTTCAGGATTTTGGAAGGATGCGTCATCAACAAAATAAAATACGCACATTTTCTAGCATTTCTGGCCAAAAATAAAGAAGAGTTGCAGGAAATGATGGACTGGCTGGTGGAGACAGGGATAAGATATGGTATGGAACTCAACACTGAGAAGGAAATAAGATGATGATTTAAAAAATAAGGACCTGCTGAAAATTAAAATTGGAAACGAGCAGTTGGAAAACATTTGAGGAGTTCAAGTACCTGGGAAGTTTGCCTGCTGCACCAAGGACATTAGGCCGACCATCGCCATGGCCAAGGAAGCGTTCAACAATAAGAGGTTACTGCTGACCAGCAAGTTGAGTTTGGAACTGAGGAAGAAACTGATGAAATGCTACATATGGAGCAGAAACTTGGACTTTCAGGAAGATGGAAAATAAATACTTGGAGAGCTTTGAAATGTGCTGGAGAAGACTTGAGAAGATTAGGTGGACAGACAGGGTGACAAATGAACAAGTCCTAAGAAAAGTGGATGAGAAGAGACTCTTTGGATGTGGTTCTTTGGTATAAAGGAAACTGGAGTGGTCACATCCTTAGGAGGAACTGTCTTCTGCATGTCATGGAAGGAAAGTTTTAGGGAAGGAGGACTTAAATATTGGATGACTTGAAGGAAAGAAGAACATTCTATGAGCTGAAGGAGGAGGCAGAGGACAGGGTACGTTGACGGTCTAAGTTCACTGACAAAAGTAATGGACCGGTCGCAAGACAGAACAAATAATATTAATTTCCCTTTCCTTTATTATAGTGCTGGCCAACGGTCGTAAGACCTATAACAGGCCAGCACTGAAAAGTACACAAATACCTTACAAATACATATATTTACATGAGAAAATAAGATAAACAAAAATGGCTAAGTAATGTTATATACTGATGAATAGTTACGAAAAAAAAACAGTAATTAATAATGATAGGAATAAAAATAGCAATAATAACAAGTAACTAAAGAATGGCTAAAAGCAGTAACAATATGCAAAAAATAACAAAATATTGTAAATTTAAATATTATAGGCAGAACCGCTACTTGATAAATTATTGATATGGGATTTCCTTGAATAACTCTCTGAGTTTAGATTTTCTTTTATGATAGAAGTCGAATTCAACAAATCTAGAATTGAAGTTATGGATGCAACGACCTATAGGGCTAACCTTATAAGAGCTATTGAGAAAAAAAATAGGATTACAAGAAGCCCAAGAAGGGATATGAACGCCTTATAATAATAATAATAATAATAATAATAATAATAATAAATAATAATAATAATAATAATAATAATAATAATAATAATAATAATAATAATAATAATATAATAATAATAATAATAATAATAATAATAATAATAATAATAACAACAACGCTTCTGACTTGCCACTCCAATAAGAAATACCACAGTGTGTTATTTCCCCAGAGGAGAGAGTTTACCGGGACTCGACCCCATACCACCTTTCAGATATGAATGGTGAGATCGTACCGGAAGAGAGGTCACGTTGTCCTGTAGTCCAGAGACCATTACATCCGTCTTTCGCCCACACAGTCCAGGTGAGCTCCGCATGGAGGCGCTAGCGTTCCCACGGCCTCCGCAACCAAACTATGTCGACGGAGATCATATCTCGGACATCCTCAGGGAAACGTCGACTGACCTGGGCTTGTACTGCACCAACAAACGTCTGTTTCTGTTGTCGACTGACCCGGGTTTGTTCTGCACCAACAAACGTCTGTTTCTTCTGTCGACTGACCCGGGCTTGTACTGCACCAACAAACGTCTGTTTCTGCTGTCGACTGACCCGGGTTTGTTCTGCACCAACAAACGTCTGTTTCTTCTGTCGACTGACCCGGGCTTGTTCTGCACCAAAAAACGTCTGTTTCTTCTGTCGACTGACCCGGGCTTGTACTGCACCAACAAACGTCTGTTTCTGCTGTTGACTGACCTGGGCTTGTACTGCACCAACAAACGTCTGTTTCTTCTGTCGACTGACCCGGGCTTGTACTGCACCAACAAACGTCTGTTTCTGCTGTCGACTGACCCGGGCTTGCACTGCACCAACAAACGTCTGTTTCTTCTGTCGACTGACCCGGGTTTGTTCTGCACCAACAAACGTCTGTTTCTTCTGTCGACTGACCCGGGCTTGTACTGCACCAACAAACGTCTGTTTCTGCTGTCGACTGACCCGGGCTTGCACTGCACCAACAAACGTCTGTTTCTTCTGTCGACTGACCCGGGCTTGTACTGCACCAACAAACGTCTGTTTCTGCTGTTGACTGACCTGGGCTTGCTCTGCACCAACAAACGTCTGTTTCTTCTGTCGACTGACCCTGGCTTGTACTGCACCAACAAACGTCTGTTTCTGCTGTCGACTGACCCGGGCTTGCTCTGCACCAACAAACGTCTTGAAAGTGGCTCAATCTTTCACTTCACTCTGACCGATCTTACGTCAGTTCAGATTGAAAGCTATCCGCACCAGTGGACGCACGTCTAGTCTCGTATAGTCAGGTTTTACAATGACAAGAAGGTCAGGGCTCGAATCTAGTCCGGGTGTATTTGATATGTATTTTTGTTTCCTATATGGTTTCCCAATCTCCCTCCACGCAAATTCTTGTAAAATCCTTCTAAATTCTAACTTCCTCGTCCCTTTGTGTAAATATTTTGGCAGTACGGATGGGTAGTAAGACGTGATGCATGGAAACGACCTTTCAAGACGGATCCTCTTGAATTTACATAAATTCATCCGTAAAATTTAAATTCCAAGGTAACCGCATCAGTGGCCACATTGTCTAAGACGTCAGTCTCGTGTGAGATTGGATTGATGGGGATGGGGAGATCTGAGGTTCGAATCCCGGCGAGGTTTAATGAGAAGGTTTTTTCCTAAATATGTTTTCACTCTCCCTTGACACAAATGCGAGTACACTTTATATGCATTCATCCTTCCTAATTTCTATCCCATAAGAGTATTTAGTTCACATGTATATAGCCCGAATGGGTAGTAAGGCGTGATGCTTAAAATAAAATAGAATAAAAAATTCCAAATAATAAATAAATGATATCACAATGGTCTGGTGTTCAAATCTCGAGCAGAACATCCAGAGGATCTTCAGACAAGATACAAATGATATTGTGGATCCAGGCGCTCAGTCTGCTGTTAGTTCAAGAGCGTGCTATCTGCCCCTAGGTGAGTGCCACGTGACCGGAAGCTCGAGCTATTAACCCAGACGAGGTGATCCATTCCCCGGAGGCTGTGGCCCCCCCGACCTGCTTCAGGCCAGCACTCTCCTAACATTCTACCATCCGCAGTCTTGACTGGTCCATTTCTCCGTCCCGCAGTGTCGGCATTATCTATCGAGGACTTTAGGCTTGTCAGGACATCTACCATTGTGTTAGTTGTGGTCTTCAATCTCTGGACATCTATCATTGTGTTAGTTGTGGTCTTCAATCTCTGGACATCTATCATTGTGTTAGTTGTGGTCTTCAATCTCTGGACACCTACCATTGTGTTAGTTGTGGTCTTCAATCTCAGGACATCTACCATTGTGCTAGTTGTGGTCTCCAATCTCTGGACATCTATCATTGTGTTAGTTGTGGTCTTCAATCTCTGAACATCTACCATTGTGTTAGTTGTGGTCTTCAATCTCTGGACAGCTATCATTGTGCTAGTTGTGGTCTTCAATCTCTTGACATCTATCATTGTGCTAGTTGTGGTCTTCAATCTCTGGACACCTACCATTGTGTTAGTTGTGGTCTTCAATCTCTGGACACCTACCATTGTGTTAGTTGTGGTCTTCAATCTCTGGACATCTAACATTGTGTTAGTTGTGGTCTTCAATCTCTGAACATCTACCATTGTGTTAGTTGTGGTCTTCAATCTCTGAACATCTACCATTGTGTTAGTTGTGGTCTTCAATCTCTGGACATCTACCATTGTGTTAGTTGTGGTCTCCAATCTCAGGACATCTACCATTGTGTTAGTTGTGGTCTTCAATCTCTGGACAGCTATCATTGTGCTAGTTGTGGTCTTCAATCTCTGGACATCTAACATTGTGTTAGTTGTGGTCTTCAATCTCTGGACATCTACCATTGTGTTAGTTGTGGTCTCCAATCTCAGGACACCTACCATTGTGCTAGTTGTGGTCTTCAATCTCAGGACATCTACCATTGTGGTAGTTGTGGTCTCCAATCTCAGGACATCTACAATTGTGTTAGTTGTGGTCTTCAATCTCTGGACATCTACCATTGTGTTAGTTGTGGTCTTCAATCTCTGAACATCTACCATTGTGTTAGTTGTGGTCTTCAATCTCTGGACAGCTATCATTGTGCTAGTTGTGGTCTTCAATCTCTGGACATCTAACATTGTGTTAGTTGTGGTCTTCAATCTCTGGACACCTACCATTGTGCTAGTTGTGGTCTTCAATCTCAGGACATCTACCATTGTGCTAGTTGTGGTCTTCAATCTCAGGACATCTACCATTGTGTTAGTTGTGGTCTTCAATCTCTGAACATCTACCATTGTGTTAGTTGTGGTCTTCAATCTCTGAACATCTACCATTGTGTTAGTTGTGGTCTTCAATCTCAGGACATCTACCATTGTGCTAGTTGTGGTCTTCAATCTCAGGACATCTACCATTGTGCTAGTTGTGGTCTTCAATCTCAGGACATCTACCATTGTGCTAGTTGTGGTCTTCAATCTCTGGACATCTAACATTGTGTTAGTTGTGGTCTTCAATCTCTGGACACCTACAATTGTGCTAGTTGTGGTCTCCAATCTCAGGACATCTACAATTGTGTTAGTTGTGGTCTCCAATCTCAGGACATCTACCATTGTGCTAGTTGTGGTCTTCAATCTCTGGACAGCTATCATGTGTTTAGTTGTGGTCTCCAATCTCAGGACATCTACCATTGTGCTAGTTGTGGTCTTCAATCTCAGGACATCTACCATTGTGCTAGTTGTGGTCTTCAATCTCAGGACATCTACCATTGTGCTAGTTGTGGTCTCCAATCTCTGGACACCTACCATTGTGCTAGTTGTGGTCTTCAATCTCAGGACATCTACCATTGTGCTAGTTGTGGTCTTCAATCTCTGGACATCTACCATTGTGTTAGTTGTGGTCTCCAATCTCAGGACATCTACCATTGTGTTAGTTGTGGTCTTCAATCTCTGGACATCTATCATTGTGTTAGTTGTGGTCTTCAATCTCAGGACATCTACCATTGTGCTAGTTGTGGTCTCCAATCTCAGGACATCTACCATTGTGTTAGTTGTGGTCTTCAATCTCTGGACATCTACCATTGTGTTAGTTGTGGTCTTCAATCTCAGGACATCTACCATTGTGTTAGTTGTGGTCTTCAATCTCAGGACATCTACCATTGTGTTAGTTGTGGTCTCCAATCTCAGGACATCTACCATTGTGTTAGTTGTGGTCTTCAATCTCTGGACATCTACCATTGTGTTAGTTGTGGTCTTCAATCTCAGGACATCTACCATTGTGTTAGTTGTGGTCTTCAATCTCAGGACATCTACCATTGTGCTAGTTGTGGTCTTCAATCTCGAGAGAACTTAGAGCCCCTTGTCCGGACATTGACCCACTTCCAAACATAATTTCAAATAACACTTAACTACTGTAGCTTTGTTAAGGACATCGAGAAGATAACAGGAAGTGAGATTCTTAGTAGAGTATTATTCTGCTCTGACTGTTATTACGCTAATAACAGGCTGAAATAAGAAAGGAAGATTGAACTCACCAATACCCCACCTATCGTTAGCCTAGTTCCAAAATATACTAACGCAGAAAAAATTAATTTCTCAGGAGACGAAAGTAATTGTTCTAAATATTTCACCGTGGTGATATCAAAATTACTATATTTTGTTTCCTTCTCAAATAAGTTTCCCGCAATCCCCTAAGCCACCTGTCGCAACCCTCATATGGTCACCTTTATTTTCATACATCAATAATAATAATAATAATAATAATAATAATATTTAGCACCGCGTCTTACTACCCGTTCGGGTTATACGCTTAATTACTAATTACTCTAATGGATTAGAAATTGAGAGGGTTGAATTTAGAGGAAGTGAACCCGCATTTGCGTGGAGGGAGAGTGGAAAACCATTTAGGAAAAACCACCCCCAACTACGCCACCGAGGTGGGTTCATACATCAAGCTAGATACTAGGCTCGTAAAGTGAAACGAAACAGAATCATCGCTAACAAGTTTTGAAGTAATTTAACAAAATTCGGGACAATTTGAAAGGTACGGCCCCTACTCGGGTTTATTAGGTGAATATTTTAATTTAATTAAAGGATTAATCAAATGAATAACAGTAAATTTATTTCCCGTATTAGATTTATAAGATAAAGTTGCTTGATACCACAGCCACACTCTCTTCACAATGTTTACATGATACTGTACCGGAGTGCTCGAATGATGAGGTGACATGTTTTATATAATACTGTACCGGAATAATCGACTGATGAGGTGGCATGTTTTACATCATACTGTACCGGAATAATCGACTGATGAGGTGGCATGTTTTACATGATACTGTACCGGAATAATCGAGTGATGAGATGACATGTTTACATGATACTGTACCGGAATTCTCGACTGATGAGATGACATGTTTACATGATACTGTACCTGAATACTCGACTGATTATGTGACATGTTTACATGATACTGTACCTGAATACTCGACTGATTATGTGACATGTTTAACCGTGTAAAGTATAAGAGGATACCGTTAGTTATATTAAAATAAGATATGACCCTGACACAGCGACACATGCCTGCCCGTATGAAAGCTTAAGGTAGGGAACGAGAGAAATGACCAGGGTTTTTGCAGTTTTAGAGCAAAACCTTATTTTGGTCAGAATAAATCAAATATTGCTTCATCACAAACATAGCGTTTAGTTTCCTTCACAAGGTGATAATAACAGTCATTGTATATCTGTTGTGAGCATTGGGGCATTAAACGCCAAACTTCTTAATGAAGAGAAAAAAATGTCATCAAATTCAAGGACACTTTTGACAGATATTCAACAAATGTTGATACTACCGTGTGTTGAGAACTAAACTCTAGGTTGTACTATTTGATTTATTTTGACCAAAAAAATATGCGTTTCTAGAAAAACCTGCAAAAACACCTTTTCTCACGTTTCCTACATTGCCACCTTAATATATGAGCGAGTCGTAGCTAAGCGTTGTTCACAACTCACCCCTAGCAATATTATTCCTTCTGGAAGTTTCCCTTTGCGAGACTACGCCATCCACTTTTTTTTTGAACTTGGTGCACCTATTTGTCTGTAGTGAGAGAGAGAGACAGAGCTATGGCACAATAACTGGAAATAGTACCCTCTAGAAGGAAGAGTAATTTATTATCATTTAGTATTATATATGTATTAAAAGTATTAAGATATGAATTAACTACACGGTATGTATCAATGAAAGCCTACTCATAAGTATGAATTTGCTCGACCGGGGTTTCTCGTCTTTCCCACTGTTGAAGTCTCGACCTGCTCAAACGGGGCTTCTTGTCTTTACCACCGTTGAAGTCTCGATCTGTTCGAACGGGGTTTCTTGTCGTTCCAACCGTTGAAGTCTCGATCTGCTCGACCGGGGTTTCTCGTCTTTCTCACCGTTGAAGTTTCGATCTACTCGACCGGGGTTTCTCGTCTTTACCACCGTTGAAGTCTCGATCAGCTCGAACGGGGTTTCTGGTCTTTCCCACCGTTGAAGTCTCGATCCATCAGAAACCCACAAACAAGCTGACATCTTGCGATATCTCTCAAATATGTATTATTAAAGTAAGTATGGCGTTAAGACGAGTGACAACAGATATATAGAGGTCTGCTTCGATCCCAGGAGATGTTTTAATAAATATATGTTCTTCAGTCTATTTAGTTGAACAAATTAAGTATTTCTAAGGTATTTGGTAGCCTGCCTTAGGTGAAGATAATTTAGAAGTCCTAAGGAGGAGTTATTGTTTTCATGAAAATGCTCTACCTTGATATTATGGCGAATCTTTACGTTCTATATATTCCCAAATCCCAAAAAGTGGGTTTTACAATTCTGTCTGTCGGTCTGTCTATCTGTCTGTCCCTGGCCCAGATCTTAAACGATTTGATGGATTTTGTTCAAATTTGATATTTTCATATTATATATGGCTATGGCTATGTTAGG
This sequence comes from Timema podura, assembly GCA_033556935.1. NCBI lineage: Eukaryota > Metazoa > Arthropoda > Insecta > Phasmatodea > Timematidae > Timema > Timema podura. The sequence goes on from JAVRXN010000003.1 coordinate 41,116,320, forward strand.
AAGTTATTTTTAATTTGACCCTAATCCTTATATTTGGTAGTTTACCGATGAGTGATTTTTGACAATTTGAATTATTTCGAAAATGACTTCAACAATTTTGTTCAAAATGGATACCTATCTGGTAGGTTTTAAAATATAGCCCACATAATTTTATATATTAATTGTTTTTCTTTAAAATGATTCACTTTTGAAATTTTTTATTTTTATTAAATAGCCACAATGACCTTATTCAAAATTTGTATTTGGGGTCTAATTTACATGAATGTGGGGACTACAAGAAACTGCACCAGCATTCTCCTATAGGTAGGTCAGGTAACCATTATGTCAATGAGTTTATGTCAGGCACACTAGCCGTTTAACAATTTCTACTGATTATAATGAAAATGTATGATCCGAAGTAGGAAAATTCTCTTATTAATCTAATACAAACATATAAATGCGTGGATGGTAAAAAAATATTAGGGTTAGTCAAAGAATATTAAATGTATCACTGAATTAGCTATTAAATTATATTATTTAAGTACAACGTTAATTAAAATAAAGGGTAAATTTAGTAACAAGCTGGTAAGATAATCTTTGTATATTTTTATTTTAGAATTTAACTAATTTAATTATTCAATTAATTATTTTTGAAATCCCCATTGTATGATATACGAAGATTTTTTAAATATTTGACTATCAAATAAGAATTTTTATGGGCAGACGAATAAAACGATTTTTTTCGTGTATATTTGTTTTAAGGCGATGTAACCTTGATCAATATTTAATAAGAAGCAACAAATAATTAAGTGTAAATGAGAATAAAATTGAACTGGAATCCTCCCCCCCTCCCCCCTAAAGTTTGAATGAGGTAAAGAAAGGTCAACAACACCTCGGAGGACTTCCGTTGCCTGGAGGTTGATTGAGAGAGAAACATCATAAAAAAGAGTTTAACCAAATAAGTAAAGAATGAATCTAAAGTGGCCCAAGCCCTACCGTTGTGTGTAATAGCGTGGAGCCGATGACAAGATGAATAACTCAGCCGATTTTATTAGCGGTAGGTGCAGCCACATACTACCAGAGATAAAAACATCCGCTTCTACTGGATATTAGTTGATAGTGCCGAGAGCACAATAAAACTTTTCCTCAATAAACAATCGCTGACCACAATTTATTCTCCAACTGTTTTTTTCGCCCTGCAAAATTCAACGCTACGAACTGCCTCGGTGGACGCACGGTCTAAGGCGTCAATATCACAATAGACTGGCCTCCCGATGGCAGGGGGATCGAATCCCAGTCGGGTGTGATAAGGGTTGTTTTTCATAAATAATTGTTTTCCACTCTCCCTCCACACAAATGATGGTGCATTTCTATAAATACTACATTCCTCATACCTAACTCATTAGCGTAATCAGTATATATGCTTATAACCTGGACAGGTAGTAAGACGTGGTGCTGAAGAAACCACTACTATATGTTACGCCATTAAATATATTCGAGTGATACTAAAATCCAATCAAGGTTTTAAGTTAACAAAATTGTGGCATGTTTCTGAAAAGTAGTTGTGAACAGAACACTGATTTCAGCACAGAATCAAGTTCAGAAACATTGCTCGTGTGTCACGGCTGATAAGCTCTGGTGTACGTACTGGGTGTGTTGGGTGTGCTCTACCTGCACAGGTGAATACAGGTGATATAAAATATCCTGTGTGTTCTAGAAATGTCTTTTGGAGCAAGTAAAGAACAAACTAAGAAGTACAACAGTTCCTCGACTCGCTCATGATGTTGTACACTCCGTCTATCCTGTAAGGTAGCAGTCTTACCTTGACTGATTACACTATGGCCCTATCTTATAAGCTACAACATATTGGAACCAAGCAAGGTAGTAGTCTTACCTTGACTGATTACACTATGGCCCCATCTTATAAACTACACCATAGTGGAACCAAGCACGGTAAGACTGCTACCTTTCAGCGGGAAAGAATTCTACAGTGAACAAGAATTAATTTCGTCGGTTAGCCACGATGATGTGATTGAGGAATTGAAGTAATTAACACCTGCAGTTTATATCAAGCCATATGAAGCATACTATCCTACAGCAGAAGGAATGCTGGAGAGAGTATGTAGAATCGCACAGAGTATTAGATACATCCATCAGGCTCGTGACCTTACAGGGACGAAGTCAGACGCATTCATCCTTCACTTGGTGCGACAAATCAGGTCATGTGAGACCTAGTGCTGTCCCTTGATGGAGACTAGCCCGGTCGGCATAGCAGATCAACTTCAGGGAGGAAAATAATGTTCCACCTGGCCTGTCAGTAATACGCACTACACCAGGGATTTGCTGTGTTTAGATGAATTTAAAAGTTATTTATTAAATGAAGATGGAAATATAATATGTTGAGAGTGTCCAAGGCTTTGTTCCAAGTTAAAACCACATGCCGCGGTAGAACGTTATTGCCAAAGTCAGTCATTAAATAATGTTTTTATTTGAAGTATTTAACATGCACTTTCTGAAACAACTGATTATATCAGCACAAGACTTACAAACTAACTTAAATATAGAACAGACACAGCATCCAAACCTCGGCCTGGTAGTCAAGCACGCTAGCGACTGAGCTAAGGTGTCGTCATGTAACAATATACCAAGCAGTTAATATTAATACTTGTTGGTGTCCTAGATCATCTGTCAACCAGTGAGACATAGTAATAAATTACCTCCTCAATAAAACATGACTCAATATTGTGTGTGATCCTGTCCTACCTCCTCAATATTGTGTGTGATGCTGCCCTACCCACTCAATATTGTGTGTGATCCTGTCCTACCCAATCAATATTGTGTGCGATCCTGCCCTACCCACTCAATATTGTGTGTGATCCTGTCCTACCCAATCAATATTGTGTGCGATCCTGCCCTACCCACTCAATATTGTGTGTGATCCTGTCCTACCCAATCAATATTGTGTGCGATCCTACCTTACCCATTCAATATTGTGTGTGATCCTGTCCTACCCAATCAATATTGTGTGCGATCCTGCCCTACCCACTCAATATTGTGTGTGATCCTGCCCTACCCACTCAATATTGTGTGTGATCCTGTCCTACCCACTCAATATTGTGTGTGATCCTGTCCTACCCACTCAATATTGTGTGTGATCCTGCCCTACCCACTCAATATTGTGTGTGATCCTGCCATACCCAATCAATATTGTGTGCGATCCTGTCCTACCCAATCAATATTGTGTGCAATCCTGCCCTACCCACTCAATATTGTGTGTGATCCTGTCCTACCTCCTCAATATTGTGTGTGATCCTGTCCTACCTCCTCAATATTGTGTGTGATCCTGTCCTACCTCCTCAATATTGTGTGTGATCCTGTCCTACCTCCTCAATATTGTGTGTGATCCTGTCCTACCTCCTCAATATTGTGTGTGATCCTGTCCTACCTCCTCAATATTGTGTGTGATCCTGTCCTACCTCCTCAATATTGTGTGTGATCCTGTCCTACCTCCTCAATATTGTGTGTGATCCTGTCCTACCTCCTCAATATTGTGTGTGATCCTGTCCTACCCACTCAACAAAACATGCCCTAGTAGTGTCCTACCTTCAACCAGGGACGTGAGCAGAGTCACGTTGGCAGCCTTCCTGCGGCCAGCCGGCAGATTCAGGCCGATTTTCTCCAACTTTTCTCTCAGAAGACGACCGCCGTTTTTAGACTTGGCCCTGTGCAACAGATACAGCAACACTCATTACAGAGCAACACTCATTACATAGCAACACTCATAATACAGCAACACTCATTAAACAGTAACACTCATAATACAGTAACATTCATTAAAAGTAACACTCATAATACAGCAACACTTCTGATACAGCAACACTCATTAAACAGTAACACTCATAATACAGCAACACTTTTGATACAGCAACACTCATAATACAGAAACATTCATTACACAGTAACACTCATAATACAGCAACACTCCTGATACAGCAACACTCATAATACAGTAACACTCATAATACAGTAACATTCATTAAAAGTAACACTCATAATACAGCAACACTTCTGATACAGCAACACTCATTAAACAGTAACACTCATAATACAGCAACACTTTTGATACAGCAACACTCATAATACAGAAACATTCATTACACAGTAACACTCATAATACAGCAACACTCCTGATACAGCAACACTCATAATACAGTAACACTCATTACACAGTAACACTCATTACAAAGCAACACTCATTACACAGCAACACTCATAATACAGCAACACTCATTACATAGCAACACTCATTACACAGCAACACTCTTAATACAGCAACACTCATAATATAGCAACACTCATTACAAAGAAACACTCTTAATACAGCAACACTCATTACACAGCAACACTCTTAATACAGCAACACTCATAATATAGCAACAGTCATAATATAGCAACACTCATTACACAGAAACACTCTTAATACAGCAACACCCATTACACAGCAACACTCATAATACAGCAACACGAATGATACAGAGCTGGGTATACTAGAACTCTGTTGGGGAAGTTGAGGAAATACAAGAATTTGCTTAATGTGGTCAACGTTTAAATTGTTTAAAAATTAAATGATATTGTTCTACTATTATTATTGATATTTGCGGGGCATTGTAAAGGTCACTGTTTAAATGAGGAGTGAATTCAAAACTCCGAAACATGCGAAGAAAAGGTTTTTGTTGCTGCCACGTGACATTAAGTGCATCTAGACAAAATCTATGTTTATTCTCTAATGCAGCCATATCTAGATCTATCTCTGCTTATGTTATAAAGGTACCTAGTTTAATCACCAGTCGGTGTTAAAATACGGTTTAGTGGCTGCTATAGCTTGCGTCAGTGACCCAATGGTCTAAGGCGTCATTCAATGTTAGGCTGGATGGAGAGATCATGGTTTTGAACCCCCATCTGGTCTACTTAGGGTGTTTTTTCCTAAATGGTTTGCCACCCTCCTTCCAAGCAAATGCGGGTATATTACCTCTAAAATACTTCCTTCCTCATCCCTAACCTATTAAAGTATGTACAAACTGAACAAGCAGTAAGACACGGTAGCTGTTATAAAAATGATTATGTTAAAATATTCCATATTAAGTGAGATATTTCATGTATATGTTTTCTCTTCCTTCAAAATGTGTTTAGGATGAGGTTTTGTGGACATTGAAGTAGAAGCTAAGAAGATTTTACTTTCAGCCTCGACATTTATAAGCTTCAAACATCCCGATTATTTCATAGTTATTGATGCATTATTTAAGTATATTTTGTAACTGTAAAAAGATGTTCTTCCTATTATAATTTAACTGTAGTTGTAGGTACACTAGTATTCTGTTAGGAATTATAGTTTAAGAAACCCAAGGTTCTTATTTTCTTGCTGTCGACATGGTTCTAATAGTTTTATATAGTTGAAGTGATGTTTTCTTGGCGGATATTCCAACTCCTTGACCTCAATCAATCCGTATGATAGGAAGATGGTATTGGTTTGGAAACAAAGTCAATAATAACGTTTTTAAAAGAGATACCATCATCTAATTTGACAAATGACCAAATGGTTTAGTTGGTACCAAGAGGTCTAGCAACTCGGGATCAACTCTGATAGCAGCAATGTACTATCATTATTACGTGTAGCAACCTGACCGGCTGCTGTTATCAAACTCTGATAACAGCATTGTACTATCATTAGTACGTGTAGCAACCTGACCTGCTGCTGTTATAAAACTCTGATAACAGCATTGTACTATCATTAGTACGTGTAACAACCTGACCTGGTGCTGTTATAAAACTCTGATAACAGTATTGTACTATCATTAGTACGTGTAGCAACCTGACCCGATGCTGTTATAAAACTCTGATAACAGCATTGTACTATCATTAGTACGTGTAACAACCAGACCTGGTGCTTTTATAAAATTCCCCAAACTTTCCAGCTTTCCCAAACAACACTTTTTAATATTCCCCGACTATTTGTAGTTTTCTTGGTGAATGGCAATATCTATTTGTTTGTTAAGCAGCTACTAGTCCTAAACATTATTCTCACTTCTCACCCCCCCCCCCATATTCATGTTTCCAGTATAATTAGTGCCCCTGTGTCAGTGTGGTATAAACGAACAACATCCAGGCGATGCATTTTGTTAACATCAAGAAACCAAATCTCTCACTTCTGTTTTACTGTTTAGGTTAAAAATGAACGGGTTCTTGTAGACAAGTATTTAGTTCCCTGACTTGTCAAATTGGGTGCAGTCACCATGTAGAGAAGTGCACCGACATTAGTTGGTAGACGGGATGTGTGATATGTCGAATGGAAACAACGCACACAGTGAGATTACAGCCTTGACCTCCCAGTACACCACCAATCCAGTCAGTTGAGAGTCTGACATCTTAGACCACGTGGACACCGGTGAATGTTAAGTAACTTAGTGAGTCCCTAATGATCGTAGCTTGTTGTGTAAATTACACGTGGTCATTTCTAGCTTGTTGTGTAAATTACACGTGTTCACATGTAGCTTGTTGTGTAAATTACACGGGTCATATGTAGCTTGTTGTGTAAATTACACGTGTTCACATGTAACTTGTTGTGTAAATTACACGGGTCATATGTATTTTGTTGTGTAAATTACACGGGTCATATGTAGCTTGTTGTGTAAATTACACGGGTCATATGTAGCTTGTTGTGTAAATTACACGGGTCATATGTAGCTTATTGTGTAAATTACACGTGTTCACATGTAGCTTGTTGTGTAAATTACATGGGTCATATGTAGCTGGTTGTGTAAATTACACGGGTCATTTGTAGCTTATTGTATAAATTACACGGGACATATGTAGCTTATTGTGTAAATTACACGGGTCATATGTAGCTTGTTGTGTAAATTACACGGGTCATATATAGCTTGTTGTGTAAATTACACGGGTCATTTCTAGCCTGTTAAGTAAATTACACGTGGTCATTTCTATCTTGTTGTGTAAATTACACGGGTCATATATAGCGTGCTGTGTAAATTACACGTGTTCACATGTAGCTTGTTGTGTAAATTACACGGGTCATATATAGCTTGTTGTGTAAATTACACGTGTTCACGTGTAGCTTGTTGTGTAAATTACACGGGCCATATGTAGCTGTTGTGTAAATTACACGGGTCATATGTAGCTTATTGTGTAAATTACATGTGTTCACATATAGCTTGTTGTGTAAATTACACGGGTCATATGTAGCTTGTTGTGTAAATTACACGGGTCATATGTAGCTTATTGTATAAATTACACGTGTTCACATGTAACTTGTTGTGTAAATTACATGGGTCATATGTAGCTTGTTGTGTAAATTACACGGGTCATATGTAGCTTGTTGTGTAAATTACACGGGTCATATGTAGCTTATTGTATAAATTACACGTGTTCACATATAGCTTGTTGTGTAAATTACACGGGTCATATGTAGCTTATTGTATAAATTACACGTGTTCACATGTAGCTGGTTGTGTAAATTACACGGGTCATATGTAGCTTGTTGTGTAATGACCCCTCTGTATAAGTCATCTCTTCACTATTTCTCGTTAAAATTAAACAAATAAAATGGTGATGATAAAAAACAGCCTGTGTTCCTGAAAAGTTCCTCCTAAAGATTCCCTAGAGAGCCCCCTCCCCACTAATGTACCCCTCTCTATATTCCATCTGGTCTAACTATTTTGTCACGTACTAAGGGGGTGCAAAGGGAGGAATGGGGCGTTCGATGAACCTCAAAATCATTTTCACTTCTCATCAAATCTTCGCAATGAACGAACTCAAAACCTTCCCCCCATCTTTGTTCTCTCTTTGTCCTACATTTTCTTCGTCGACTCCTTCTTTCTCTTTCCCTCTCTCAGTCTACAAATAATAATGTAGCTCTATCTCTTTCAATACTTTGTCCCCTCATTATTCTAAGGCCGTAACGAGCGCCGCACATCATTCGTCGTTAAAACGGGGACCCTAGCGGTGATAAGTGTAACTAGTGTTGGAGGGCGTTTTAGAACGACCAACTTTATGGGTGAGACGTCTCATGGACCTCCAGAAATACCAAGTTATTTTAACAAGTGTTTTGTTATTTAAAAACATGAAGGGTAAAGGTGTCCAAATGTCTCGTCACCAGAAAACTAGAATGAATGAACCTGACGTTTAGACCGCATGTCCACTGCAGAGGTTTATTTGATTGTTGATATATCAGCTGGGAAAACTGTGTTATTTGGATTATTGTGAGTCAACGATTCATCTAGAATATAAATATGAGGCGGGTACTTTAGAGGAAATGCACCAGCACTAGCGTGGAAAACCACGCGCCCGGTCGATATATGAACTTTGATCCCCTGTCACCAGTGATCCAAGCTTGCGAGGCTGACGGAATAGACTATAGGACCACAGGTGATGAGTGCTATAATAATATTCATACTTCACACTTTGTGAACAATTGACATGAGTGGTGTGAACAAATAACAGTACTTGATATCCACCCCAAGTGATTAGAGCGTCCGACCATGAATCTAAGGACCCCTGGTTCTATTCCGAGCTATGTTCATGAAGATCTTTATTATTTGTCTACGGGTTACCAATGGGACCTTTCGTTAGTTTGTAAGTCATGCTACGATATTATCTGTAGGTTTAGAAATTTTATGCTAAATACATGAGTGAGCGTGGCCATGCCCTGTTTTAACGTGACCATTTGGCATCTCGTCTGTCTGTAGGATGTATGTTCAAAGATGACTGCCAAAGGCTTGGACCGATTTTAACCAAATTAGACAGGAACATTCTTTGAGACTAGGCCGAGAGATGCTTGTACAAATTTTCCAATAAGAACATCTGTTTAAAGATGGTGGCCACTAAAAAAGGTTTTCGTTTATTGACCGATCTCAAGGGATTTTGAATTTAAAATGTTAAGCGATCTATCGAACACATAGAGTGTTTGTTTTTGAATTTTGACTCATATAGTGAGACTGACGGCTTAAACCATATAAGAACAATGGCTATTATCTGTGAATATAATGTAATAATTAATACAGTGTTAAGTGGTTTTCTGTCAAACTTGGTCATCGAGGAAAAATATCAACTTCAATTACAAAGATAATTTATTAGAAATATTTAAACTTGGAATCCAAAGATAAATTTTAAAACTGTAGTAACAATAGTAACGCGAATTAGCGAGATCTACGCTTTACAAAACTACTGACTAATACCAAATAAAACAGTTTTAAGGTGAGACATAAGGGGACGCGAGAAAAAGGCGGTGTTTTTGCAGTTTCTATGGCAAAACACTTTTTTGAACAAAATAAATAAAATATTGCTCCGGTACAAACATATAGTTTAATTTTCTTCACGTATTAATATCAACAGTTTTTGAATATTTGTCTTGAGCAACGCGGCATTAGATGAGAAACTTTTTTAATTAAATAAAAGTTGTCATTAAATTCCAGAACACCCTTGACAGATATTCAAGAAATTATGAGGTCACCATGTGAAAAAAAATTAAATTCTGTGTTTGTACTGGAAAAATATTTTATTTAGTTTGGTCACAAAAAATGTTCTGCCGTAAAAACTGCAAAAACACTGGCTTTTTCCTTCAACCCCTTCCGTCCCACCTTAATTAAGAGAAAAGTATACCCCTGCAATGTTTTGACCCACATCCCGCCTGACAGGTCTACATATAATGTAGCATACTCATTTCATCTAACGGCGTTTATTTTTAAATTTTCGACTAGCGAGAAGAAAGTCCTCTATGAGGAGAAAATTAAACTAAATAAATGGCAAAAAAAAATAAGGACCTGAAATTACATTCCCTCCCATCCCACCTTAACCTGACTCTAGAGCATACACAACACTCAGACCCCCATACACAAATTTATCACAGCAAAATAAAAACGCATCAATTTGACCAATTAGAGTTTTTTCCACTTAAATTGTATTTAGCATGAAGATCGTTTCTCTTAGGCAATGGGGTGAGAACGTTGACTAAAAACCCGCTTTGGCCACGCTGGCTTGAACGGCGCAATGCTGACCAATCTAAGATGTCGGAGGTAATACGTCTCATCAAGATATTCAGGTGACAGTGTAACGTCAAGTAATGGCGGTCTCTGATATCAAGCAAAGGCAATACAATATACAAGGCTTGTGTCTTCCTTGCTGGCGTTCATTAACACAATATTCAGTCATTGAGGAGGTTCTATCCCGTTGGAAATATCCTGGACCAATTTACAAGAGTGTTTTAACGCAAAGGATTAATAAATATAAATAAAGATTAGTCAAATATGTCAGCATAAAAAGACTATAATGTTTTTTGTCTTTTATCTCCGAACTTTTCTCTTTACCTAGATGTTTTAGTGGATAATTTAAACATTAGAAGTAGTGTTACGTAACAACAATAAAAATAATATCTTCGACTCTGGCTTTGCATTTAAAAAGTGACTTAAACACGCACCACGCATAGAAATAGTCCCAGTTTTCTTTACGTTTATCAATTCCCATTACCAGGCTGGGACTCAAACCCTGAAACACTCGTCAATATCCCACCAGACCAGGTTTAGTCAATATAAACTTGTTCCATTAATATATAAAGATAGTTGTAAAGTATATTTTTGTTTGGCAAGCAAAGGTTTCTGGGAAATACTCCTCGCTGGCTCTTCACAGGGTCATAAGCTGACACTCGTATGTGTTTGTTATTTATTTCTTCCTCACAAAAATTGTTTAGAGTCGCCCCTTCCAGTTCATTAGTGTCCACATTCCATGCATGACGTTTTTATTATCTTTCCCGATTGCTCGACTACTTCTCGTGGGATATTTTATGTTCGCTCCGTTTCGACACTCCAAGACTCTCGAACCTACATTTCACCGAGTTCGAGCAATCGACTAGGTCGAGACAGATCGAGAGCTGGACAAGCTGGGGGCTGGGGGGGGGGGGGGGGCTTCTTAAGGGCACACTCAAGCCAATAACATTTTTATTTTCATGTTTAATTTAAAAAAAATTAAGTTGCATTTTAAAAACTAATAGCGCGCGTCATTGTAATATAATATGTAATCCTAAATAAGCTCAGTCTTGGATATAATACGTAATCCTAAATAAGCTCAGTCTTGGATATAATACATAATCCTAAATAAACTCTTGGATATAATACGTAATCCTAAATAAACTCACTCTTGGATATAATATGTAATCCTAAATAAGCTCAGTCTTGGATATAATACGTAATCCTAAGTAAGCTCAGTCTTGGATATAATACGTAATCCTAAATAAGCTCAGTCTTGGATATAATACGTAATCCTAAATAAACTCACTCTTGGATATAATACGTAATCCTAAATAAACTCACTCTTAGATATAATACGTAATCCTAAATAAGCTCAGTCTTGGATATAATACGTAATTCTAAATAAGCTCAGTCTTGGATATAGTACGTAATCCTAAATAAGCTCAGTCTTGGATATAGTACGTAATCCTAAATAAGCCCAGTCTTGGATATAATAAGTAATCCTAAATAAGCTCAGTCTTGGATATAATAAAATACTACCGATACCGAACAATTGAGCAATATTTCACCCGCAGATGAACCCTGGGATAAAATCATTTTAATTTTAAGAAGAAAAAAAATTCCCCCACGTCTTACTGCCCCTCCAGGTTGTACGCGTGCATTAATTATGCTAGTTGAATAAACATAGTAAGGTATTATTTTAAAGGAAATGTACCCGTATTTGCTTGGAGGGAGAGTTAAAAATAAAGTATATATGGAAAATACACTCAGTACACCCGTCCGGGATTCTTGTTATGACTAGTATTTAGCTCTGAATGACTTATTTTTATGACTAGTATTTAGCTTTGAATGACTGATTGTTATGACTAGTATTTAGCTTTGGATGACTGATTGTTATGACTAGTATTTAGCTCTGAATGACTGATTGTTATGACTAGTATTTAACTCTGGATGACTTATTGTTATGACTAGTATTTAGCTTTTGATGACTGATTGTTATGACTAGTATTTAGCTCTGAATGACTTATTGTTATGACTAGTATTTAACTTTGGATGACTGATTGTTATGACTAGTATTTAGCTCTGAATGACTGATTGTTATGACTAGTATTTAGCTTTGGATGACTGATTGTTATGACTAGTATTTAGCTCTGAATGACTGATTGTTATGACTATTATTTAGCTCTGGATGACTGATTGTTATGACTAGTATTTAGCTCTGAATGACTGATTGTTATGACTAGTATTTAGCACTGAATGACTGATTGTTATGACTAGTATTTAGCACTGAATGACTGATTGTTATGACTAGTATTTAGCTCTGAATGACTGATTGTTATGACTAGTATTTAGCTTTGGATGACTGATTGTTATGACTAGTATTTAGCACTAAATGACTGATTGTTATGACTAGTATTTAGCACTGAATGACTGATTGTTATGACTAGTATTTAGCTCTGAATGACTGATTGTTATACATTTCGTATTTTTATGTTGTGGCGAAGGGAGTTGGAGATCTCCAGGCTGAGCTGTTGGAGGATGAGTCCGGTGGCCCGTGGGCCCCTGTTTGCCCACCACCTTCAGCCACGCCCAGACGGGGAAAACACCTGTCAGAATGCGTGGAGAGGCACTTGGGCCCTTGTTACGGTCACACATGTGGCGGACACATGCAGGAAGATGTGTGTGTGTGTGTGTGTGTGTAGCTCACATCAGCGTTCGTTGAACTCTCCTCTCTCTCTCTCCTTATCTTGATTTTAAAAGTTACTCCGGTTTCGTCTCTGTCTTTCTTTTGCAGACCCGTTAAGACCTTTTGGGACGCAGTTATCAAGATAACAAAATCGATTGGACCTGGAAGTGTTCAAATATTTGTAATTGCGCGCCTTTGGTCGGGTCATTCATCCGTTCGTCCACTTCTACAAGACAAAGTGGTAAGGTATATCAAGTGCGAAGCAAGTATACTCCGGTTCGACCCCGGACGATGCTTACAGTAATAATCTAGCACCAGATGTTTTTGTTTATCTCAACAGTCCATGGCGTCTGGTGTGTTGGGCTCACAAAGTGCGGCCCGTGGCAGTGTTTGTATTGTATTTAAAAACATAAATCAGTCTTTTCTAGACGCACCCTTCGTTGAATTAAAGCTAACGTTCTAGGACCTGAGCTCCGTTAACACTTAGTGAGTTCTCAAGTTGGGACGATTGTAGCTCCAGCTTGAAGTTAGATCTGACATTCCGTCAACGCAGCTCAAGTCTGGAACCACAAACACTGGTCACGAAACTCTTCAAAACAAACCCCCCATATTGACTCCAGTTGGATGAATGTCTTGGAAAAATAGATTAAATACAAAGGAATATTTTATTAAGGCAATGTAACGATTCTGTCCATTAAATATTACTCTTTGGATAAACATGAGTTCTAATTTCTCAGGCAATTAAATATTTTCTTATTCAATCTATTCCATAATTAATATGTTTTTATAATATGCCCTAAAATGTAAAATAAACAAAACATTTGGTAGTCACATGTCCGTTGAAAACATGTTCATGTTCATGTTCAGCTTTGAAATAAGTTTATAATAAAACCATGGCATGTCAAAAGATCCCAGCCCTGTTAAAGTATGATACAAAATGGCTGGTATTTGAATGAGAACCGAGTACTTATTTTCACTTAACATCAAGTGTTTTAATGATAAACTAAGTGCGCCCTGTAAATGATGAGCCTCAGAGCTCAAAAGATGCATAAGGTTAACTGTCGTGCCAGAAATCTTACATTCATTGTCTAGAGCTTGTTTGTTGATGATTTTAATGAAACGATTTGTTTATCGCTGGAATATAGAGCATTGGCGGTGTGTTGTGTTGTGTTGTGTTGTGTTGAGTTGTGTTGAGGTTAAGCTTGTGACGTCATGGCAAGTCAGTATAGCAAATACCAAGTTCATGTATTTACGTACTATTCGGAGAGTTTTAAGCATTTAACAATGAAACTAAAACCATACATTATTAAATAATTTAAAAAAATAATCTTACGTCGGAAAAATATTTTTTGTATCTTGATTTTTTTAACGTATTCCTTTTAAATCGTCTACGACTTGGGTTATTGGTCTATTCATGGAAATGTCCTGTGGGAATCTTCCTGCCTGGAGGTGGATTGAAAAAGTTAGCAAATACAAATATCCCTCTAGAATAGAAAGCAAGGTAGATATAATTTTGAAATATAGTTCAATGCTGTCCAGGCGCAAATGGTAGTGCGAGTACTTGTACTCGTCAGAGGAAGAGAGGCATTGTTATCATCTGGTAAACAAGTTAGCTTGACAGGGATAACTGCTCAGTTTCTTCCTTCTCTTTATATTTTGTACGTTAGCGTCTAAGTGTGATAGGTCTTAGAGAGTCCTTAAAATATAATTTCAAACGGAATAAATGGACAAAAGTTCAGTTCGCGGATTTTGTTATATTCTTAACACTTATTGAAACTTAAAACACCTTTTAAAAAAATGGACACCTTCATCTATAAGTTTCATTTTACATTTAAGTCGGTCTTTATGATTCGAAAACGTTTTAGGTAGTGTTGTGTGTCGCTCAACTTCTCTGCAGTTTGTGTTTATTTTGTAAACATAACTGACATCATAATGAGTACATAGTAAATATTTCAGCATTTATTGACTGACATAAAGCTCGAAGCCGGGTCATTTGACTTTGTAACTATAAGGTATGAATCTCTCTGAGCGAGTGTTGGTATTAGCTAATCCTAGCTATGTGTATTGGGTCTTCTCTCCTAATAACATATAAATAGTCGGAGAGTACGAGGTCTTGAAATAAAATTTCCTATGAACTCTACACCCCACACCCCTACGTCATTAGTGTGATTAAATGCTCATATTCCGGATTGGAAATAGTGTGCTTGCGACAAACAATCTGTTGTGATACAAACCGCCTGTTTTGATACAAATGAAGTCATCGGGATATCGTAGAAAGTTGCCCCTTGGAGCTGCTACCCTCACAACTCCTCACAAGATAACATAACACACCGGGGACGGAACAAACGTTCATGCTTTTAAGAGTTTATAAATGTTTTGAAAATTATTAATCAACAAAATGTTGTTCCATTGTGCCTAGCGTGTTTTTATGGCTCCTAACGACTTAACCTAATATAACTTTATAACAAACAGAACATTCAGACTCCTAACAGTTGTTCGTCCACATGCTATTTACACTGATAAGGTAGGGAAAAGGAACGTAGAGCTTAGGTGAAATGTACCAGAATTTTCATGGAGGTAGGATGGGAAATCGTTTAGTAAACAACCCCTTTTAACCTTGACTTCTAAATCACCAGCAAACCAGAAACCACGAGGCTAACTGTTTTGTCCCCGTGTCCACCGTTGTGAGTATTCGACTGTTAACAGTTGTTATCATTGGTTTATTTCTCGGTCGTTGTTCATTTACGCCACCAATCAAAGCAGTTAAGGCCCTTGGCCCTGTCGAGTGCAAGTCTAAAACCTATTTTGTGGGATGGTGGTGTGTTTACATAAAAAGAATAACTTAATCAACATGCTTCTATTCTTGAACAAGCCATTTCCGAAAAGAAAACTGCAAAATAATAAAAATTCTTGACGATAACCGTTTGTTCCCATGGCTCTGCATTTCCACGCCAAATGAAAAGAGCCAATTGCCTTAAGTTGATAAACACTGCAGGTAAGATTTGAAGCCGATACGCACATTGGACAACCCCATCAATTAATTGATTACACAATGTCTAATAAACTGGAGATGAGTAATAGTTGAAGGTGTTTAGTGATTGTTTCAAAAGGTGATGGCACGAAAAAGGAAGGTCACAACCTACTTGAAACCTTTCCAGAGTAGGTTTATTGCTCTCTTTACAAAGCTGACATTTTATAATTTTGTGTGTCGAAACTCTCTTGTCCAAGTAGTTCGAGACTTGGCCACAGACGATGTCTGTATCAGACCCACAGCCTCCAGGTTAAGATGTTCACTGGAAGAGCTTGAGTCCTTCAACATGGGGATCGCTAGGGGTCATCCCAAGTGACAACATCACTATCTTATAGCGTCAATAAACATGCTTTCATTAAGCTAGGTTCAGGTAGCAGCCCTACTTCCTTACCATAAACCAACCGAGCCTACTCAGACTGCGAATTACGTAGTATGGTTCTTGAGCTATTGTGTTCGGATCACCATCCCTTTACAACGAATAATTTGAAGTGAGTTGTTTCAGCTGTTATCACTGAAAATTGCAACTAGCACTCCCCAGTGGCCAAGGACTCAACCTGGCTGAGGTCTGGTGTATACCTTGTCTGTGAGTCAGGTATATCGAGGATATTTGACCTTACAATGGGGTGGAGTATCAGATAGGGCCTGAGGACAGAATGCACCAGCAGTTACACTAAAAAGTCCTGCCTTACTCTCTGAAATGATTACAAAATACCGTATTAATGAGTTACTCCGAGGGGTCTCTGATGAAATCAGGTGAGAAAGAGATATCATCCAGAGGTAATATAACTGACAGGTATGCAATTCACTAACCTTGGTCAAAACTGAAACTCTTCTGGAAAGATTGTATTAGTTAAAACACGATCGTTAGCTTTCAAATAGAGGATGCCAAAGATGACAGTATCTACAGATATGATATCCCTGCGGTGTCTGTCTGTCTGCCCTTCCAGGGTGCTGTGTCCCACTTGCAGACACTCTGGAGGGATGAAACTTGGTACGGATGATATGGAGCATGCTATTTTTATGAGAAAAATTTGAAAAATCTAATATGGCAGGCAAAACGTAGGAATTGAGCTCTATTTGGATGAAATGGAGGGCTCCAAATTTCCTAAGCTAATATAAAAAGTTATCTGTGTAATAGACTATATAAATATTCAATATTTTCTGATTACCAACCTAAACCCTATTTTCCGACCTCAAAAACCCTAGCTACCGATATCATAAGACAAAAAACCTAAAAATGAATCAATACACACACAAAAAAAAAAAGATCTTAGAGGACCTATTAGCATGGGGATAAACTAGCGCTAGCGGTGGCAGAGCAATACATTAAAATAATAAGCTTCTGGTGATATAATCTACGCTTTGTCAAACTGTGATGCTAATTGTTTGATATGTTTGTTTCCCATTACTTCTTCCATGCTCTCTGGTGAACTGTGATGCTCTTTTTACCTATTAGCTTCTGTAACAATGTATATTACTATCTTACGATCGTGCCTATGACGCTGTCGTCTCTAGAAACATACTGAAACTACTGATTATTAGTTCATTTTGCCTTGTGGTTTCGGGATGTTATATTATTGATATTTGTCCGAGTGTGACTCAGCCAGGAAGTTATGGACGGTTTCATGGAGATTACAGCGCTTACAGCTTATACCAAATAATTCGTTGTTCTTCTGGTACTGCGTCTTAATACCTGTTCAGGCTATACGCACATGTACTAATTACGTTAGTGAGCTAGGGATGCGGAAGGTTAAATTTATAAGAAGTGTATCCGCATTTGCGTGGAGGGAGAGTGGAAAGCCGGTACACCCAACCGGGATTTAAGCCCCAATCTCCCTGTGATTGGCAGTCTAGTCTAACACGAGATTGACGCCTTAGACCATGCGACCACCTAAGCAGGTAGTAATTCTGTTGGAATAACAGCAAATACTGGAGCCTAGTTCTGAGAGAAGAATCCCGTAGTAAAATGTTGGCGTCAATCTACACTTGCAGGATCGTATGTCCTTGTGGGAGTTTACTTGATACTTCCCGATAACCTGTCACGAACAACTACCCTCTGTCACGAACAACTACCTCCTGTCATGAAGAACCCCTGTCACGAGCAACCTCCTATCACGAACAACTACCTCCTGTCATGAACAACCTCCTGTCACGAACAACTACCTCCTGTCATGAACAACCTCCTGTCACGAGCAACCTCCTATCACGAACAACTACCTCCTGTCATGAACAACCTCCTGTCACGAACTACCTCCTGTCATGAACAACTACCTCCTGTCATGAACAACTACCTCCTGTCATGAACAACCTCCTGTCACGAAAAATTACCTTTTGTCACGAACAACTACCTCCTCTTACGAACAACTACCTCATGTCATGAACAACCTTCTGTCACGAACAACTATCTCCCGTCACTAACAACTAACTACCTCTTGTCTCGAACAATCTTAGAAACAAGGAACAGGCTGATCTGCGTGAAAGCACTAGAAACGCTGCAAACGTTTATAAACACTCCATTATTTATGAAAGGGTTTGATAAAGTTTAATGTTGTTTACACCAAAATGTGGGTGAAAGATCTGAACAGCTAAAAGGTCTACATTTACAAGTATGGCAGTTTATATAGAACCCTATAAAATCCTACATTATCTTAAAATGTTGTGTTATGACCCAATCAAAACATGACTTTATTTGACAGTAGAAGGCTATATCTAAGTTTATGACCTTTCCTTTAATCTCAAAAAATACCCGTCCTACTGGCCGAATGGTCTAAGGTGTCACTCTCGTGTAAAACTGACCACAGGGAGATTGGTATTCGAATCTGGGTCGGGTATAACGAGGATGTGTTTTCCGAAATGGTTTCCCACTCTCCTTCCACACTAATGTGGGCATATTACCTCTAAAGTTCTTTAGTCCTCATCCCCACCCCATTAGAGTAATCATCATATATTCCTATAGAATGAACAGGTAGTAAGACGTGATATAAAAAAATCTAAGTAGTACAAATTTTCGCGTAAAGTGTATTTGAATTTAAAAAAAACTTTAAGCTCAAAATTTGAACTTTAAAACTGGTCCGAAATCTGCTGATAATTTTCTCCTCCGTTTAGTTGAAAACTATATCTAAAGATATCAAACAACTTGTTAATATCGCGTTATTTCTAAAGGTTTGCAACCTGCCTTACAGCAGCCATGCAGATCTCGAGACTGCGCCTGAAGTTAGGCAAGGAGCTGTACGTGTGTAAGAAGGAGAAGGGAGGACAAGAATTAGGCTCTCAGATAACTACCGACACGGATTAGGTTCGTTTACTATGGATTATTGCATATATCCCGCATTAGTGGGCATGCGGATTAAATGTTGGGTTCATATAGCCTGGTATGCCATTAGTGAGGATGTCAGGGTTTGAATCTTGGACATTTAGTAAAAACTACCCCCCACCCTCTCAGGATTTAAACCCTGACCTCCCTGCCATTGTCTAATCCGTCTATTGAGAGAGGGACGCCTTAGACCATTCTACCACCAAAGTGGGTAGCCGTGTCACATGATGAACAATGTAGGCCTATATGTGAATATGTGGAGCTATATATTATATCTAATGACTGCAAGTGAATAATTCATCTAAAGCCTAGACAAACCGGGAGTGGTACAAAATACAGAGTTTTCCTCTAAAGGGTTCACCTCCCCCTACGCAAACGCAGGCACACTTCCTCTAAATAGTACCGTCCCTATAACCCCTAATTAGCATGAATGTATGTAGTAGGACGCTGTTACGTGAATCTCTCTCTAAGTGACGATAGTACCGTCAAGAGCCCCAGTTAGCGCTGTCTCACTTCCTGTTTGCATTCCTAGCACTGTTTCACACGCTTGTGTTCACCAAACATTGTGTTTCAATTGTGTTTGTGTCTGGATTACATTCTCGTGATTATCTACAAGGTAAAGACCACTGATCAAGAACCAAACACTCTCGTGGTTATCTACAAGGTAGAGACCACTGATCAAGAACCAAACACTCTCGTGGTTATCTACAAGGTAGAGACCACTGATCAAGAACCAAACACTCTCGTGGTTATCTACAAGGTAGAGACCACTGATCAAGAACCAAACACTCTCGTGGTTATCTACAAGGTAGAGACCACTGATCAAGAACCAAACACTCTCGTGGTTATCTACAAGGTAGAGACCACTGATCAAGAACCAAACACTCTCGTGGTTATCTACAAGGTAGAGACCACTGATCAAGAACCAAACACTCTCGTGGTTATCTACAAGGTAGAGACCACTGATCAAGAACCAAACACTCTCGTGGTTATCTACAAGGTAGAGACCACTGATCAAGAACCAAACACTCTCGTGGTTATCTACAAGGTAGAGACCACTGATCAAGAACCAAACACTCTCGTGGTTATCTACAGGGTAGAGACCACTGATCAAGAACCAAACACTCTCGTGGTTATCTACAGGGTAGAGACCACTGATCAAGAACCAAAACACTCTCGTGGTTATCTACAGGGTAGAGACCACTGATCAAGAACCAAACACTCTCGTGGTTATCTACAAGGTAGAGACCACTGATCAAGAACCAAACACTCGCGTGGTTATCTACAGGGTAGAGACCACTGATCAAGAACCAAACACTCTCGTGGTTATCTACAGGGTAGAGACCACTGATCAAGAACCAAACACTCTCGTGGTTATCTACAGGGTAGAGACTACTGATCAAGAACCAAACACTCTCGTGGTTATCTACAGGGTAGAGACTACTGATCAAGAACCAAACACTCTCGTGGTTATCTACAAGGTAGAGACCACTGATCAAGAACCAAACACTCTCGTGGTTATCTACAAGGTAGAGACCACTGATCAAGAACCAAACACTCTCGTGGTTATCTACAGGGTAAAGACCACTGATCAAGAACCAAACACTCTCGTGGTTATCTACAAGGTAGAGACCACTGATCAAGAACCAAACACTCTCGTGGTTATCTACAGGTAAAGACCACTGATCAAGAACCAAACACTCTCGTGGTTATCTACAGGGTAGAGACCACTGATCAAGAACCAAACACTCTCGTGGTTATCTACAAGGTAGAGACCACTGATCAAGAACCAAACACTCTCGTGGTTATCTACAGGGTAAAGACCACTGATCAAGAACCAAACACTCTCGTGGTTATCTACAAGGTAGAGACCACTGATCAAGAACCAAACACTCTCGTGGTTATCTACAGGGTAGAGACCACTGATCAAGAACCAAACACTCTCGTGGTTATCTACAGGGTAGAGACCACTGATCAAGAACCAAACACTCGCGTGGTTATCTACAGGGTAAAGACCACTGATCAAGAACCAAACACTCTCGTGGTTATCTACAGGGTAGAGACCACTGATCAAGAACCAAACACTCTCGTGGTTATCTACAAGGTAGAGACCACTGATCAAGAACCAAACACTCGCGTGGTTATCTACAGGGTAGAGACTACTGATCAAGAACCAAACACTCTCGTGGTTATCTACAAGAACCAAACATCTTGACCGTCTGGTTGCGACATTGCCAGAAGATGGAGGGAGGATGATTTCAAGGGTTGTTAATGGACAACTAAACTATCGGAGTAAGAAAAAAAAGATAAAGGTGAATTAGCATTAGTATAAATATCAGTATCGACATGGGGAGAGAGATAGAGATATACTCATCCATATATATATAGAGATAAACTAACCTCCATCCAGCTAAATGTCTGACAAAACCAGGTAAAGTTGATTCATACGTTCGCCAAAAATAGGAAGCAGAATCATCCTCAGTGGCGCAGCAATTCACACAATGTTGACCCATGATGCATTACAACGCTTTAAAACAGCTGAGTATCAACATATTTTATTTTCTACTGGATAAACATATTTTAGATCACTCTCCCGATGAATGTTTTCAAATTACAACGCAGTGTCGTGGCACAATACAATACATCGATACACACGCACGCTTTTCATTAACGGGTTAATTTTTCCAAATCTCCTCACAACGGCCAACGAAGCTGTCTGCTAGCTTCTGGCTGTACGGCGCATGCGCACTGATTTGTGATGGTTGGTTCTGAGATTTGATTGGTTCTCCTGTGCCGAACATCTCAGGCAGAGGTGACAAAGTAGTGATAAGTTGAACTTAAGCGGAACAGCTCGCGCCGATGAGGTGGAAATCTTGTGATTGTCTTAGAGCTCGTCACGCGCCCAAGTTTCTGTTCTGCGCTAGTTTTCCGGTGAATGTGTGAATCCACAGTAACTCTTGAGATAATATGCACCAGTGGATACGCGGTATAGAGGTCAAACTAGTTTAGTCTGGTTTGCTGGTGACTGTGAGGTCGGGGATAGAATCCCGGTTGAGTGTACTGAGGGTGTTTTTGAATAAATCTCTTTACCACTTTCGCTCTATCTGCTTCATTTGTGTATATTTATATGTAGATAGCCCGGTTGGTTTGTATGAGGCAGAGCGTGAAGAGATTCAGAAAATAGAAACAAAACAACTTTTGTAAATGTTGGAGAACATATTCTGTTCAGTGTTTTGTTCTGGTCTGAACATGGCCCTAGACACTTGTGAATACTGGGTCTAGGTGGTTTGGACACGGCCCTAGACACTTGTAAATACCGGCTCTAGGTGGTCTGAACATGGCCCTAGACACTTGTGAATACTGGATCTAGGTGGTCTGAACACGGCCCTAGACACGCGTAAATACTGGATCTAGGTGGTCTGAACACGGCCCTAGACACTTGTAAATACCGGCTCTAGGTGGTCTGAACACGGCCCTAGACAATTGTTAGTACTGGATCTAGGTGGTCTGAACATGGCCCTAGACACTTGTGAATACTGGATCTAGGTGGTCTGAACACGGCCCTAGACACGCGTAAATACTGGATCTAGGTGGTCTGAACACGGCCCTAGACACTTGTAAATACCGGCTCTAGGTGGTCTGAACATGGCCCTAGACAATTGTGAATACTGGGTCTAGGTGGTTTGAACACGGCCCTAGACACTTGTAAATACCGGCTCTAGGTGGTCTGAACACGGCCCTAGACACGCGTAAATACTGGATCTAGGTGGTCTGAACACGGCCCTAGACACGCGTAAATACTGGATCTAGGTGGTCTGTACATGGCCCTAGACACTTGTTAAGACCAGATCTAGGTGGTCTGAACGCGGCCCTAGACACTTGTTAGTACTGGATCTAGGTGGTCTGAACATGGCCCTAGACACTTGTGAATACTCGATCTAGGTGGTATGAACGCGGCCCTAGACATATGTTAATACTGGATCTAGGTGGTCTGAACACGGCCCTAGACACTTGTGAATACTGGATCTAGGTGGTCTGAACATGGCCCTAGACACTTGTAAATACTGGATCTAGGTGGTCTGAACATGGCCCTAGACACTTGTGAATACTGGATCTAGGTGGTCTGAACGCGGCCCTAGACACTTGTAAATACTGGATCTAGGTGGTCTGAACGCGGCCCTAGACACTTGTAAATACTGGATCTAGGTGGTTTGAACACGGCCCTAGACACTTGTGAATACCGGCTCTAGGTAGTCTTCAATTATAACCGATCAAGGCTATGGTCACCATCACATTTTATCTGTGAGTACTTGCTATATTTGTGAGTTGAGGAGCTACAAAGATCCACTTTTAACCACGATATATGGGAGGCCCTCTTTCAACACCCCCCCAACCCCCACCCCACCCCCATCAATTGATGCATTTACCATCGTAGTAATATTATATTTCATTTGGTTTATTAGTCAACAAGTTATCAAAAGCTTTCACTTGCGGACTAATGTACAGTTTATCTTTTAATTACTAGGGCTAAACAAACTGATAATATTGTAATACTTTTAGTAATTTAAAAATTAGTTGAAAAATTATATCTTGACACGGGAATCGATCGTGGCACCGATGTTTTAGCTCCAATGCTCTACCAATAGTTATCCAGGGTTCAAACCGTGCTCTGTGCCATTCTTCACTCAGAGAAGTTCATTGAACTCCGCTTTAATAACAACCTTGTGTTGTATCGTTGGCAGATAACAGCTTCCCGAGTTGCAGATCGCTGGTATATGAAAGCTCGCGATACTGGTATCTGATAGCTCCCGATGCTTGTATCTGATAGCGCCCGATACTAGTATTTGATAGCACGCGATACTGGTATCTGATAACACGCGATACTGGTATTTGATAGCTCACGATGCTGGTATCTGATAGTCTCCGATACTGGTATCTGATATCACGCGATACTGGTATCTGATAGCTCACGATGCTGGTATCTGATAGCTCCCGATACTAGTACTTGATAGCTTTCGATACTGGTATCTGATAACACGCGATACCGGTATCTGATAGTGCCCTATACTAGTATCTGATAGCACGCGATATTGGTATCTGATAGCACGTGATACTGGTATCTGATAGCTCACGATGCTGGTATCTGATAGCTCCCGATGCTGGTATCTGATAGCACGCGATACTGGTATTTGATAGCTCACGATGCTGGTATCTGATAGCTCCCAATACTGGTATCTGATAGCTCCCGATACCGGTATCTGATAGCTCCCGATACTGGTACTTGATAGTTTCCGATGCTGGTATCTGATAGCTCCCGATACTGGTTGGTATCTGATAGCTCCCGATACTGGTTGGTATCTGATAGCTCCCGATGCTGGTATCTGATAGCTCCCGATACTGGTTGGTATCTGATAGCTCCCGATACTGGTACTTGATAGCTTCCGATGCTGGTATCTGATAGCTCCCGATACTGGTTGGTATCTGATAGCTCCCGATATTGGATGGTATCTGATAGCTCCCGATACTGGTACTTGATAGCTTCCGATGCTGGTATCTGATAGCTCCCGATACTGGTTGGTATCTGATAGCTCGCGATACTGGTAATTTATAGCTTCCGATGCTGGTACTTGATAGCTTCCGATGCTGGTTGGTATCTGATAGCTCGCGAAACTGGTACTTGATAGCTTCCGATGCTGGTACTTGATAGCTTCCGATGCTGGTTGGTATCTGATAGCTCGCGATACTGGTACTTGATAGCTTCCGATGCTGGTACTTGATAGCTTCCGATACTGGTTGGTATCTGATAGCTCGCGATACTGGTACTTGATAGCTTCCGATGCTGGTTGGTATCTGATAGCTCGCGATACTGGTACTTGATAGCTTCCGATGCTGGTATCTGATAGCTCCCGATGCTGGTTGGTATCTGATAGCTCCCGATACTGGTTGGTATCTGATAGCTCGCGATACCATTGGTCACTGTCCAGTTGTTGAATGATGTGATGGTCTCTACACGGACAATGCTGTAACTACAATGATTGTTGAATAATGTGAAAATACCTTCACCGGCAAAATTGGTAGGCTCTACCGCTCTCGTTCTTGGAAATTCTCGTGGGCTGATATAATCAAGAGGCTCCGAAAGTGCACGTTAAATAGCTAAAATAAATAAAAACCGGGCAGGCTCTAAGACACGGTGTGAAGTAAAATAAGAGGAATGATTGTACTTGAGCCGCTGTTGCGCGTCCCGACTATGACGTGCGCATGCGCAAAACGAGTGTTGGGACCTAGAAGACAGCCTCTTGTACTCTCTCTGTTGTACTCAACGCCGACCGGCCAATTACCGAAATTAAAAGGCGGTGTCTGCGTAGTTCCATTACTTGCGCTCCCTCAACCACTTTGACAGATCCTCCTTGTCGGCTCGACCTAACGGGACGTTGAGGTGTGAGGGGGGGGGGGGGGAAGCAGGAGGATAAGGTCAATATTTTGACACTTTCTACAACATACAACTTTTGCTACCAAAATAAACAAAATATTGCTCAAGAAGATTTCTCATCACCCATACACGCCACATGACCCCCACCACCCTGCGCGTCACATGACCCCCCCTCCCCTTCATCCTGCGAGCCACATAACCCCCACCTCATCCTGCGAGCCACACAACCCTCTCCTTATCCTGTGATCCACATGACCCCCCTCATCCTGA
Source organism: Timema podura (assembly GCA_033556935.1). Lineage (NCBI taxonomy): Eukaryota > Metazoa > Arthropoda > Insecta > Phasmatodea > Timematidae > Timema > Timema podura. The sequence continues at coordinate 41,142,063 of JAVRXN010000003.1, forward strand.
AAGTCACATGAACCCCCCTTCATCCTGCGAGCCACACAACCCTCTCCTCATCCTGCGAGCCACATGACCCCCACCTTATCCTGTGATCCACATGACCCCCCTCATCCTGAACGTCACATGAACCCCCCTTCATCCTGCGATCCACATAACCCCCACCTCATCCTGCGAGCCACATAACCCTCTCCTCATCCTGCGATCCACATGACCCCCACCTCATCCTGCGAGCCACATGACCCCCACCTCATCCTGCGAGCCACACGACCCCCCCTTCATCCTGCGAGCCACATAACCCTCTCCTCATCCTGTGAACCACATAGACGCCCACCTCATCCTGCACTCCTTTATTATTTTTAATAATATGTTTGTGGATGTATATGAACCATCAAGTTCTCCATTCTCCTGTTTGTTCCTCCCTCTCATCTCTCTGAATGTCTTCTCTCGGTAGAGAGTGAGTGAACAAGCTTCTATAGGATTATAGTTGGGATATTCTCTCTTAGTCTGATAAATAGAGACAACAAATTACAAAGTGAATGATAGCAAGTGTTGCCTGCATGAATTGTGCTTATAACGTTCCTATCTGTTAGCAGGTGACAGTTACCAAGTACCTGAATGTGTCAACTTGTTCCTCTATGGAACCACTCCTTTGGGAGACAAGCTCTATAATACTGTCTTGGTTTTATCCATATTTAATATTATAACCGCTTCTTTGCTGCTTTAAAACAAACTGTACCCAGAGAAGAAACACTACTGCTGCTTCCCAAACAATCTCCGTACAACAGTAGTTGAGTGATCGAAGCCGGTGTTCTTTGCTGTCCTCAGGCCGATACACTCAGAGGAACAATAACCCCTTGAGCAAGTCTCACTGACGAACCAAGTACGCCTCTCATTATCAATCGCAGTGTAAGAGTAATAATAATAAAAATACCGCAATGTTGAAACCGTAATTGTGACCAGACCAGGTTGCGGTAAAATCTCCCGCCCCTGATAATTTGCAACCACTTCCTACGGACCAGGAGGTGCAAATTACTGAGCCGAATATTGGACTGGCTACGTTACACTCGGAGATGTTATTATACAACTTGTGGTTTCCTGGTCCTTCCTTCGTGTGCTGTTGCAAACTCACACATTTAGTGCCCTGGACTACACACTAACACATTCATTCTTCTCATGCACACCACCATTACAGGTATTGAGGAAGTCGCGGTGATAAGCATAATAATATAAATAATATATTGTGTGTATTAACTAGTGAACGTACTAATTATATAAATGTAGTCTCCCAGATGTTGGATGGCTTCCAACGTGTTTGGCTTACCAAAGGTAGACCTCTTCTTCCTGGTCGCCCAATGGCAGCAGCCAATAGCTACTCATCTTGCAGAAACCCAACTCACTTAGCTCTCGCATCTGATTACTAAATATTGGTTTTGTTTAGGTCGTGGCTACTGCGGTCCGAATACCCCGGTTAAATTAGACCATGGACCAGTGTCCCACCTCCCTGGTTGAATGAGGCCCCTGTCCAATATTCCCCCTCTCCGGTTGAATGAGACCTCAGTCCAGTGTCCCCCTTCCCCGGTTGAATAAGACAACAGTCCAGTGTACCCCCCTCCCCCGGTTGAGTGAGACCACAGTCCAGTGTCCTCCTTCCCCGGTTGAATGAGACAACAGTCCAGTGTACCCCCCTCCCCCGGTTGAATGAGACCACAGTCCAGTGTCCCCCTTCCCCGGTTGAATAAGACAACAGTCCAGTGTACCCCCCTCTCCCGGTTGAATGAGACCACATTCAAGTGTGTGTCCCCCTCGCCTGGTTGAATGAGACCACAGTCCAGTGTCCGCCCTACCCCGGTTGAATGAGACCACAGTCCAGTGTCCGCCCTCCCCCGGTTGAATGAGACCATAGCCCAGTGTCCCCCATCCCCCGGTTGAATGAGACCATAGCCCAATGTTTACAGATCAATTCAATTGTGGTCTGGACTTACTTAGGACTTCTCTTTACTCATTAGCAGAGCGGTATTATAAGTCACATTTCTTTTAGAAAACTTCTTTGATCGAAGAAATATTACGTAGCTTTGACCTCCATCAAATATCTTTCTTAAGATAATATAACCTATTTTAGAAAATATTTAGGCCCTACCTTAGAACATGCTCCAGGGAAGTGGTTCTCAACCTTACTTGGCTCAGGTACACTGTTACTTGTGTTGGCACCAATATTGGGATATGTTCTCAACCTTACTTGGCTCAGGCACGCTGTTAATTGTGTTGGCACCAATGTTGGGATATGTTCTCAACCTTACTTGGCTCAGGCACGCTGTTAATTGTGTTGGCACCAATGTTGGGATATGTTCTCAACCTTACTTGGCTCAGGCACGCTGTTAATTGTGTTGGCACCAATGTTGGGATATGTTCTCAACCTTACTTGGCTCAGGCACACTGTTACTTGTGTTGGCACCAATGTTGGGATATGTTCTCAACCTTACTTGGCTCAGGCACGCTGTTAATTGTGTTGGCACCAATGTTGGGATATGTTCTCAACCTTACTTGGCTCAGGCACACTGTTACTTGTGTTGGCACCAATGTTGGGATATGTTCTCAACCTTACTTGGCTCAGGCACGCTGTTAATTGTGTTGGCACCAATGTTGGGATATGTTCTCAACCTTACTTGGCTCAGGCACGCTGTTACTTGTGTTGGCACCAATATTGGGATATGTTCTCAACCTTACTTGGCTCAGGCACGCTGTTAATTGTGTTGGCACCAATGTTGGGATATGTTCTCAACCTTACTTGGCTCAGGCACGCTGTTAATTGTGTTGGCACCAATGTTGGGATATGTTCTCAACCTTACTTGGCTCAGGCACACTGTTACTTGTGTTGGCACCAATGTTGGGATATGTTCTCAACCTTACTTGGCTCAGGCACACTGTTACTTGTGTTGGCACCAATGTTGGGATATGTTCTCAACCTTACTTGGCTCAGGCACACTGTTACTTGTGTTGGCACCAATGTTGGGATATGTTCTCAACCTTACTTGGCTCAGGCACACTGTTACTTGTGTTGGCACCAATGTTGGGATATGTTCTCAACCTTACTTGCCATTGTTATCAAGATATTACCACGATCTTCAGGCGGAGGACGCAATACATCATCTTAACACATCTCTGGTAACATCTTTTATCACCGCGTCTTGCTTCCTGTTCGAGATGATACGCTAATATAGCTACTCTGGAGGGGGAGGGATGAGGAAGGAGGCCTTTTATAGGTAATCTACCTGCATTTGCGTGGAAGGAGAGTGGGAAACCGTTTAGGAAAAAAAAATCAAGAGAGTCAACCGGGATTATAACCCCGACCTCCCTTATTCAGCAGGCTAGTCTAACACAAGATTGATAACTTATAGACCGGAGGAATGCCGTGCTTTTTTTTTCTTTGCAGCCCACGATGTTTCTTGTTGAAGCAATTTACTGGAGAAAGTTGAGTTTTTTTTTTAATCCGAGAAACGGTAAGTTTTGACATGCGTGGTAAAAATACATGAAAGCTCCAATAGATGTTAATCCTGTAATAATATTAACTACGCTCTATTTTCTTGACAACGTGTGTATCCGTGAGCCTTTTATCCTTCCACCCCTGCTGAGCCGATTGTGGTGCGGCCCACCAATCAATTGTGGCGCAACCTAGGACCGAACCCTCGACACAAAGACAAATATAAAATATAATGACAAACCAAGCCATCCCAGTGACAGTCCCAAAATGTGCCGATGTACCCCCCTTGGTAATGGGCGGATGTGGGGTGCGCGGTGGCACGCTGACCTGACAGAGGCACGCAATGTCTTGACCTCAGTGCGCAGGTCACAAACGCACGCAGCACTCCGCGAGCAACAAGGGCTCAAGGGACTCTCGGCGAAAACCGTTACCTTGTGAGGACTGATACCTGCGTAATTACACTTGGGACAGTGCTCAGGAATGTACAGGAGATGTACCCTCATTTGCGTTTAGGGAGAGTGAGAAACCGTATAATATTCGCGACCTCAGTACACCCGGCTGGGATTACCCTTACAGGACGATACTTGCGCCAGTGTCTGCATGCCCACATGTTCTGGTCATCCAGCTATTGGATTCCCGGCTCTGAAACTCTTTGTGTCTATTGTTGAGCGGACGTTGATACGACTAGAACGTTCCTGTTATTTTATTATGAGTGCGGTGCTTCCATCAAGAGTCCTCAGTTAGAAAACGTTTCAAATCTTTATTTCTGTTTGTATTTATCGAGATACGCACCTAGGACTCTAAGATGAGTGAACCCCAAACATCTCACCTCCCCACGAATGACCCAGAAACCTTTTCAATCCTATTTCCTGCTTTCCTTTGGAACAGGGATGGACAATGTTTTCACCGTCAATGTTTGTTGGTCGATGTTCAACAATCGATGTTTGTAACGAGATCTACCTAAGCTATACACAAGCATAAACAGTTGAACGTCAGATTGTAACTGTCCCACTTATTGAACCGAAAACTATCGTAAATGCGTTTATGAATTGTATAAATACAATTTGTTCTGAATTCATATTGAAGTTCTAGATTAATTTATTAAATATTCAATTCAGTTACATTTATTTATTTGAATATAAAGTGTCGCCAATGTGTTCACTATAAGATAAATATGTTGTTCACTATAAGATATAGACTATATATTGTTCACTATAAGATATACATGATGTTCACTTATATATATATATATATATATATATATATATATTGATATATATAGATATATATAGATATATATAGATATATATATATATAGATAGATATATTGATTGTGAGCATTGACAAACCCACAACGGGGAACACGTGGTTGAAAGGCTTACTGGTAGCAAGAATTCAAGCCGGACGGGCTGAGATGTGTTCTTCCCAGCTCTCTTCACGCAAATGCGGGCACACATCTAATAAATGATACCTTCCCCATCCCTGCTTCAGTAGCGTGAAGCAGATAAGAGGTCGGACGTGGAACGTGGATGTTTCCATTACAGTGACTAGTGCCACTCTTACATGGAGGTAGCCAGCAGGTGGTGAAGTAGTGAATCACTGTGTGACGTCACACGGTTTGGACCCTTGCGTGTAAGCGCTAAGTTGAATTACACATCCGAAAGAAGACAATTGTAAGAGGTTATCAGTGAGAACAAATTGTTAAAACACTCAATATTTATTGTCTGTCCAAACAGTTCTTTTCTCGTTTGCCTTCATTTCACTAGAAAGATTCACCAGGTCCATGTTCGTGTTGCTTGTTGATTTGTCTCATCAAGTTGATATCGAGGCTGTGCATTATAACAATGTTGACCTTTATTCGCATCGGTGAACACGTGGTCTCAATAGCAGATTCACCTAGTCTGGTTTTCCGATGATATGGCTAGAATTGGGGCTAGAATTCCACGCAAATTAGGCTACATTCTCTACAGTTTCTAGCTTACTCATTCCTAACTCATTATAGTAATTAAATGTGCTCGGATGGGTTGGTTAAAACATCGCGGAAAATCTAAAAGAAAAACCTCCGCTTATTAAATTGTCCGCCAAGTACGCACAAGTTAAGTGCGTCGGGCTTGGCTATTTCTGTCAACAATCCCTTCTCATTGAGCCTCTTTATCATACATCTGTGCATTAACTTACGCGATTCCGTTTACATATTAATTAAATACCATTTCAAAACCAATTAAAGAGACGTGGCAATTAAAATTAATAACACGATTTTATATTCGTATAGACGGACCAGCTGAATAAGTTTTACACCTAAAACATTTGTTAAATTCTATTTACAGTTCAAAGAAGTGCTTGAAAACTCTTTACTCATTGGAAAAAAGTTGTTTTTGATGTTTTTTTGTCTACCATGAAGATTTATCATCTGAGTCTGCGTAGCCACGTTTATTTATTTATGCCAACAACCATTTATAGAGCTATTATTCTGTCTGCACCCTTATTATTAAAGTATTAAAGATTCTGATTTATAGTGGTCGTCTAGAAAATGTTTCTTGAAATAAAATGAAACCATGACTCAGTATCATCGCATTATATGATTAGGGGAAACTGGGGCTATTTGTTACAGGGGTAAGTTGATACAAATAGCTTTGTGGTAAAACTGTTAGTAAAAAAAACGCTCTCAATTCATCTTGAAGAGTAAGAACTACATCCTATATTTGTCAGCGAGAAATAAGCCTAAACGTGCAAAAACCCCGTTGCTCAATTGTTTTTGTAAATTTTAACCGTCAAAAGTAAAATTCCTTGGTCAAACACACATTTAAACACAAATAGAGTAATATTTCGGCATTATTGTATTTATCAAACAAGAAGAAAAGAGGGAATACACTTTACACAAACACTTGAATTCAAAATGGAGTAATTGAGTGTTTGTTTGTTTGACTTTTTATTTGATAAAGGTAACAATGCCGAAATATTACTCTATTTGTGTTTAAATGTGTATGTGACCCTTTCTTCTGTCTTCTATTGAATAAATAAAGATGTCACCTTTGTGCATTGGATTCTTCCCACATTTTCCTTCTTTGTTAATCATAGAAACGAAATGATAGTAGTTTTATTTAGCTACCCATTATTAAATAAGGATACGGTTAATTTTAGCACCTGATATTTGTTAATTAAATTTAAAATTAGGCTTAGTTTTTTATTTAGTGTATTATTTAGATAATTTAAAATAAAAAAATGCAACAAGTCTTCCCCATGTGTTGTTTAATATATTATATTAAAATTAGAGTATTTTTAAATTGTAGTGTGTTTTTACTTAGGCACTCACATTTTATAGAGCATTATCATTTTTACTGTCAAATAAGTGAAATATTATTAAAAGAAATGTTCGAAAGCATTTTAAAACGTTGATTTAGAATTATTGCTTAAATTTTCAGGCGATTCGTTAAATTTGAGCCAACTAACACTTAAACATTATGCAAAATTAAAAGTACGCCCTTAGACCTTATCCATACATTTATTTAATTTCTTATCTTAACTGTTTAAGATTATTAATTCAAATCAGAGTTTATGTGCGGAAAAACCTCGCCGGAGATCCAACAGCCTTTTCCTGTTAGTCAACCCGTCATTCTTTAGTACTTGATTGATGCTCCGGGTTGAGATCAAACTATAAACCTAGGTACACATCCATCCTGGGGGAAACTGCCAGCAAGAACATTACAAACATTACCAACATTAACAAACATTAATACACAAATAGCCTGTTATAGTCTGATTTTGGTTGGAAGAACACTTTAGAAAATACAAATATATTTCTTTGCGGCTAACATTGATAACATTTCACTATATTATTTGTGTTATTTTAAAAGTATTGATATATATCAAAAGTGATAGCTGCAAGATCACATGACTTGATGTATGATTACATTAAAATTGTTATGGTAACTTTAGTAACTACCAGTTAATGATCTTCGTACCAGAATCAGAGTATAGCTACCATGCTAATCAGTTAGTCATTACACTAGTCAGTGAGTCATGATTCCATCCACTAATATAATCATTTAGTCACTATGTCATGATTACATATACATTCTAATACAATATTCAAGTGATACCAAGGTATGATGTTAATTTATGTACATTCCTCAATCTTCAGTGACGTCAACATAACAACCCCCACATGCCCTTGTAATGAGTTGGTTGGATCTAGGACGGTATGAAAGCATGAAGGTGAGTGTTAGTGTAGTGTTAGTGGAGTATTAGTGTGGTCAGGACTGAACTAATTTTCTTAGCCTCCTCCCAACATATAGCACAAGGGGACTCCCCTCCTGAGTCTTGCCCTCCTCCCAACATATAGCACAAGGGACTCCCCTCCTGAGTCTGGCCCTCCTTCCAACATACAGCACAAGGGGACTCCCCTCCTGAGTCTTGCCCTCCTCCCAATATATAGCACAAGGGGACTCCCCTCCTGAGTCTTGCCCTCCTCCCAACATATAGCACAAGGGACTCCCCTCCTGAGTCTTGCCCTCCTCCCAACATACAGCACAAGGGGACTCCCCTCCTGAGTCTTGCCCTCCTCCCAACATACAGCGCAAGGGGACTCCCCTCCTGAGTCTTGCCCTCCTCCTAACATACAGCGCAAGGGGACTCCCCTCCTGAGTCTTGCCCTCCTCCCAACATATAGCACAAGGGGACTCCCCTCCTGAGTCTTGCCCTCCTCCCAACATACAGCACAAGGGGACTCCCCTCCTACCAACATTATAGCACAAGGGGACTCCCCTCCTTAGTCGGGCCCTCCTACCAACCTATAGCACAAGGGGATTTCCCTCCTGAGTCTGGCCCTTCTACCAACATATAGCACAGGGGGACTCCCCTCCTACCAACATATAGCACAAGGTGACTCACCTCCTGAGGACGCCTCCCAGCAGCGACGCGTTGAGGCACTCCGGCGGCGACAAGCGTCTCTGGACCTCCCCCACCGTCACCTTGTACTTGGAGGTAGAGCTGAGCAGCGACAGACGACCAGGGACGCTGCAGAACACGTCAGACGGCGCCGACGCTCCTGACAACACCAAGTCTTTACTGTTTTCGATGTTTCGAGGTTTGATGCCTGGAAGCACACGGACACCCAGTGATGAGGCCTCACAAGCACCCCTCCCGTCCCCCGTGCGGTGGAGTAACCAGTCGCAGCTCTTGGGATGGATCTCAAGAGACATTACCAGCGGACTAAACATCAAGATCTGGTTTGTTGGGGATCGGGTGCTCGAATCCCAGTCGGGTGTCCAGAGGGTATTTATTTTCTATGGGGGATGCGGTTACACTTCCTCTAAATTCAACCTTCCTCAGTCCTACACCACGTGTAATTATTACCCATGCGTGTAGGCCGAGCGGGTAGTAGGACGCGGTTATAAACATAATTAATGTGGTAAGCCCTTCAAAGGTTCGATTCCAGCCTCTCCATCACCATCAAATCAGACAAGACGAGACTGTGGCCTTTGTCCGTGTGTCTATCGGTCAGTTAGCTTGGATGTACAATACGTTTACCATGAGAGGTAGCGAGCTTACCTGGCTTGGTTCCACTATGGTGTAACTTGTAAGATAGGATCATAGTGTAATCAGTCAAGGTAAGACTGCTACCTTGCTTGTTTCCACTATGGTGTAGCTTGTAATATAGATACATAGTGTAATCAGTCAAGGTAAGACTGCTACCTGGCTTGTTTCCACTATGGTGTAGCTTGTAATATAGATACATAGTGTAATCAGTCAAGGTAAGACTGCTACCTGGCTTGTTTCCACTATGGTGTAGCTTGTAATATAGATACATAGTGTAATCAGTCAAGGTAAGACTGCTACCTGGCTTGTTTCCACTATGGTGTAGCTTGTAATATAGATACATAGTGTAATCAGTCAAGGTAAGACTGCTACCTGCTTGTTTCCACTATGGTGTAGCTTGTAATATAGATACATAGTGTAATCAGTCAAGGTAAGACTGCTACCTGGCTGTTTCCACTATGGTGTAGCTTGTAATATAGATACATAGTTTAATAGTCAAGGTAAGACTGCTGCTTGCTTGGTTTCCACTATGGTGTAGCTTATAAGATAGGATCATAGTGTAGTTAATAAGGTAAGACTGCTTACCTTGCTTGTTTCCACATTTGTGTAGCTTGTAAGATAGGAATCATAGTGTAATCAGTCAAGGTAAGACTGCTGCCTTGCTTGGTTCCACTATGGTGTAGCTTATTAAGATAGGATCATAGTGTAGTTAATCAAGGTAAGACTGCTAACTTTAAGGGAAGAAGTTTACAACTAGAGTTTCAACCAAAAGTTTACTTAATGTAAATAAAAAGCAAATTAAGTTTACATATAAATAATTATACTCCACGACGTAACACAAATATGAAGTGTTATTTGTTTACCTACAAAGTATATATTTAGAAAGTAAAATTAGTATAAAATTATGCTCTTTCCCTCCAACGGTGCTTTTAGTAACATTTATAATTGTTCATATAAAAATATAGTTTCATACATCGTGGAAATGTGGCAACCATGTAACATGCTTGACAAGTAATGTAAGTCGCAATAAGCTCTCATGGTTAACAAACTGGGTCATCATAACTAGTGGTCATTGTGAAACTGATTAACTGCGCATGCGTGACTTTCATCCAAACCATCGCCGAGAACTCGAATGTCCTTAAGGTGGGGATGTAGGAAACGGAAGTTAACCCTAAGGGTTCGGCCAGACTGACAAGCGTGCGAGTGAGCGACTGGGTGGCCAACCTGTCGAGCGTGCGAGCGAGCGACTGGGTGGCCAACCTGGCAAGCGTGCGAGCGAGCGACTGGGTGGCCAACCTGTCGAGCGCGCACGTGATTAGCAGATAGCTCTCGATAGTTGTTGATGAGAAGGCAAAGGTTCGAATCTTGACCCAGTGAACTGAGGGTGGTTTTTGACAAGTGATTTATTGTTGTGATTTTCTCATCCTCTCTCCACGCCAATGGGGATTCTTATTTGTAAAGGCCTGCTTTTATTATAATATTGAAGTATTTTAACATATTTTTATATATATAAGTATGGTTTATGATCTTACCAATTAAATTAGGCCGTTAGTAGCAAGTGTACTAAATCTATCGATAGCAATAAAAATGTCAAAATGAAAAGTTTTCCTAGCACTCAATGACCCAACATACAATAATATGCCTAGCGCTTGTAAACTAGGCTGTACCGGCTCGATTGCGCGCGCTTGAAAGATCGAACCAATTATATCTTTCAAGCGAGCGCGCTCAGTCGCTCGCTCGCTCCAGTCTGGCCCCCTCTCATTACAACCAATGTGTTCTATTCTATATTTTAGTCGGTCGCCCAGTCTAGCCATCCCCTTAGGGTAGTGTTTTTTTTTCCGTTTTAAACTTATTTTTGGCAAAAATAAATCTAAATACTGCTTCTGTTAAGGCCGTCGCCAACCAATAATTTCAGGAGGGGTTTGGTGGGCCCAGCCCCCAATTGCCCGAGGCTAGGGCAAATTCTAAATGATAAACAGTTCTACAAGCTATCTGAAGTGTTTTATGGCAACATAGCTCCTTAACTTCCGGAGGCTAGGATAAATTTTAAATATTAAACACCTCTAGAAGCTCTCTAAAGTGTTTTTATAGCAACACAGTTCCCTAATTTCCGAAGGCTAGGACAAATTCTAAATACTAAACAGCTCTAGAAGCTTTATGAAGTGTTTTTTTATGATAACATAGCTTCCTAATTTGTACTTGTACCTTAATTTTGATATTGTTTGAACCATAAATAAAACTATATACATTCTGTTATTATTATTATTATTATTATTATTAGCACCGCGTCTTACTACCCGTTCGGGTTATACGCACTTACGCTAATGTGCAATGGTAGGGTGATTGTGAGATGAAATGGAGGACCTACAGTTTAACGTGGAATCCGAACCACGGTAGAGGCCTGGCATTCCTCACATTCACAAGTCATTCTGTTATTAAATTTCGGGGGGGGGGGGGTGTTAAACCCCCCCCCCCGACTACGGCCTTGGCTTCTGTACAAACCTAGAATTTAATTTCCTAAACACGCTGATATCAACAGTTCCTGAACATGTAACATGAGCATATTAGCGTTTGATGAGAAACTTTCTAAATGAAGGGGAGAAGTTATCATCAAATTCTAAGATACCTACGAGATAATTCAAGAATTGTCGATATCACCTTGTGAAGAAAATTTAACTCTAGGTTTAAACTGGAGCAAAATCTTATTAATTTTGACCAACAAAATGTGTTGCTACTAAAATGGCAAAAACTGCCGTTCTCGAATTCCCTAACCTCCCGCCTTAAAACACCCCCTCGCGTATTGCTGAGAAGACATAACTCCAGGAGACGACGTCGAGTTGGGAAATACAGCCCTGGAATGTTGGCAACACGTCTCTGCTCTATCGTTGGTTTTAAGGTCACCATATAGGAACCATTTTTAAAATACAAATAAACTGTAAAAACAATTATTTGGAAAGTAAAAAACTATCTCTGAGCCCTATCTGCTTGCTTTTGATGAATGGTTGATTTTATAAACAAACCCCTTTAAAATCATTCTACATTTCATCAGTTCTATTAAATTAATACATCTAATGATGTGTGGAGCAGAAACTTGGACTCTCAAGAAGGTGGAAAACAAATAATTGAAGATCTTTGAAATGTGCTGGAGAAGACTTGAGAAGATCTGAACAGTTTTGGATGTGATTCTTCGGTACACAGCAAACAGGATCGGACACATCCTTAGGAGGAACTGTCTTCTGCACGACGTCATAGAAGGAGAGATTGAGGGAAAGAGGAGCTTAGGAAGAAGGAGGATTCAAATACTGGATGGCTTGAAGGAAAGAAGACAATTCTGGGAGCTGAAATTATCGCGTGCGATGTAAATGAGCTTTTACACATAATTTATTTGGCTAGCCGTGAATTAAACCCTGAAAGCAAAACACGAAATTTGAGTATTTTTAAATAAAAAGGTTCTGCCAAATGTTTATTTAATATTGGTGATGGATGCACGAGTAATTCTCCTGTAACGGTCGAGTTCAATGTCCTGTGACTGCACTTTAGATGGTATGTACTGTAGTAATTAATCTCCCTCCAGACAAATCAGTCGCCCCTGGGTAACCTCCTCACTCATTACATGACACCATTAAGAGTCCCGTCTGTGAGAGGGGGGTTAATGTTTATTTCCTGGCCAACCCACCTCAGTGGTCAAACAGTTCCAGGAGGCAATCTCGCAATAGTCTAATGACGAGGAGGTCAGGGTTCAAATTATGACTGGGTTACTGGAGGTGCCACCGCCCTACCCCCCAAATTCTCCCTTCACTCAAATGTGGGTGTATTTATTCTCAATTCTACCTTCTTCATCTATTTTATACTATTAGTGAGTTGAATGCACATATCCCGGATGGGTAGTAAGACGCCGAGAAATTAGAATCCTGGCCTAAAGCACCGATTTTGTTTTTCTATTAGTAGAGGTATGAGAAGTTTCGACATTTTGAAGTTGAAGTCGAACCCAAATTTAATCTTTGACTTCGACACCCACAATAATCTTAGATACATTTCTAATAAAGAAGAAAACTTATATATCTATATACTATATAGTGTAGGTATTTGAAATATATCATTAAATAGGACACATTCCAACATAATATTTTTAAAACAGCCATTCAACAGTTTTTTTAACACCGGCTAGTGATCAAACAACATCCATGGCGTAAGCAGATAAACTCAGATACGTCAGAATAAAATATAATAGTGGGCTTTCTCTATTTCTCTAAAATAAACCTTTCTCTTTAATTGAGCCTCGTTTATATTGTAGCACAACATGTTGGCTAACACGATCCCAACAAGTTGTTACAATATAAACGCATTCTCAACTTGTTGGGGATGTTGGAGATAATAAACGACCAACCCCACATGTTGGCTGATTTGGGAGGTTCTGCGCATGCGCTAGAGAGTCGAGTCAGTCTCTAGCCCTGGCAACTCACGTGTTTTGTGGCTATACATAAGGCTCCCATAAAGCGCAGAGTTGTAGCAAATTTTTCTCCCGGAGTCACAACAATTTTCCTTTCCATTCTACCACGTAAATGAGGATATAGAAGTGTAACTAAGCATTCAAAGTCCACATGACATGCGTACAAAGTTATCAAATCCACTTTGCAAATGTAGGTCATTCATTATTCCCATGTACGCACCTTCAATTTGACGCTTAACAAAAAAAACTTCAAAACCCCCACCGTTTCTTTCGTTTTGGTTTTTTTCTGCAAGAGAACACTTCCTATCAACACAATACTTGAAGAACGGCAAGTAATACGATGTTATCCATGTCTAGAAATGTGGAGAATGATTAAAAACTAGTGGAGGACACAGGATGTTGGTCAAATAAGTTGTCGACAATAAACGCAGCTTACTTCTCCTCGTGTGTTGTCTCCCAACATGTTGGGTCCAACTTGTTACATAATAAACGAGGCTTTAGAAACACTTCATGGATAGTTTAAACATTAAATGTAGTGTTAAGTGACAACAAAAACCTTATCTTAAACTTTCTGAAACTTCTCCTTTTTAATTGTATTCCAGTAGGTAAAGTAGTTTATTCGCTGCTAGCTTTAACCATATATCATTTATAAACTTGTATAATGTTTGAGCTAGAAAGTTCCTCTAACCATATATCATTTATAAACTTGTTTAATGTTTGAGCTAGAAAGTTCCTCTAACCACATATCATTTATAAATTTGTATAATGTTTGAGCTAGAAGGTTCCTCTAACCATATATCATTTATAAACTTGTATAATGTTTGAGCTAGAAGGTTCCTCGAACCATATATCATTTATAAACTTGTATAATGTTTGAGCTAGAAGGTTCCTCGAACCATATATCATTTATAAACTTGTATAATGTTTGAGCTAGAAGGTGCCTCTAACCATATATCATTTATAAACTTGTATAATGTTTGAGCTAGAAGGTTCCTCGAACCATATATCATTTATAAACTTGTATAATGTTTGAGCTAGAAGGTTCCTCGAACCATATATCATTTATAAACTTGTATAATGTTTGAGCTAGAAGGTGCCTCTAACCATATATCATTTATAAATTTGTATAATGTTTGAGCTAGAAGGTTCCTCGAACCATATATCATTTATAAATTTGTATAATGTTTGAGCTAGAAGGTTCCTCGAACCATATATCATTTATAAACTTGTATAATGTTTGAGCTAGAAGGTGCCTCTAACCATATATCATTTATAAACTTGTATAATGTTTGAGCTAGAAGGTTCCTCTAACCATATATCATTTATAAACTTGTATAATGTTTGAGCTAGAAGGTTCCTCGAACCATATATCATTTATAAACTTGTATAATGTTTGAGCTAAAAGGTTCCTCTAACCATATATCATTTATAAACTTGTATAATGTTTGAGCTAGAAGGTTCCTCTAACCATATATCATTTATAAACTTGTATAATGTTTGAGCTAGAAGGTTCCTCTAACCATATAAAAGTCCAGGTTTAGATTGGTCTTACTAATAAAAGCTGTTTAATTAATGAACAGCGCATTATTATTTCCTGACAATTGTTAAGTTAGATAACAGTTCTCTTATAAAAAGTAATTGGTTTACAGGCCGACATGTTCAAATGGAATACCAATTATTTAACACCCGCACACATGACTAAGAGGCATAAGGCGTCAGACTCACTTGGTCACCATTGTATTGGGGTAGTTTCCCACACGCTATTTTCCCATCCTCTCTCCATTATAATTTAACGACGTTGCCTACTCGTGACGTCACTTCAAGTTAAGAAGTTAAGATGAGATTAGCCATGTTAATGTATTTATTTTTTATTTGGTGAGTTTTAAATATATATATATATATATTATATAAAATTGAAATAAAAAAAATTCTTAAATAATTCAAATATACTCACACTCACACACTCACATACTCACAAAATTTTTATTTTTGTTCTTAAGTAATTTTTTGTAAACTTATTCTTTCTTAAATCGTGTACAGCAGGTAGGTGTCGTCTTGTGTTCAGTGGGCCTATAGTGCAGCACTTGAGGTGCACTTAGTCTGACAATGAATCTGACCCTAAGTGCGTCAAGTTAAGATACAGCCCCCTTTGAATTAGGCACATAATTAAGATTATTCTCCTCATCCCTATCCCTTAGATTAAACCGTGAGTGAAACTTGTGTTGATCTTACTAGTAAATATGTTAATAGTCCGCCAGTGGCTTGGTTGGTTGCGTCTGCCTACTAACTTAAGGGTCCCTAGTTTGATTCTTAGCATGACCAATTTATCATTTGTAATATTGGGGCGACGGACTCAATGTTAAGTTAGTATGTAAGTCATGAGTTGGTTCAGAAAGTGCATGTTAAATATATACGCAACGCATTGTGCACCTTACTTTTCTTAATTCAACGCTTGTCTGTTTTTGCATCACATCTTACTACCCGTCCGGGCTATCTTCATTTACCTGCAATCATCAAATGAGGCAGAGATGAAGAAGGAAGGATTAAAATGACTGTTCCCTAGGTTGCGTGGATGGAGAGTGGAAAAACTTCTATGAAAAGCCACCCCGAGTGCAACCCTCCGTGATTTTAACTCTGACCTCCCCGTTAGCAGAAAACCATACAAGAGGAGCTTGATGTTTAGTTCGCGTGCCCACCTATGTGGAGAGCTAAATGTTACAAGGCATTAATTATTATTCCCGTGTGGCGAGTTAATTATTACTGCGATACAAGGATATATTTGAGGCAGAGATTGCGTGGTGAAATTATAATTAATTTATGTTAATTTATGTGTAATCAACTAGCGTAATGGCGGTTCTCTTGGTTTAATAGGTAGTTTCGAATAGGAAGATTTATGAATTGTCCCTTGAGATCGGTATGTGATGACTGTCGACTGTTGGCTGTTGACTGTTGGCTGTTGGCTGTTGGCTGTTGACTGCTGGCTGTTGACTGCTGGATGCTGGCTGTTGGCTTTTGGTTGTTGGCTGTTGGCTTTTGGTTGTTGGCTGTTGACTACTGGCTGCTGGCTGTTGACAGCCTTGCTGAACCTTACTGAGGTTTTATCAACATTATCCCCTCACCCCGCCAAAATACACCTTGGCCCATTCGATTGGGATCCGAATCCCGATCTCCCCGTCATCGGTGATCAATAATAGACTAAACTGATACCTTAGGGCGCGTAACTATCTATCAGTCTGCGGGTGATATTCCGAGTTGACAAGAATATTAACAAGACGTTAGAATAAAATCAAACCGTAATAATAAATCTTTGAATGAAAATGATTTGTTGTTTACAGGCTTCCTAAAATACGTTCGTGAGCTACTATCTATCTATTTAATTTTATACACTTATTGATTGAATGCTTTTTCAAGCATATTAGTTAATTTATCTTGGACATATAAGTTCGAGCTTGTATTTATTTGAGTTTAAAAATTAGTTTTATTTATTAGATATATTTAAAATTTGAGAGTCGAATCACATTTACATTGTTCAGTGTGTTCTTTACTTTCCATCCATGCAGATGCTGTTACACTTCCTTGTTACATCCATGACTGTTTCCAGCTTGTGGTCAGTTGTTTATTCAATCAATATATTCTCCACTACCGGCTTGCTAGGCCTGTCGTAGCTTCATATGCCTTATAATCTAACTTAAGACTAGGAAAGGCACAACATCCAGTCCCCGGCCGTTAATTTATCACCATGAAAGGGTAAACCCGCATTTTACCAATAATGCATTGCACGACCATGGCTGGAATATAAACTAGTTAAGTTTGATTACTAATTGTATCTAGCGAGCATTTAAACCTATTGGCTATCAAACTATTTGTAGTTACTCGAGCCCTGGTTGTGTATATTATACTATTTTCAATAATATTGGAGTTGAAGGAAGGCAGGTCTACCAAATCAATAATATATATTTTTTTAGTAATTATTTCTGTGACTTTCTACCACAATTCTACTCCAAACCTACTTTTTTCAACCAAAACTAACATGAAGACATTCCTAATGACTCATCCAGGCCAGTTCTTGTCTGTAACGTAAACAAAACTGTGTGTACACTTCGTCTCAACAAGTGAACACTAATTAACACTTGGCAAGTGTCGTGTTCCGTGGTTCGGATATACGGCCCAACACACTTATGGCTGACTGTGACAATTAACTTCGCTCGATTGGAATCTTAACAAGTGGTCATGTCGGGGACACAGGCGATCAAAAGATGTTTTATTCGCAAGGAAATGTCAACTCTACAAACAGAACATACAATTTATCATCTCCACGTAAATAAATTATCTTGCGTTGGGACTAAATTAAATATTTATATTACCATGAAATCGAAAGAACAGGGAACAAATCTGCAAATGATTCTAAGAAGAAAGTTACTGTATGGTTCACATCATGAGAAGAGAGCTACTGTATGGTTCACAACATGAGAAGAAAGTTACTGTATGGTTCACATCATGAGAAGAAAGTTACTGTATGGTTCACATCACGAGAAGAAAGTTACTGTATGGTTCACATCATGAGAAGAGAGCTACTGTATGGTTCACATCATGAGAAGAAAGTTATTGTATGGTTCGCATCATGAGAAGAAAGTTACTGTATGGTTCACATCATGAGAAGAAAGTTACTGTATGGTTCACATCATGAGAAGAAAGTTGCTGTATGGTTCACAGCATGAGAAGAAAGTTACTGTATGGTTCACATCATGAGAAGAGAGTTACTGTATTATTTACATCACGAGAAGAAAGTTACTATATGATTCACATTATGAGAAGAAAGCTACTATAGATTCACATCATGAGAAGAAAGTTACTATATGATTCACATCATGAGAAGAAAGTTACTATATGATTCACATTATGAGAAGAAAGCTACTATAGATTCACATCATGAGAAGAAAGTTACTATATGATTCACATCATGAGAAGAAAGTTACTATATGATTCACATTATGAGAAGAAAGCTACTATAGATTCACATCATGAGAAGAAAGTTACTATATGATTCACATTATGAGAAGAAAGCTACTATAGATTCACATCATGAGAAGAAAGCTACTATAGATTTACATCATGAGAAGAAAGTTACTATATGATTCACATCATGAGAAGAAAGTTACTATATGATTCACATTATGAGAAGAAAGCTACTATAGATTCACATCATGAGAAGAAAGTTACTATATGATTCACATCATGAGAAGAAAGTTACTGTATGGTTCACATCATGAGAAGAAAGTTACTGTATGGTTCACATCATGAGAAGAAAGTTACTATATGGTTCACATTATGAGAAGAAATGTATTTTTTTAGTACCGCGTCTTACTACCCGTTTGGGCTATACGCTTAAGTACTAATTATGCTATTGGGTAAGGGATTGAGAAAGTTGAATATAGATAAGGTGAACTCACATTTGCGTGGAGGGAGAGTGGAAAACCATATAGGAGAAACCACCCCTAGTTCACTCGACCAAGATTCGAACCTCAATCTCACAGTCCTCGGCAGTCTAGCTCAACACGTAATTACTCCACCAAGGCGCGTGAAATGTATCATTAAATGACGTCATGTAAGGCAAGATGAAAGGAAGAAGGGACCAGATATGCAACTGATTGATGGATTATCTCAAACAAGGAGAGAAGATTAACTTTAAGGATATAAAAAAGGAAGATGCTTATAGGACAATCTGGAGAACTTAACTTGGACAGGGCAACATACCTGTCGAAAGACAGAACACCTAGCTATCCTCCTAGCCACATTGATGAAGAATGTAGAATCTCAGAGGACATATAACCATTACATTTGAGCGGAATTGGGGGAAGTTATTTTAGAAAATACACTCTCATTACCACTGCTCGGGATTCGACACCACACACCTCATGTAATATTGCTGTTACGCTGACAAATCAATGTGTGTGGACCAAGTTGATGTCAGATGCTGAGCAACATATAATCTGTAGGTTGACAGGACTCAACATTTTTTCTTAAACGCCAGCGAATAAACGAAACTATTTTAATGTTTCAAAAACACTGGAAAACCTATTAAAAGCCAATAGTGACAAGTTCATCGTTTATTTGAGTATTTTAATCGTTTGTTAAGGCCTACATGATTGTATTTTAAATGTATGTGTTACCTTTCTCATATCAAGATAAAGTATTGTAATCGTGAACCTTTCTACCTCGAGATTGTGATGAATATTTACGTTGTATGTGTGCCCGAAACCAAAATAGTGTATTCTATAACTATTCTGTTTGTCTCCATGTCTCAATGTCTCTATATCTGTCCCTCTCTCGTCACGGAGCTGAAATTGTTTGGTGTGTTTTGTTCAATCTTGATATCTAGATGTTAAAGGGCAAAAGCTCTTGATATTTTCTTGATTTTGGCCGTAGCCCTCAAGTTAAGGGTAGTTTACTGATGAGTGATTTTAAAAAAATTATTAAAGAAAAAGGCTCTAGTGATTTGGTTTAAAGTGTTAAGTTTTTTACACCATAAACAATTATATACATTTGTTTTTGTAAAAAAATAAATAAACCATTTCAAAATAGTTAACTGATGACTGAGTTTTGTAAAATTAGAATTTAAAAAAAATTGTTTTAACAGTTTTGTTCAAAATTGGTATGTGATGACCATTTTAAATGATAAATAATAATGTATGCTTATTTTTCTAAAATATTTTAATCTAAGGGTAGTTTACTTAACATTTTTGAGATTGGCCTTTAATATTGAATTCAAAATGTGTATCTGGAAATAGTTATTTTTATAATAAAAAAGAATACATTTTACTTTTACAAATAAAAAATAATTTTAGGGTAGTCTACAAATAACTGATTTCTGAGAATTCGAAATTTATCAAAAATATTTAAACTATTCGGTTTAAAATGTGTACCGTATACAATGAGTGTGTATTGTGATTAACAAGATGATGTGTTTGTTTTACGAGGAAAACTTACTTAAATTTAGTTCACTGAAAACCTATTTTTGAACATTTCTTCCAAACTATAATACACACACAATATGAGTAAGTTTGTGCGATTCTGTTGAACCATTTTATTTTAAATGTTCAAGATTTTTAATTTTTTGGAAATTGAGTAAATTTTATCAAACTTAATTTTAAGCAAAAAATCTATATCTTTCTTTTGAATGCCAAGCACCCCACGTGCAACCTAAGACACCGTAATACACTCGATTGCTGGTAACGAGCAGGTCAGGGTTCAAATCTAACCTGTGTGCACGGTTAATTTTACCACGTGCGATATTTTCCATCCTCTCTCAACGTTTATGCGGTGCAATTTTCCTAAACTACGCTCATCGCTACTAAATAAACTACGCTCTCTTTAGATTAAGTGTCTCTATGTATAACGTACTAATTACAATTCAAAATATAGTTTTTTAAATAATTTATAATTAAAAATTTTGTTTATTTTACGTATAAGTAGTTAATAGTAGTGATGGGCACAATCCAGTAAAAATAATCAAGTAACTCGATTGTGTTGTGTAATCGGTTTTACTCGATTCTTCCGGGATTACTCGATTAACTTTACTCGGACCTTGTTCTTTTATTCTCTCTTTTCAAACCAGCTAAGTGAGAATCGACCTTTTTGGCTGGACTGTTTACCATGCTATTTACATTTAAAATGCATATTCCCTTAGAGCTAATTTTTCATCAAGTTTCTGCCGCCACGCCAAAATGAGACTTTATGGTTGAAATGTTTCACATGCATTTTCAATACAAAATACTCGCAGATGTAAGGTATACAATCGAAAAGCATGCTAAGGGTATCACATTTCCGATTCTTTTTAAAAGTACTCGATGGAAGTTACTCGATTTTTTTACTCGGCACCTCGGCAGTCTTATTTCCACAATCGCATATAACGAAACTAATTATTGTCTTTCGTAATTATGTTATTGATTATAATTTCTCTTCAGTAAAATATGATTATTTATAAATTGAAACTAATTAGAGTATGTTACAAAACAAAAATAAAATAAAAACTGCTTTCACTGCTAAAAAGGTTCAATTATTATCAATTACTTTAACATGAATGTATAAATAAAAGTTTATTTTATTAAAACGAGCAAAAAACAATAATTTTTTTTTTGTGAAACACTTCTTAAAACACATACTTTCATATTGACTGTACATGCAACATGACACCTGAAAATAAGAGGGGGGAGGTCACTGTCAGTGTCGACTATCTACTACAGGAAGAGATTATGGATATATTAGTCCTCCTCCGTTGCAAGACTCCCGAGTAATGTTGTCCAATCGATTGCCACGGGACGATTCGATTAGATGATTCGCTAAGAATTACTCGAGTAATTTTACTCGATTACTCGATTCTTAGAATTACTCGAGTGTGCTCATCACTAGAGTAAGGTGACGTCACGTTGACGAGTTTTAGAGGAGACCGTGATGTTGTGTGTTAGTTCCAAGAGCACCGAGCAAGCGCTCTGAAGTGCAATTCATGCGTTCAAAGTGCCCCAATATTTAATAAGTGGTTCTCGAGCAGAGGAACATAGTACAGACGATTCTGCCGGGATAAAACATCTTCAGCTATGTCAACATTGATTGTATTACACTCTATTATCACTAGTATTTGATAGGTATTGGTACCATCTACCAAAAGACCACATTACTTCACGTATGAATATATTAAAGTAGTTTTGTAACTAGGTATTCTTCTTCCTCAAAGGTTCCATTGTATTAACATATCAATACATCATTAGAAATATTACAGTTTTATAATTAAAAGCGAATGATTGAAAAGGTGAAATTGCCTCATTCTCTACGAGGGTTTTATGGGAAATATCGCAATTCTGACACCAACGTACATTTTTGTAAGCTTAGATTTAACCTTCCTCAAACAAATTAAGCTATTTTTAATGGGTTAAAGACGGCTAGTTTAAAGATAATTTGCTGAGGATTGTTTTATTGGTTTTGAAGCCTCGTAGGGTCCATTTTAAGTATAAGAAATACCGCAGTGGGAGGATATTTCCTTCAAATAGACGGCGCCCTCAGTTGAGTTTGTAGCCGAGAACAGAAATATTAGAACCAAAACCAGTTCACCAGTTCACTTGCTTTAATGATATCAAGATGTTGCGACTATAACTACAAAATGTAATTCAGTCCTTATCGCACCCCTCTGTAGCCAAGGGTGGTTTTTAATTAAAACAACTGCGTGTCCATAAAAAAAAGAGACACTTAAATAAAGGAAGAAAGGGTAAGAGAGAGGAGGTATGATTTATATTGAGTGGTTGAGCTCTTCAAGGCCTCGGTAAACTATGCAAAACATTTCAACTAGAGCGAGCGGAACAATCTCCAGGGGAAGTAAGAACAAGTTTCCACGATACAAACAAACAACCTAACATAGGGAACTTGAAGACACGACAAGGAACATGTTTCTGTACTACCCGTTAGGGACAGAGGGAACTTGAAGATACGACAAGGAACATGTTTCTGTATTACCCGTTAGGGACAGAGGGAACTTGAAGATACGACAAGGAACATGTTTCTGTATTACCCGTTAGGGACAGAGGGAACTTGAAGATACGACAAGGAACATGTTACTGTACTTACCCGTTAGGGACAGAGGGAACTTGAAGACACGACAAGGAACATGTTTCTGTATTACCCGTTAGGGACAGAGGGAACTTGAAGATACGACAAGGAACATGTTCTGTATACCCGTTAGGGACAGAGGGAACTTGAAGATACGACAAGGAACATGTTACTGTACTACCCGTTAGGGACAGAGGGAACTTGAAGACACGACAAGGAACATGTTCTGTATTACCCGTTAGGGACAGAGGGAACTTGAAGATACGACAAGGAACATGTTTCTGTATTACCCGTTAGGGACAGAGGGAACTTGAAGATACGACAAGGAACATGTTACTGTACTACCCGTTAGGGACAGAGGGAACTTGAAGATACGACAAGGAACATGTTTCTGTATTACCCGTTAGGGACAGAGGGAACTTGAAGATACGACAAGGAACATGTTACTGTACTACCCGTTAGGGACAGAGGGAACTTGAAGACACGACAAGGAACATGTTTCTGTATTACCCGTTAGGAACCACCGTTCCCATACGGGAACTTTCAAATTATTATTATTTTTTTAATATTTTGTAAAAAGGTGGTATTTTTTTATGCTATTTCTGAAGAGTTGGTCACACTGTTTCTGTTATAGGTGCTAAACACATTTCAGCTGTTTTACAACAAAGAACACAACATAACCGTGTGAAAAAAAAATATCACCAATGGATTCTCATAAAATGTAAGTATTTTTTTTGTTATTTACTACAGTTAGTTGCTTTTTAATTATGTATTTTTCTTGTAAAATATCATATTTTACATTACTAATAAGTAATTTTGTATAATATTTCTAAGTTTTTTCAAATTTTCTGCATAAAATATAATGTTCCCATATGGGAACGGTGGTCCTAAAAGGCCCATGTTAAATGATGTTGGTGTTATGTTTCAGATTGACAGAAGATGAAATAGCACGCTTACTTGAGACTGATAATGATATATATATATATAATGCTGGATATATGTGGCGCCTCCACTGTATCTGTTGAAGGCAGTGGTGAGCAGTGGCGTTTTCCTGAAAAAATGTATAGCTATGCTGTACTCTAAAAGTATAAGAAGAATTCGGTGGTCAAAGACTCTTAACCACCGTCGCGGTCGGCCAAGAAGGTCAATAGATGCTTCCCCTGGAAATATTTAAACATGAGTACCTCTAGTTTAGAAACAATGGATCTCAAACATTTATGTTTTTTCGTACTCTTATGATATTTTAGGAAATCTCGCGCCTCCCAACTACTCTCGTCTCTCTTTTTCGACTTATTTATTTGTTTGAATATCCAGCTTTACAGCCTACTACATATACTGACTTCATATAAGTACTACACCAGAAACTATTGCACAAAACTCACCAAAACGTGAAGCTATCGATGATTATCATCCCCAAGAATATAATTCCATATTGTTTACTTGTGAATTTTTCAATATTATATCATTATATTTGATATTTCTGTGTATTATATTATGTTATAAATATTACCATAAGTTCATAAATTAACATTGATTATTGTTGGATATTAACTTGAGCTATGATTTTTTTCACCACAAACGTTATTTATGAAGCACTTTCATTTTATATGTTTTGTATTAAATTTAATATGTTTTAATTTGTATTAATTTGTATATGTTTTGTATCAATAGATAGTATATTCCTAAATGTTGATTTTAAAAGTTTAATTTAGTTATTTTTATGACATGCATCACTAATTTAATCATAATTTTGATGTGAGTGAAAATATATAATATTGTATTATTAATTTTATGTATGTTTGATAAGTTTCATTCATGCTGACATAGTATAATAGTGTTATATGACACTAGTAGAAGATAAAAAAACTAGTAGTCATTCAGGGCCGCTGTTCCCATATGGGAACATAGCATAACTAACACATAACATAAGCCAGTAAACAAAAAATTGATTTTTTATGAACCTTTAACCTCAGACAAGTAAAATATGTATGAAAAACCAAAATATTATATACTAAAAAAAGTTGGGCCTTAATGGGTTAATTCAGTACTGAAACTAGTACAAGTCAACTGTTAACGTGTGGATGGGAACTTTTCTAACGTATGTTCATGGTAGCCGATGAACCCACACGTCCATCACAGAATCTGCCTCAAGCTACGAGGGAAAAATTACCCTGAACACAGGAACATTCCTAGGTAGCTCAGTGGTAGAGCATTGGCGTGCTAAGACAAAGGTCCGGGTTCGATTCCCCTTTCATCCAAACAAGTGGCTGTCATAGAGAGTTGTGCGTGATTTGGTAGCGATTGACTTAAGTCTTAAGATAAGTTCAAGTATAGACGCATACGCAGAAGATATAATTGAAGTCTTACATTATCAAATTGAAGGAGTGATTTCCTTATCTTTCAAACATTATATCAATTTTGTAAAAAAAAAGAAAAAAGGTACGGCGCACCGCACAGACTTTCTCTCGCTTTTATCTTAAAATATACATTTAATAAAAACTCGTAAGATTCGTGAGAGTAAATAATAGGTCTATACATTGTTGTAGTGTTTCATAAATGAAAGAATATACACTGTTACTTACTCTATGACATTAGGAACTAGGAACACTGTTACAGAAAAATTGAGAAAAAGAAACATCTTTGTCCACCAAAGAGCATAAGAATCAAATTAATTTTCAAAACCTGAATTAAAAAGTGCATATATTTGCATATAGTTAAGATAGTATTGGATTTATAAAAATATATTTCAAATAAAAGATTTTTATTTTTAATATTACTACAACTTTACAATTATAAGTTATTTGGTATCTCAAATAGTTGCGGAGAAATGATGAGAATTAGAATATTTCTCTCAGGTAAAGTATCCTCATATTCATTTTTATAAGAAAATGAGAGTTTCCATCTTGTTTATAGTGATAAACAGTGTCTAGGTATAAAATGTAATCAAAATTGTTAGCGCAAATTTCGAGAAAATCGATTTTTTTCTCTTTTTGTCTTTAAGTAAACTACCCTTAAATTTAAAGTTGTATGTCTAATTCCAAAAACCCCTCAAGGGGACCTTATAAAAAGCCAGATACCAAGTGTTGGCCGTGTTAGTAAAATAGTTTTTGGCTCTAGCCGAGGTACAGACAGACGGACAGATGATATTGTGAAAACAACTTTTTTGGTTTCACGGGGTCATGAATCAACATTTATCACAGTCTTGAAATAGTTTCTTTTTTTTTACGATCATAATACTTTCTCTCCGAAGTGTTGAGAGGAAGTAAAAAGTATGAGGAGTGTTTTTAATTAAATGTGCTCAAAATATATATTGATAGAAAATATATTGGATTGTTTTCAAAATGTAAACTAAATTATTAATTTAAACACAAAGAAAGCATATTTTTCTGTCATCAGTTTTAGTTCCGCTGGTGATTGCTAACACCTGGAACTGACTCAATGAGCGACGTATCCCTCCGCTGGTGATTGCTAACACCTGGAACTGACTCAATGAGAGACGTATCCCTCCGCTGGTGATTGCTAACACCTGAAACTGACTCAATGAGCGACGTATCCCTCCACTGGTGATTGCTAACACCTGAAACTAACTCAATGAGTGACGTATCCCTCCGCTGGTGATTGCTAACACCTGGAACTGGTTCAATGAGCGATGTATCCCTCCGTTGGTGATTCCTAACACCTGGAACTGACTCAATGAGTGACGTATCCCTCCGCTGGTGATTGCTAACACCTGGAACTGACTCAATGAGCGATGTATCCCTCCGATGGTGATTGCTAACACCGGAAACTGACTCAATGAGCGACGTATCCCTCCGCTGGTGATTGCTAACACCTGGAACTGACTCAATGAGTGACGTATCCCTCCGCTGGTGATTGCTAACACCTGAAACTAACTCAATGAGCGATGTATCCCTCCGCTGGTGAATGCTAACACCTGGAACTAACTCAATGAGCGATGTATCCCTCCGCTGGTGATTGCTAACACCTGAAACTAACTCAATGAGCGATGTATCCCTCCGCTGGTGAATGCTAACACCTTTAACTGACTCAATGAGCGACGTATCCCTCCGCTGGTGATTGATAACACCTTTAACTGACTCAATGAGCGACGTATCCCTCCGCTGGTGATTGCTAACACGTGGAACTGATTCAATGAGCGATGTATCCCTCCGCTGGTGATTGCTAACACCTGGAACTGACTCAATGAGTGACGTATCCCTCCGCTGGTGATTGCTAACACCTGAAACTAACTCAATGAGCGATGTATCCCTCCGCTGGTGAATGCTAACACCTTTAAATGACTCAATGAGTGACGTATCCCTCCGCTGGTGATTGCTAACACCTTTAACTGACTCAATGAGCGACGTATCCCTCCGCTGGTGATTGCTAACACCTGGAACTGACTCAATGAGCGACGTATCCCTCCGCTGGTGATTGCTAACACCTGGAACTGACTCAATGAGCTACGTATCCCTCCGCTGGTGATTGCTAACACCTTTAACTGACTCAATGAGCGACGTATCCCTCCGCTGGTGATTGCTAACACCTGGAACTGATTCAATGAGCGATGTATCCCTCCGCTGGTGATTGCTAACACCTGGAACTGACTCAATGAGCGACGTATCCCTTCGCTGGTGATTGCTAACACCTGGAACTGACTCAATGAGCGACGTATCCCTCCGCTGGTGATTGCTAACACCTTTAACTGACTCAATGAGCGACGTATCCCTCCGCTGGTGATTGCTAACACCTGGAACTGACTCAATGAGCGACGTATCCCTCCGCTGGTGATTGCTAACACCTGGAACTGACTCAATGAGCTACGTATCCCTCCGCTGGTGATTGCTAACACCTTTAACTGACTCAATGAGCGACGTATCCCTCCGCTGGTGATTGCTAACACCTGGAACTGATTCAATGAGCGATGTATCCCTCCGCTGGTGATTGCTAACACCTGGAACTGACTCAATGAGTGACGTATCCCTCCGCTGGTGAATGCTAACACCTGAAACTGACTCAATGAGCGACGTATCCCTCCGCTGGTGAATGCTAACACATTTAACTGACTCAATGAGTGACGTATCCCTCCGCTGGTGATTGCTAACACCTGAAACTAACTCAATGAGCGACGTATCCCTCCGCTGGTGAATGCTAACACATTTAACTGACTCAATGAGTGACGTATCCCTCCGCTGGTGATTGCTAACACCTGAAACTAACTCAATGAGCGACGTATCCCTCCGCTGGTGAATGCTAACACCTTTAACTGACTCAATGAGCGACGTATCCCTCCGCTGGTGAATGCTAACACCTTTAACTGACTCAATGAGTGACGTATCCCTCCGCTGGTGATTGCTAACACCTGGAACTGACTCAATGAGCGATGTATCCCTCCGATGGTGATTGCTAACACCGGAAACTGACTCAATGAGCGACGTATCCCTCCGCTGGTGATTGCTAACACCTGGAACTGACTCAATGAGTGACGTATCCCTCCGCTGGTGATTGCTAACACCTGGAACTGACTCAATGAGCGATGTATCCCTCCGATGGTGATTGCTAACACCGGAAACTGACTCAATGAGCGACGTATCCCTCCGCTGGTGATTGCTAACACCTGGAACTGACTCAATGAGTGACGTATCCCTCCGCTGGTGATTGCTAACACCTGAAACTGACTCAATGAGCGATGTATCCTCCGATGGTGATTGCTAACACCGGAAACTGACTCAATGAGCGACGTATCCCTCCGCTGGTGATTGCTAACACCTGGAACTGACTCAATGAGCGACGTATCCCTCCGCTGGTGATTGCTAACACCTGGAACTGACTCAATGAGCGATGTATCCCTCCGCTGGTGATTGCTAACACCTGGAACTGATTCAATGAGCGACGTATCCCTCCGCTGGTGATTGCTAACACCTGGAACTGGTTCAATGAGCGACGTATCCCTTCGCTGGTGATTGCTAACACCTGGAACTGACTCAATGAGCGACGTATCCCTCCGCTGCTGATTGCTAACACCTTTAACTGACTCAATGAGCGGTGTATCCCTCCGCCGGTGATGGGTAGGCCGAGGAGTTTTACTCTAAATGTTTATCCTCTTGCAAATGCAGGTACATTTCTCCCCGAATTCCTCTTACAACCTTTTCGAGATATAGGCCTAAGCTTTTAATGACGCTAATGGGGTAAGAATGAGAAAGGTGGAATGTGTATGAAATGTACCAAAATCCGTCCGGACGAAGAGTGAAAAACCATTTAGGGAGAATCCTCCTCAATCCTCCCGACCTAGGTTAAAACCCCGACCTACCCCTCACCGACAAACAAGACTAGATGAGCTTGACGTTTAGTCCGCCAGCCTACTGGTGCGGGTAAGTTCAAAGGTTACCTCACGGTTGTCAAAGTTGTGAGAGTCCTCCACGGATTATTCTAGAATGTCAGGATGAGTAAGGTAGTTTATAAGTAAGGAGTGTTTGTGTGGAGGGAGTATGAGGAAGTCACAATGATGTTATATGTATAATATCTCCCCTGGATACAAGACTGGTATAGTGGGGATAAGAGGGGAGAAGGAATTTACATCACTACAGCTTATCCTCCTCACCTCTTTGCACCAAATGATGGTGCATTTCCTCTAAATTCTCTATCCCTCATCTTCATTATACTATACCAATTAAGATGTGTATAATTCATACGGGTAGTAAGTAAGACGTTGTGAAAAGAAACAACTTGGAACTGAACATTATTATAAGAATGCAAACTCTCTTAACCTAGAACACCGCACTTATCATAGAATGTTGTAGAGATAGGTTTGACCCCACCGTTCAAAGGGAAGTGACGTCACGCCGTGCTACCGCAGAGCCAAGTCTTCTCGATGGTTCTGTAAACCAGTTCTGGTCTCGAGATCCTGGCAAGTGATCCTGTAATGTGTTGGGACACGTTTCAAATACCAGAGCACACATCAGGTGGTCAGACTCTAGCCAAGTGGTCTGAACGGGGCAGACTCCTTCATCTAGTGGTCAGACTCCTTCGTCTAGTGGTCAGATTCCTTCATCTAGTGGTCAGACTCCTTCATATAGTGGTCAGACTTGATCATATAGTGGTCATACCCCTTCATATAATGGTCAGACTCCTTCATCTAGTGGTCAAACTTGATCATCTAGTGGTCAGACTTGATAATATAGTGGTCAGACCCCTTCATCTAGTAGTCAGACTTTCATTTGGTGGTCAGACTCTAGCCACGTGGTCTAAACGGGCCAGACTTCTCCATCTAGTGGTCAGACTCCTTTGTCTAGTGGTCAAAATCCTCCATCTAGTGGTCAGACTCCTTCACAAAGAAGGCTAGGTGGACTTTACTAATCTTGCTTCTCAGCCGAGTGTAGTGATGGAAATTTTGCCTAAATGTTTTCCAATCTCATTATACACAAATTCGGGTACATTTCCTATAAAGCTCAACCATACTTTTAGCTACCCTATTAGTGTAATTTAATAGCTAGAGTGGGTAGTAAGACGTGTTATACCAAAATAATATTTATTTCACTAAGATTCTTATGGGAAGTCTTGACTGTTTATATTCATTTCGTAAACCACCATAGCTGAGTAAACGGCGCGAACTAAAACTACGAATTTATTTTGGGATTCAACAAACAAGAGGTTCTAAGTATAGCACAGCGAGATATCGCATTTACAAGAGAGAAAGTCCCGATTATTAAGGAAAGTCATAAACATCCGTTAGCAATGGAGTGGCGAGATACCAGGAAGTAGAGGGGGAGCGAAAGTACCGATGTCTGTTCTCAAGAAAGTGGTTTGTCTAGGAGCTGTGACAAGTATTTAATAGTAACATGTAGTGCTCAAATGGTCTAGCAATGGTTTGTCTAGGAGCTGTTACAAGTAGTTACTAGCAGCTCACAGTCTAGAAATGGTTTGTCTAGGAGCTGTGACAGGTATTGACTAGTAACATGTAGTGCTCAAATGGTCTAGCAATGGTTTGTCTAGGAGCTGTTACAAGTAGTTACTAGCAGCTCACAGTCTAGAAATGGTTTGTCTAGGAGCTGTGACAATTAGTTGCAAGCAACTCAGACCAGTTCTCAAATGGTCTAGCAATGGTTTGTATAGGAGCTGTGACAAGTAGTTACTAGCAACTCACACCAGTTCTCCCATGGTCTAGCAATGGTTTGTCTAGAAGCTGTGACAAGTAGTTACAAGCAGCTCACAGCTCTCACTTGGTCTAGCAATGGTTTGTCTAGGAGCTGTGACAGGTATTGAATAGTAACATGTAGTGCTCAAATGGTCTAGCAATGGTTTGTCTAGGAGCTGTGACAGGTATTGACTAGTAACATGTAGTGCTCAAATGGTCTAGCAATGGTTTGTCTAGGAGCTGTTACAAGTAGTTACTAGCAGCTCACAGTCTAGAAATGGTTTGTCTAGGAGCTGTGACAATTAGTTACAAGCAACTCAGACCAGTTCTCAAATGGTCTAGCAATGGTTTGTATAGGAGATGTGACAAGTAGTTACAAGCAACTCACACCAGTTCTCACATGGTCTAGAAATGGTTTGTCTAGGAGCTGTGCCAAGTAGTTACAAGCAGCTCACAGCTCTCACTTGGTCTAGCAATGGTTTGTCTAGGAGCTGTGCCAAGTAGTTACAAGCAGCTCACAGCTCTCACTTGGTCTAGCAATGGTTTGTCTAGGAGCTGTGCCAAGTAGTTACAAGCAGCTCACAGCTCTCACTTGGTCTAGGGTCTCACTCTCAATAGTATACCGAGTTGCCGATGAGTGTGAGGTCAGGGTTTGATTTTCTGTTAGGTGTAGTGAAGGGGATTTTTAATAAATGTTTTTTCAATCCTTATCCACGCTAATAAGGATCCCTTGTTAATCCTTAATCCATTTGCGCAATTAGTGTGTGTGTGTGTAGAATCCAAACAGGTACAAAGATGAGTTATATATAACATCATGACGTAGGTCCGCATGTGAGCTATGTTGGCCGAGAGGCCATCGCATATTGGCAAGAAATGTGCAAACTTTTGAGGATAGAGGATGTTATGTGGTCATTACAATGAGCTCGTAGAGAATAGCCTTGTGTTTATTCCAGTAAACACCAAACTCGTGTACTGTTAAAGGTTTTGTCAATATTTAACCTAAACGCAACAGGTGACCTGGTGGTCTAGGGGTAAGGTGTCAGACTTCTGTGCTGAAGGTCCGGGGTTCAATCCTTGGTCCCGGCAAAGATTTATCTGATTGCCAAACCCTTCCTTCACCTCTGACAAGACGTGTATTAATCACAACTTGTGAATGTGAGGAATGCCAGGCCTCCACCGTGGTTCGGATCCTACGTTAAAACTGTAGGTCCTTCATTTCATCTCACAATCACCCTACCATTGCACATTAGCGTAAGTGCGTATAACCCGAACGGATAGTAAGACGCGGTGCTAATAATAATAATAATAATAATAATAATAATAATAATAATAATAAACGCAACACCTAATTGACAATATCTCAGTTGCCTAAGCAGCCCACCTAACTCATGAAGTGGTTTTAGTCATATTTTCGTCCAATACTTTGATAAAGATTTGTTTGTATTAGACTACCTGTTAAAATCATAACTTAACCGTTATTAGTGCAACCGTACAGAGCAGAACATTTTATTATATTTGCAGAGTATTTTCGCGACAAAGACTGAAATGTATTTTCGCTAAATTGGTGACAGTGGTTTTCCGTGATGAAGTTGTTTGGATGAAAGTTTTAATCAAAAACAAGTTTAATCGTATGGCGTTTACAAGGATGTGCTGTAATAGTAGCTATAAAATTATTTCAATAAATAAATAATTTCAACGACTAATTAGTACCAGCACAACGGCTCGCTTTGAATGATGGATGTAAGTTTTTTATTTCTCCAACTCCCCGCGTAGATTGCCCCCTGTCGACTACGTCACACGCCAGCTACCTGTGTTATGTTTTAATGACTACCTGAGCAAGTTCCAAGCAACTGGAAGCCAACATCTCGGTGAAATGAATCACGCACTAGTTAATATAAAGCTCCCTACAGATTGTTTTACCGTAAAAAGGCTATAATTACGGTCCGGAAGAAGTCACTACCAAAACTTTTATTCTCAAAATAATTATGGCCACTGCTACTACTGTGTTGGGTCAAAAATATATGTTGTGTTTGGACATGTTCATACGACTTGACCATTATAATCATTATAATTAGCATCAGACATAGCCTTGTCATTATTAACACTGCAAGGACGTGTTTTCATTTTTTATAAATTGGTTGGATCGAGTTTGTTCAATGAGCAGACATCGACAAATTTTAACATATCATTCATTTTGGACTTGGTCCGGCATTTTTGCTCAACTGTTCACTTTATGTGAACCAACCAGGACTAGGTGTGGCATTGCTGATTAACTGTTCACTTTATGTGAACCAACCAGGACTTGGTCTGGCACTGCTATTAACTGATCACTTTATGTGAACCAACCAGGACTAGGTGTGGCATTGCTGATTAACTGTTCACTTTATGTGAACCAACCAGGACTTGGTTTGGCACTGCTATTAACTGTTCACTTTATGTGAACCAACCAGGACTTGGTCTGGCACTGCTATTAAATGATCACTTTATGTGAACCAACCAGGACTTGGTCTGGCACTGCTATTAACTGATCACTTTATGTGAACCAACCAGAACTAGGTGTGGCATTGCTGATTAACTGTTCACTTTATGTGAACCAACCAGGACTTGGTCTGGCACTGCTATTAACTGATCACTTTATGTGAACCAACCAGGACTAGGTGTGGCATTGCTGATAAACTGATCACTTTATGTGAACCAACCAGGACTAGGTGTGGCATTGCTGATTAATTGATCACTTTATGTGAACCAACCAGGACTTGGTCCGGCGTTGCTGATTAACTGATCACTTTATGTGAACCAACCAGGACTTGGTCCAACATTGCTGATTAACTGTTCACTAGATGTGAACCAAAGTAAAACGTCCTTTAAAAGGAAGGCCCTTTGTTCAAACCTTAGCGCAGGATTCTCGTTTGTGGCTCAGTTGATGGAGACAAGAATAAATGGTCAAACATCGGCCCCTAGTGACTAATGGCTACCTTGACCTATAGTAAAGCATCACAAGGCTATATGAGTAGTTGACACGCCTGACTTTAGGCCGGAAGGCTGGAGTTCGTGGCCCACTGATGAGTTGATGGTGTTCACAGCAGCCAGCAGTGGTATTATCTCGTCTACTCAGAGCAGACATTGTGTCAGAACAGGACGAGCATAAAAACTGGGGGTCGCGGCATGATTCACAGGAGGTCACAAAACTTGTTAAAACTATAGGCTCACTCTTTTAAGTGATTGACTATAAGAATTATAGGATTGTGCACCATTACACAAAAATATGAATGGATAAAATGATAATAATAGTCTGTTTGTTTATACAACTCTGTCAGTTATTTACTGACTCGGTCTACTGTAGCAGTCTATTGTAGCAGTGTACTGTAGCAGTCTATTGTAGCAGTACTGTAGCAGTATATTGTAGCAGTTTACTGTGGCAGTATATTGTAGCAGTGTACTGTAGCAGTCTATTGTAGCAGTCTATTGTAGCAGTTTACTGTGGCAGTATATTGTAGCAGTGTACTGTAGCAGTCTATTGTAGCAGTATATTGTAGCAGTGTACTGTGGCAGTCTATTGTAGCAGTTTACTGTAGCAGTCTATTGTAGCAGTTTACTGTGGCAGTATATTGTAGCAGTGTACTGTAGCAGTCTATTGTAGCAGTTTACTGTGGCAGTCTATTGTAGCAGTTTACTGTGGCAGTATATTGTAGCAGTGTACTGTAGCAGTCTATTGTAGCAGTTTACTGTGGCAGTATATTGTAGCAGTGTACTGTAGCAGTCTATTGTAGCAGTACTGTAGCAGTATATTGTAGCAGTTTACTGTGGCAGTATATTGTAGCAGTGTACTGTAGCAGTCTATTGTAGCAGTCTATTGTAGCAGTGTACTGTAGCAGTCTATTGTAGCAGTTTACTGTGGCAGTCTATTGTAGCAGTGTACTGTAGCAGTCTATTGTAGCAGTGTACTGTAGCAGTCTATTGTAGCAGTGTACTGTAGCAGTCTATTGTATCGGTCTATTGTAGCAGTGTACTGTGGAAGTCTATTGTAGTGGTCTAGTATGATCAATAACACTGGTCAACAAAATTTTTCTAATGTTTTGTCCCAAGAACGGAAATAGGTGAATCTTATAATATATTTTGTGCTGAATTCAAATTTCTTTTTAGAATTTATCTATCACTTAAGGATTTTGAGTGACACCCACTTAAAATTTACAATATTATGTATGTACTGTACATTTGCAATACATATATACGAAATAAAGCAACGATATACAACTAAGCACATATGAAAGGCAAAGCTTGGGGGATGAATGGTCATAGTTAAGGAGATCAGTGACAGAGCATTAGTGCGTTAAGCCAAAGGTTCCGGGTTCGATTCCGGTGTCTAGGTGTAAGTTTTCAATTGATTCGAATACATACATATCAAAGGACTATTTTACCTAAACGGTAGAAGTGTAGGATTTTCTGTTGTATTTCATCTCAGCAATAACCTCTTAAGGGTCCAACAATAGCTAGGAAGCATACTTTTGACTCCACTTGGCCTGGTACGCTTTTATACGCCATAAATATCTTGATGGAATCGTTCACCATGTTCGTCGGTGACTGCTCCAAGAGTTGATGGGAAGGAATCCAAGAAATGTATTTTCAAAGACATGTTACATCCCAAGGCCTTGTAAGATTTTAAGAGATCATCCATTATTTATTTGTAGCTGTCTGCCTTATGTTTACCTAATGCCGGGATCACGATCCACTTAACGTTAACTTTAAGTTACCTTAACGTAACTTAACGTAAGGGAGCTCCTTGTGTGTTTAAATGGAAGCGATCATGGTGCAGTTAACTTAACGTTGATTAGCAGTTAACTTAAAGTAAGCAATGTCTATCGTCAACGTCTAAAAGTAACACACATAGGTGTACACGTGGATTGTATGTAAGGTGCATATAGTCTAGTTGGCCGATCATAGGGAGGTCAGGGTTCATATTCTGGCTAGGTTTACTGAAGGTGTAATTTTCCTAAATGGTTTCCCACTCTCAATCCGTGAAAATGAGAGTAAATTTTAAGCCCTACGGCCCCCTAACTACCCAATTCCTATTTTCAAAAATTCATAAAGATACAAAAAGGTTGTCCTGCATTAAATAACTTTTAAACAAGTACAAATAATAAAAAAAAAAAATTCTGCCCCAACATCAAGTGATCGTCAGAAAACCAGTGATCGTACTTAATAAAATTAACTCTTTGGTACACCCCTTAAGTGACGCCCTCTCCTCCTAGTTTGGTGACCCCTGCTATGAAATGTTTGGGTAAATAGAGGGTGGGAATTAATTAAGTAAACCTTATTCATAATAAACCTGGCTGGGAACCGAATCCCGATATTCCTGTCTACAGTGACCCAACCCGACAAAGCACGTGCCCCACACTACGGTTTGTTTTTAAGTTAATTCAGTTTGTAAGTCATGTGCAGCAAGTTAAATAACCTACTTGTTTTTTGATGAAGAATGAAATTAGTTAACTCGCATCGATGAACATAAGGACTATATGAGAGGCTCATCTTGTTTAGTTTGTCGGTGATGGAAAGATCGGGCTTAAAATCCCGGCTGGGTGTCTTTTCCTAAATTATAAATTGTTTCGAATTCTATCTTCCTCAGACCTACACCATTAATGCAGTGAAATACATATAACCTAGATGGGTAGTAAGATACGGGGTGAAATATAATCGTCACTTTATTTTTTATCGGCTATTTTTAAGAGCTAAACTGTTTCTAAAGTGCATGATCCATCCTCCAAATTCTCTTGATCTTGATTCAAGAGGAAAAAGAGGCTTTGCCTGGTAATGTTTACAAGTCTTCAGGATCTCGCAACATTGCAAGGCTCCTTGTCTCGCCAGGAAGGCACCATTACAAACACAAAATACCTCGGTTTGCTGTCGATAAACACATTCCTTCCCTTGAACGTGTGAGGAAAGCGACTCTTCAAGTTAGTTCCAACAGTTTCACATTACATCGGACACGTGGACAGTATGTTAAGGGTTCCGCCTAAATAAAGCAGAGCATCATCTCACCACACTGTGGTATTTATTATTAATCTGTATCACCCCTAACACAATCATCAATTGGCTTCAAACTGTAAGTCGTTACCCTGTTAAAAAAAGTAACTTTGTTTGAAGAAATATGGATCTATGTTTCTAAACTTTTACTCTGAACTGAACTCAACATTTTGTGTGAAACTTTGTTCAGGGTGGCTACAACACTTTTATTATAACATTCCATGACTTTTCCAGGTTTTACAAACATTAAAAAACGAATCATGGTTAAACCTTTTTACGATTCTTCTTGGTGTGGTGGTAATTTATTGGTTTTTTAATGGATTTCCATATTTTTTGGAAACAATCCTAAAGGCTACTTAGTATCAACATTAAGATATTATAAGTTATGCTTCCAGTATTTAATGTTTTCTCTATTTGTGTCCCTGAGTGAATGTTTATAAAACAAACCCTGTACAACCAACTCCTGTTAGCATAGTGCTATAGGTAATGCATGTTGCTAACATCGAGAAACTAGATCCATCACTCCTGTTTAAATATCTAGGTGCAGAACTTGTCGAAGTATTTAAATTCCCTGACTTTTGTCTGTTTCCCCTGACCATGTTGTTGGAAATGCGCTGTCTTGACCGTCTCATTACTATTATTATTACTATTTAAATGATAACACTCAGATTGTAATGTTGTGAATCCTCCAGGAGATTCTTGAAATAACATCCACTTGCTAACTAACGCTCCCGGATTTCTAGACGTCCGTAAACAATCTCAACGCTTCGGTATGCTTTGCAAGAGAAGAACATATCGGGGTTCGAATCCTTTCTCAGTGTACTCAGGGTGATTTTTTTTACAAAATAGTTTAATACTCTGACTCTGCGCAAATGCGAATGAATTTAATCTAAATTGTACCTTTTCCCTCCCTACCGTATTGGAGTAGTGATGGGAAAAAAATATCTTAAAGTGAAAGTGTATAAAGTTTTATTATTATTATTATTATTATTATTATTATTATTATTATTATTATTATTATTATTATTATTACTATTAAGCACCCGTCTTACTACCCGTTCGGATTATACGCACTTACGCTAATGTGTAATGGTAGGGTGATTATGGGATGAAATGGAGGACCTACAGTTTAACGTGGAATCCGAACCACGGTGGAGGCCTGGCATTCCTCACATTCACAAGTTGTGATTAATACACGTCTTGTCAGAGGTGAAGGAAGGGTTTGGCAATCAGATAAATCTGTGCCGGGACCGAGGATTGAACTCCGGACCCCCAGCACAGAAGTCTGACACCTTACCCCTAGACCACCAGGTCACCCTTTATAAAGTTTAATTAAGTTATATGAAATTTAACAATAATTTAATTTAATACAGGATAAAATAAATGGTTGATTTGGAATAAATGTACCAGTATTTGACTACGAATAGGAAGGGAAAACGATATTGAAAATTACAATATTGGATACAAATCTCGGCCCTGGATGTTTAATAAAGTAATTAAAGGTGCACACTGGCGTAGTTAAATGGAATAAATCATGTCTTAGACAATAGTTACTAAATTATATCTTAATCATAATAATAGTAATAGAACAATATAATAATAAAACTGGTTCTGAAAAGCGCGGAGTAAAACTCTGGTTCCTGTCTCGCCACCAGGGAACATTAGACTAAGTGGCGAGCTGCGACAATGGCTGCGGGTCAGAGCTCGAATCCAGACGCTATCAGATCTGAAACATTTGTCGCAACACCGTAGCCTTCAAGTAAACGTGTGGTGTTTGGACAGTAACAAGTGTTAGTTACTTCTCAATTTGGAGGAGTTACGTGGGGTGTTTGGACAGTAACAAGTGTTAGTTACTTCTCAATGTAGAGGAGTTACGTACGGCTATTAACTGCCCGAGGTCAGTACAAACTATCAAGCGGTCGTTTCGAAACAAGTGTCAATAAATATTCACTAAACTGCTTCCGTGAGTCTTTGTCATTCCATGTGTGAATCACCGTCTCACAGCCCTGATCCACGTGGTGCAGTGTGGTGCAGTGGTACAGAGCGTGGTGCAATGCTAAAACTAAGAAACGTGATATTTTATTTATTTATTTAAATTCTACCAATTTCAGTCTACAATTGATTACGAAATGAAAGTTCAGAAAACAAAGTGAAGCTTAAAAATGCTGGATTCACACATAGAGCTACGCTATTCTATGCTACGCTAAGCTATTCTATGCTTACAACTACGATATGCTACGCTACACTACGCTACGTTATGCTGTGTGACATTTTTTCTCTTGTGTTTCACACAATGAGCTGTACTACGCTATACTTTAAAAAGGTTTAGTAGAGTATTTTGTAGTCTAGAGACACCATGGCTCTTTGTAGTTTAAAGTTTATCAGTGTTAATCTAAAGTGTTTAGATTATTCTGGAAGTCCTAGTGAGGAAGAGGAAGGGTTGTTGTTAGCAGCAGCAGTGTTGGATGACGAATAAACTAAACTGTTGTGGGTAAATGATATATGTCGTAAGAGGTTAACTTTCGATGAATTCCACCATTTTCTGGAACGATAATCCATCAACACAACAAAATATATCTAAAAGAAACCCACGCACACGTTCTTCAAGATAGCTCACGTTTCACAACCACAATGATTAGGCGTGATTAGATGATGATGTGTCCGTTGTGCGCATGCGCAGCACAAAGCGTGACGCGAGTGAGATGTAAAAATCGCCCGGCCCGCGATTTCCGCTCGCATAGCATAGCGTGATGTGTGAACTGGTTCGTTTAAATACTTGGCTAGCGATTTTAAAACATGGTATAGCGTGGCTTGGTATAGCATAGCGTAGCTTCATGTGTGAATCCAGCTAATTTTTAGAGCTTAAAACTTACGGTGGTTCTAAGAAAATCCAATAATCATGTTTGTTTAAAATTTGGAGGTTCAATATTAAGAATTTTTTTAACTGATTATAAAGATTCCTTCATTAAAATACACACACAAAAATTTTTTTCACCGCATCTTACTACCAATCCTGACTGTTCGCATTATATTATGCTGATGTGGTAGGGATAAGGAAGGTAGAATGTAGAGGAATTTTCCCCGCATTTGAGGAGAGGGAAAGTAAGAAATTATTTAAGAATTGATTGAATTGGTTGTCAGCATAATTTTGCTCAAACACTAAACTTACAATATGACTTACTAATAAATTACTTATCTCAACCTTTTTAAGTAGTGAAAAACCCTTTATTCAATTTTTCATTATTATTTTTCTATCAAGTTTATCGATAAATATTACAAACATGAAATGTATCTTACCTAATCTATTTTATTTAGCGTTTTTTTTCTACGTTCTTAAGTCATTTTTTCTTGTTGGAATGAAAATGACAGAAGATTGCTCCACATAATTTAATGGCGAGTTAAGTGGCCTCTCTGATCAATGCAACAGTGAACTAAGTGTCAAAGTTAAGGAACAAACGTTCCATCAAACAAGTTAGGATCGAGATATTACATCAATATCTTCTAAACATTCAGATAAGGTGTTTGTTGTAAGCTGCGTGTTGCGTTTAGTTGTATGTGAGTGGAAGATTGAAAATCCACAAACTGATAGTGAGCTTTTTAAAATCGCAAACCAGCATTCAGAAGATTTACGTATTCAGGCTCGTTTGATATGTTCAAGTTAAAAAGAAACAGCAGCTCTACACCCTCATTTGTCCCTTTATCGTGGAATAGATAGACAGACAGATGAAACGCTAAACGGCCGAGTTAAACAAGACCTTTGCTCAGCTTGGTCAGTAAGTGACAGTCCGTGACTGGGCGTATCAATATATTAAATAAGTTTAATAACTTGAGTGTCACATAAGGCTCAAAGTCGTTCAAACCCAAGAGGGTGTGACTTGTTACCTTTTCACTCTTTCTGTTCTCTGGGCTGGGAGCAGAACAACCCGGACAAAATTGATAGAGAAGTATCGGCTCTGTTGAAGAGAGTGTGACTTGTTACCTTCTCACTCTTTCTGTTCTCTGGGCTGGGAGCAGAACAACCCGGACAAAATTGATAGAGAAGTATTGGCTCGGTTGAAGAGAGTGTGACTTGTTACCTTCTCACTCTTTCTGTTCTCAGAGCTGGGAGCAGAAAAACCCGGACAAAATTAATAGAAAAGTATCGGCTGTGTTGAAGAGAGTGTGACTTGTTACCTTCTCACTCTTTCTGTTCTATGGGCTGGGAGCAGAACAACCCGGACAAAATTGATAGAGAAGTAACGGCTCTGTTGAAGAGAGTGTGACTTGTTACCTTCTCACTCTTTCTGTTCTCTGGGCTGGGAGCAGAACAACCCGGACAAAATTGATAGAGAAGTATCGGCTCTGTTGAAGAGAGTGTGACTTGTTACCTTCTCACTCTTTCTGTTCTCTGGGCTGGGAGCAGAACAACCCGGACAAAATTGATAGAGAAGTATCGGCTCTGTTGAAGAGAGTGTGACTTGTTACCTTCTCATTCTTTCTGTTCTCTGGGCTGGGAGCAGAACAACCCGGACAAAATTGATAGAGAAGTATCGGCTCTGTTGAAAAGAGTGTGAGACCAACCCCCCTACCTCCCAACCCCTAAACACACGTTATATCACATGGAGGAGGGGGGAAGGATCTAGGAGAAGAATTCATCA
Organism: Timema podura; assembly: GCA_033556935.1. Taxonomy (NCBI): domain Eukaryota; kingdom Metazoa; phylum Arthropoda; class Insecta; order Phasmatodea; family Timematidae; genus Timema; species Timema podura. The sequence goes on from JAVRXN010000003.1 coordinate 41,183,912, forward strand.
GAGTTCAACAGTCTTTCATTTAGAGCCTCATTCTCCTCATTTTCCACATTCCTAAGCACTTCTCCCTTCTCTAAACTCCGGGGGTAGCTGCCACCGGGACTCGCCCCCCACTCTCAAATTATATAAACATAAAATGTAATTATGGGCAGTTTGAAGAAGCGGAGAAGGGAAGACTCAGTCAAAAGTTTGTCAGGGAGAATAAAGCGTGTTACCGACACGCTAATTGTGTTTCATAACAGAATCATGTTCTGCGCGAGATTCGAACTCATCATTGGTGATACCATGGCCTATTGTCTGGGCTGCTTTTCTGCTGACGAAAGTGTCGGGGTTTGAACCCCGGGTGAATGTACTGAATCGTTTCCCACCCTATCTCCAGGCATACACCAGTACATTCCCTATACATTCTACCTTCTCATCCTCAGGCCAGCAGTGTAGACACGTGGGTGGGCACCATGGACGTGGTGAGACGCGTGGTGGGCACCATGGACGTAGTGAGACGCGTGGGTGGGCACCATGGACGTGGTGAGACGCGTGGTGGGCACCATGGACGAGGTAAGACACGTGGGTAGGCACCAAGGATGTGGTGAGACGCGTGGGTGGGCACCATGGACGTGCTGAGACGCGTGGTGGGCACCATGGACGTGGTAAGACGCGTGGTGGGCACCATGGACGTGGTGAGACGCGTGGGTGGGCACCATGGACGTGGTGAGCCGCGAAACACGGGAAAAGTTGAAATTGAATTTAAAAAAGTTACGTTATTTAGAATGGTTTTAGGCTGCTGCGAAATATCGGCAATCAGATGGTGCGCTTAGGTTAAATATTATCAAAACCTTTAACAGAACATGAGTTTGTTGTTTACTGGGATGAACACTAAGCTATGTTATATGTCCCTATACATGTATATACTTAAAAAGTTGACATTTTCTGCTCTGAAAAGTCTTAAAACCCACATACTTCTGTTGGTCACTAAGATGTAAATGCCCGGGAAACCGAAAATAACTGTGGGAATAGAATGCCATTCCCCTGTTTGTTCTCCTACAGCTCCATTCAGGAACATTTTAAGCCCACTTTGTTTCTGGCCTTTAAGAATTTCTGCCCGACAATTCTAGCGCCTTAGTGCACCTGCATATGTCATACGTCACATATCACACGTCACATGTCACATATCGCTAGTATTTATTATTATTATTATTATTATTATTATTATTATTATTATTATTATTATTATTATTATTATTATTATTATTATTATTATTAGCACCGCGTCTTACTACCCGTTCGGGTTATACGCACTTACGCACAATGTGCAATGGTAGGGTGATTGTGAGATGAAATGGAGGACCTACAGTTTAACGTGGAATCCGAACCACGGTAGAGGCCTGGCATTCCTCACATTCACAAGTTGTGATTAATACACATCTTGTCAGAGGTGAAGGAAGGGTTTGGCAATCAGATAAATTTGTGCCGGGACCGAGGATTGAATCCCGGACCCTCAGCACAGAAGTCTGACACCTTATCTCTAGACCACCAGGTCACCCCGCTAGTATTTAAATGATACTAATCAAAATTATATAATCATAATAAAAGCAATTAAAATTAGTAAATCATGGCCGTGTTAAAAAAAAATTATGTGGGAGTGGAAATTTTCCCTGTGAGTCTAATAAAAGCAAAGTCCGCTCTTGACCCTCTATCATGAATTAACCACCTCCCCCCCCCCCTCTTACTGGCAATATTGGAAGGGAGAAGGGTGCAAGGGCCACATTCCTAGCCAGGGCTACAAACCACTCCACAAGGGACAGGGAAAAGGGGGAGGGGGGTACAGTTTTCCAAATGATTGCGCCTATAAGAGATATGAATTCATACAACCGTGAGTCCCTGAAAGGCAGCTAGCGCCCCAAGTGGGTGCAGGAGGTACCTTCACAAAGAACTCCTCTTTTAGACAATATCTCTCAAAAATATATTAAAAGTAAAACATCAAAACTAATGACAAGCCATAAAGTGGTATGGGCTTCACATCAAAACATATCTGTCAACAATGTGAGTTGGTTTGAGGGTGGTTCGGATGTGACGAGATATATCTGACGATGCTAGGGCGAAGGTTTCAAAAAAAAATTGGGTGGGGGCGATAAATGTTTACAAATAAATCGTTAGTGTCCATAAATTATATTATAAATGTAATCATATAAAAAAGTTCAGTCCTTTTTTTTTTAATACATTCATTTTAAAATGTGAATTTTAAATATATTTTAAATGTGAATTTTAATAAAAATAATGCAATAGCTTTTTGCTTAAAATTGAAAATGAAGAATCTATCAATTTTGTTTCGTATTTTTCAGTCAGTAGATCCCCCCCAATTGCCTCCCATAACCCTTAAAGTACACTAAACACTCTGAAATCACTTTCTGGGGTTGGGTTTTTTCCTTGTGTATATAAAATCAAAGGGTGCGCGAGTTGTTCCTTAATTCACACATGACTCAGCTTCTTTAGACGTGACCTTAACATGAAAGTTTGTCACAGATGCTAACAGTAGACCCTGGTTCGAATCCGGATGTTTCCTGTTTTTATATGTGTGAGTGGCTGAGACGTCACTACATGCCGTGTGAGTTAGTGGTAAGTGCGCGTTTTAACTACCGCCATTTATACGTATTTTCTTGGCTGTCTTTTTTGTGTGTGCCGTTTTATTAAGTGTTGGCATAGCATTTTATGTTTCTAGCTGGGCAGCAATAACTTTTGTCTAGTTGCATCTTCAAACATAGACCTACTACTACTGCTACTGCTACTGCTACTGCTACTACTACTGCTACTGCTACTGCTACTACTACTACTACTAATAATAATAATAATAACTATGATGACATACAACTAATCAGAGGCTAATTTTACTGTCTTGATTCGGTCGGGTGAACTAGGGGTGGTTTTTCCTAAATGGTTTTCCACTCTCCCTCCACGCAAATGCGGGTTCACTTCCTCTAGATTCAACCCTCCCAATTCCTAATCCATTAGAGTAATTAGTACTTAAGCGTATAACCCGAACGCGGTGCTAAATATTATTATTATTATTATACTGTCTTGACCTAAGTTTTTTTAGAACCACGTCTTACTACCCGTTCGGTTTATACGCTTATGTACTAGTTAAGCTAGTTTTAGGAACTAGGAAGGTAATATTTCTAGAAATTGTACCCACATTTGCGTTGAGGGAGAGTGGAAAATCATTTTGGAACACCAACCTCAGTACACCCGACCGAGATTCGAACCTAGATCACCCCATCATCATCGGCAGTCTAGTTTTGAGATAGTTTTGCTTGTTGAGTTTTTCCAGGTGCTCAACACAAACCTAGGATAGATACGTGGAGTTTGTACTCCCATTTATAGTGAACTCCGAATCAATTAAAACTCCCTTGTCACGCACTCCTAGAATAATAATATAATAATATTTAGCACCGCGTCTTACTACCCGTTCGGGTTATACGCTTAAATACTAATTACGCTAAATGGATTAGGAATCGGGAGGGTTGAATTCAGAGGAAGTGAACCCGCATTTGCGTGGAAGGAGAGTGGAAAACCATATAGGAAAAACCACCCCCAGTTCACCCGACCGAGATTCGAACCTCGATCTCCCCGTCCTCGGTGGTTGAGCTCAACACGACTAGCGCGTTAGCCAACTACGCCACCGAGGCGGGTCACTCCTAGAAGGGTTTTAAGCTGTGAGCTCAGCTATACGTGGCCAAAGTCTTCCGGAAGAAGTTTGATGACGTTTAGCAGCGCCCTGGTGGTTGATCCCAGAATTGAGCTCACTTTGAGTTGGAGCTTGTGATCACGTGGTGTAAGGCGTTAGGCATGAAGTAGACTGATTTCCAGTGACGCGAGGTTGGAATTTATAGGAGAGGTGGTCCCCACACACAATTAATTACCAGAGTTTTATGACCCTCTCGCCAAGCAAATACGTGTACACTTATTATAAGCAGCACCCCTCCCCCTTCACCGTTAGGACGCAAGAATAGTCGAGCAGAGATTCCTAATCATCAGAAAGCAAGATACAGTTACCTCTCGTTTCTCAGACATTTAGCTCTTAATGATCAACAGAAACTACTTTCCAGAGTGAAAATATCAACTTTTAAACTTTGTTTACAAATCTATATAATATGTTGAGGAACATAGAACATAGTTTAATGTTCATCCCAGTGGACAACAAACTCGTGTTTTCTAAAGATTTTGTCAATATCTAGCCTATAAGCGCAACATTTGACTGCTGATATCTCGGCTACCTAAGCAACATTTGACTGCCGATATCTCGGCTACCTAAGCAACATTTGACTGCCGATATCTCGGCTACCTAAGCAACATTTGACTGCCGATATCTCGGCTACTTAAGCAACATTTGACTGCCGATATCTCGGCTACCTAAGCAACATTTGACTGCCGATATCTCGGCTACCTAAGCAACATTTGACTGCCGATATCTCGGCTACCTAAGCAACATTTGACTGCCGATATCTCGGCTACCTAAGCAACATTTGACTGCCGATATCTCGGCTACCTAAGCAACATTTGACTGCCGATATCTCGGCTACCTAAGCAACATTTGACTGCTGATATCTCGGATACCTAAGCAACATTTGACTGCCGATATCTCGGCTACCTAAGCAACATTTGACTGCCAATATCTCGTCTACCTAAGCAACATTTGACTGCTGATATCTCGGCCACCTAAGCAACATTTGACTGCCGATAGCTCGGCTACCTAAGCAACATTTGACTGCCGATATATCGGCTACCTAAGCAACATTTAACTGCCGATATCTCGGCTACCTAAATAACTTCTTAACTATCTCTTGTTATATTTCATGACCATAGATGAACGTTTATTCACCAACAAACTACCATTTAATGAATTTGTTGGATAAGACACTGCCTAGAGCCTAGATATACATTTGAAACAAAGCCGCTAGAGCTATTCTCCAAAAATGTCAATTTCTTTCAAAAATCTGTCTTTATTAAATTATTTGATTTGAGGAATAGAATGAAAATACAAAAACTGTCCTGAAGTGTGGCCATATAGCAGCTGGATGTAAAGTTTGAACCAAACCCAATGAACAGTTCCTGAAGTGTGGCCATATAACAGCTGGATGTAAAGTTTGAACCAAACCCAATGAACAGTTCCTGAAGTGTGGCCATATAACAGCTGGATGTAAAGTTTGAACCAAACCCAATGAACAGTTCCTGAAGTGTGGCCATATAACTGCTGGATGTAAAGTTTGAACCAAACCCAATGAACAGTTCCTGAAGTGTGGCCATATAACAGCTGGATGTAAAGTTTGAACCAAACCCAATGAACAGTTCCTGAAGTGTGGCCATATAACAGCTGGATGTAAAGTTTGAACCAAACCCAATGAATAGTTCCTGAAGTGTGGCCATATAACAGCTGGATGTAAATTTTGAACCAAACCCAATGAACAGTTCCTGAAGTGTGGCCATATAACAGCTGGATGTAAAGTTTGAACCAAACCCAATGAACAGTTCCTGAAGTGTGGCCATATAACAGCTGGATGTAAAGTTTGAACCAAACCCAATGAATAGTTCCTGAAGTGTGGCCATATAACAGCTGGATGTAAAGTTTGAACCAAACCCAATGAACAGTTCCTGAAGTGCGGCCATATAACAGCTGGATGTAAAGTTTGAACCAAACCCAATGAACAGTTCCTGAAGTGTGGCCATATAACAGCTGGATGTAAAGTTTGAACCAAACCCAATGAACAGTTCATGCTGTAGTCACAAGGACACACACAAAATAGCAGAATATGACCATCTTGACAAGTTCAATATTCTCTCTATATGAGAATTCAATACTTAAATACTACGAGTCATGTTTAAACCAGACACATATCTACGTGTGACTGGGACTAAATATCCCCTATCCTGTCTGTGTCTGGCTTGATGAGGTGTATCCCATATGTGTGGACAGGGAGGGAGGGGTGATTCCCATGTGTGGAGTAGTAGTCAGGTCTGGGTGGTAAGACACATACCCAGGGTCCAGTAGGTTGCTACTGTGTGGAGTAGTAGTCAGGTCTGGAAGACACATAGCTAGGGTCCAGTAGGTTGCTACCGTGTGGAGTAGTAGTCAGGTCTAGGTGGTAAGACACATAGTTAGGGTCCAGTAGGTTGCTACTGTGTGGAGTAGTAGTCAGGTCTGGAAGACACATAGCCAGGGTCCAGTAGGTTGCTACTGTGCTCTATTAACCTCGGGACAACAACCGTGCAAGTCCTTCCTTCCTGAACAAGGTCAACCTTGGCTGTGCTCCGAGTCGTTAAGTCCTTCCTGAAGTGTCAGACACAGACCTGTGTTAGAACCTGCTAGGGTCGACATTGTCTATAGCTGCCAGCCCTTCCTTGTAAATCAAAGGTTCAACAGCAAATGTTTAATATACTGGAATAGTATTTGAAATATCCGCACGGAGGACACGCGGCAAAAGGTATCAGGCTCATATTATCTGGTTAGTCATCTATGGGGTTGAGGTTTTAATACCAGCAGATTGTTTTTTGTTTTATTTTTATCAAATTTAATTCTCACTTTCCCCCAAGCAAATGCTTGTAAACTCCTTACAAATGTTACCCTTCTCATCTCTAGCCCGGACGGAACGCAAAAAGAGAAGTGGTTTTACCGCTAGTTTTAGTAATGAATATAAGAGACTTATTGAGGAAATGTACCCCCATTTTAGTGGAAGGAGAGAGGGGTAAAATACTTAGATAAAAACTCTTCGTGTACACCTGGCTGGGATTCGATCATTGACTTCTTCATCGCTGTAAAGCTGGGATAGATGAGACTATGACTGATGACTCTACCAGAGTGACCACCGGTGTGAATACAATTCAATTAAAATAGTTGGAATGCATTTTTTTACTTACTCATAATATTAAGAAAGTATTGTGATCGTGAGAATTTTCAACCTCGAGATTATGATGGACGTTTACGTTTTATTTGCATTTAAAACAAAAAAGTGACATATAATTCTGTCATCTGTCCATCTGTCTGTCTGTCCTCCGTCCCTTGGTCTGGATCTAAAACCGTTTGATGGATTTAGTTCAAACTTGATATTTATATGTTTTAACTTATGAGTATACCACTTTGACTCTAGCTCACAAATAAATAATACAGCCAGACATTCAGGCTCCAGGTTAAAATGGTTGCGCTCTTTTTGCCAGCTTGAGTCCTTCACCACTAGGATCGCTACGTTCAGTCTTATCACCGCCCAGCAGTGACACTAGCGAAGCCCAGTGTTGAAGGACTCAAGCTGGCAAAAGGAGCACCGCGAGACCCCCGTGATGTTGAGAGTCTGTTTTTTTTTTTTACTTGTTTGTGTCCTTGCCCTTAAATTAAGGGTTATTTACTGATGACTTTTATTTTAGTTCGATGAGTCTTGATGAGTTTGATCAAAATTGGTATCTGGAGAGTATCTTAAAAGATAAATAGTAGTGTCTGTTTATTTTTCTAAAATAAATTAATCTAAGGATAGTTGACTTATAAATTTGAGAAAATTTGAGTTTTTATAGAAATAGCATTTAAGATTGGTTTCAAAATATGGATCAGAGAACTGTTTTTCAAGATAAAGAGTAAAGTGATTGTTGTTCCAGGCTGTAATTCAGTGTGAGAGAAAGCGTTTGATAATATTCACTTGTCTACGAACGAACCTATGACGAGTACTAAACACTGGAAGCGGTCGCACGGCCTGATCCAGCCGTTAATTAATATACACTTAGGCTGTTCTTCCTGTGTACCCAACCGGAGTATCATTAATAAATAATAAAATAAAAGTTATACAACCATAATTATAAATGACCCTCCCCCCCTTTTTTCAACCCAACTGCGTGGAATCATGAATGCTTCTATGTTGAACTTTTTTTATCTACAAAAAAAAAAGAGGGAGGGGATAAAAATTTGTTATTCTTTCCCGTCTGACGCTTCTGCTGATCTTCAATCTAAAGTTGGAGCCCGGGGTACACTAAGTTCAGATAAAAACTGGCCCACCAAAGATGAGACGAAACAGTTTTCATTGGTCGATGTCTTTAAAAAGGAACAAGAGTTATTGTCTCGAGTAGCCAAAGTGGAGAAGTTTCTCGAACATCCAAGTCACGAGGTGCCAAGTTCCTGCAATGAATGATATGAAATAGGTGTAGAACAAAAAAATTGAGAATCAGATCGCATGAACGGCAGAAACGTCCCTACCTCTCCTTCCCCCTGTCCATTCATCTGGCGAGACTACAGTTCTGTGCAAAAACAACCTTTCTCCTTTTAACAATGTTGCCTATCTGTGACGTCACGGCAAGTGGAGATATATTTATCGTGTTCGTGTATTTGCATTTTATTTGGTGAGTCTTAAAGATATTGAAACAAAGACCAAAGGTTTCTTAAATAGACCTAGTTACACAAATTGTCTCGCGGTGCGTAGTCACAAAACGATTTTCTGGATCTAGAAGTTGTTTTTATCTTTTTGTAAACGCATTCTTTTTTAATCATCCACAACACAGGATATTTTATTTATTCATGGAAATGTCCTGTGGGAATCTTCCTGCCTGGGGTGGATTGAAAAAGTTCGTAAATACAAATATCTCTCTAGAATAGGAAGCAAGGTTGATATAATTTTGAAATATAATTCAATGCTGTCCAGGCGCAAATAGTAGAGTGGGTGATTATACGCGTCAGAGGAAGAGGGAAGACGTTATAACAAGATAATCAAGATGCCTCGTAGGGTAAATGAGTGATTTTCTTCCCTGTCATTCTATTTAGAACATTGGTGTCTGAGTGTGTCAAGTAAAGATGCAAACCCGGTTCACGGAATAGCTGTTAGTTCACCAAGTAACCTTACACTCCGTGGTCTGTGAGAGAGCGACTATACTCTGTCCTAAGAGACCTGATCCGTAAGTCCTTACTATGTAGTATAGAGGATACGGATACGGAGAACCAATCACAGGTCGACAAATAAATGAATATCGATGTGCGAATCAAAATGAAGGTATCAGTGATAAGGAAACGTTCGCCCTTTGCTAATAAACGTATCGTATTATCACTTATCCACCTTTTGATAGTAATTAATAAAAAATGCACTAGTTATTTTAGCTACAAACACCGAACAAAAAACGAAATCAAGAAAATGTTGATTATGTTTATAGAAATAGCGGACACTGTTTTATTGTGAGGAATGTAAATGGACACCGTATTCCACTTTCCCATGAATTGGAACGAAATCACGTGATTAAGAACACGGAAAGGGTGCACAAGATAACAAATATAAAGGGTTATAAGTTTGTTAAAGACTATACTGATTATTTAGAATACGCTTAAGAGACAGGAACATTGACCGTTAATTAAGTCAACTCTGTTTTTAATTAATTACTTTTAAATAAGTATGAATGTACCGAATTTTAGTATTCACAGCTTATACTTTAGTCCCAACACAGAAAAAACATTTGTGTACAGGTTACAACAAATTTAATGTTGACTACATAACTAGTTTGACTCTAACAACATGATTTTTTAGTCTCCACTATTTTTTGGTAACCTGTAAAAAACTGATTTTTCTGTGAAGTGAAATGAATGGATGTGCACTCCATCCACCATGAAAGGCGGCAGTCTTACCTTGACTGATTACACTATGACCCTATCTTCTAAGACAGCGTCGAGTCCCTGCCCACTTGGCTAAGAGCATACTCTGTGTGCAAAGCTACACTCAAGATAATATGTTCTCTGGGTTCAATCCAAGGATTTAAAAAAAGGATCTACTACTGATTTGAAACTCAGTTTGGAGGGGTTGATTGTGGAGGAAATGACCAAATTACGAGACTGACTAGCGGAAGGGGGGTAGGGTTTCAAAAAACCCCTTTCCCACCCCTGATGAGACTACACCCTCTTTACAAGTTCAAATGTGCAGGAGGTTTTATGAGAGCGTTGTAAACACAACTGAAGTAGCATTCAGGTGGGAAGAATGTAAACATAACTAGAGTAGCATTTAGGTGGGAAGAATGTAAAACACAACTAGAGTAGCATTCAGGTGGGAAGAATGTCAACACAACTAGAGTAGCATTTAGGTGGGAAGAATGTAAACACAACTTGAGTAGCATTCATGTGGGAAGAATGTCAACACAACTAGAGTAGCATTCAAGTTCCAGAAAGTCTTAGAAATACATATACTCGTATATCGGTGGTCACGCAGTGTGTATGTCAAGCTCATTTAGTCTGGTTTTACGTCAATGATGAGGCTTGAATCCTGGCCGAGCTATACCAGCTCTCCTATCTCCTAGTGTAACAGTAATGGCTGCTAATACCAGCTCTCCTATCCCCTAGTGTAACAGTAATGGCTGCTAATACCAGCTCTCCTATCCCCTAGTGTAACAGTAATGGCTGTTAATACCAGCTCTATTATCCCCTAGTGTAACAGTAATGTCTGTTAATACCAGCTCTCCTATCCCCTAGTGTAACAGTAATGGCTGTTAATATCAGCTCTATTATCCCCTAGTGTAACAGTAATGGCTGTTAATACCAGCTCTATTATCCCCTAGTGTAACAGTAATGTCTGTTAATACCAGCTCTCCTATCCCCTAGTGTAACAGTAATGGCTGTTAATACCAGCTCTTCTATCCTCTAGTGTAACAGTAATGGCTGTTAATACCAGCTCTTCTATCCCCTAGTGTAACAGTAATGGCTGTTTATACCAGCTCTATTATCCCCTAGTGTAACAGTAATGGCTGTTAATACCAGCTCTCCTATCCCCTAGTGTAACAGTAATGGCTGTTAATATCAGCTCTATTATCCCCTAAGTGTAACAGTAATGGCTGTTAATATCAGCTCTATTATCCCCTAAGTGTAACAGTAATGGCTGTTAATACCAGCTCTCCTATCCCCTAGTGTAACACTAATGTCGGTTAATACCAGCTCTTCTATCCCCTAGTGTAACAGTAATGGCTGTTTATACCAGCTCTATTATCCCCTAGTGTAACAGTAATGGCTGTTAATACCAGCTCTTCTATCCTCTAGTGTAACAGTAATGGCTGTTAATACCAGCTCTCCTATCCCCTAGTGTAACAGTAATGGCTGTTAATATCAGCTCTATTATCCCCTAAGTGTAACAGTAATGGCTGTTAATACCAGCTCTCCTATCCCCTAGTGTAACAGTAATGTCTGTTAATACCAGCTCTTCTATCCCCTAGTGTAACAGTAATGGCTGTTTATACCAGCTCTATTATCCCCTAGTGTAACAGTAATGGCTGTTTATACCAGCTCTATTATCCCTAGTGTAACAGTAATGGCTGTTAATACCAGCTCTCCTATCCCCTAGTGTAACAGTAATGGCTGTTAATATCAGCTCTATTATCCCCTAAGTGTAACAGTAATGGCTGTTAATACCAGCTCTCCTATCCCCTAGTGTAACAGTAATGTCTGTTAATACCAGCTCTCCTATCCCCTAGTGAAACAGTAATGGCTGTTAATACCAGCTCTCCTATCCCCTAGTGTAACAGTAATGTCTGTTAATACCAGCTCTCCTATCCCTAGTGTAACAGTAATGGCTGTTAATATCAGCTCTATTATCCCCTAGTGTAACAGTAATGGCTGTTAATACCAGCTCTCCTATCCCCTAGTGTAACAGTAATGGCTGTTAATACCAGCTCTTCTATCCTCTAGTGTAACAGTAATGGCTGTTAATACCAGCTCTTCTATCCCCTAGTGTAACAGTAATGGCTGTTTATACCAGCTCTATTATCCCCTAGTGTAACAGTAATGGCTGTTAATACCAGCTCTCCTATCCCCTAGTGTAACAGTAATGGCTGTTAATATCAGCTCTATTATCCCCTAAGTGTAACAGTAATGGCTGTTAATATCAGCTCTATTATCCCCTAAGTGTAACAGTAATGGCTGTTAATACCAGCTCTCCTATCCCCTAGTGTAACAGTAATGTCTGTTAATACCAGCTCTTCTATCCCCTAGTGTAACAGTAATGGCTGTTTATACCAGCTCTATTATCCCCTAGTGTAACAGTAATGGCTGTTAATACCAGCTCTCCTATCCCCTAGTGTAACAGTAATGGCTGTTAATACCAGCTCTCCTATCCCCTAGTGTAACAGTAATGTCTGTTAATACCAGCTCTTCTATCCCCTAGTGTAACAGTAATGGCTGTTAATATCAGCTCTATTATCCCCTAGTGTAACAGTAATGTCTGTTAATACCAGCTCTCCTATCCCCTAGTGTAACAGTAATGGCTGTTAATACCAGCTCTCCTATCCTCTAGTGTAACAGTAATGGCTGTTAATATCAGCTCTCCTATCCCCTAGTGTAACAGTAATGGCTGTTAATACCAGCTCTCCTATCCCCTAGTGTAACAGTAATGGCTGTTAATACCAGCTCTTCTATCCTCTAGTGTAACAGTAATGGCTGTTAATACCAGCTCTTCTATCCCCTAGTGTAACAGTAATGGCTGTTTATACCAGCTCTATTATCCCCTAGTGTAACAGTAATGGCTGTTAATACCAGCTCTCCTATCCCTAGTGTAACAGTAATGGCTGTTAATATCAGCTCTATTATCCCCTAAGTGTAACAGTAATGGCTGTTAATATCAGCTCTATTATCCCCTAAGTGTAACAGTAATGGCTGTTAATACCAGCTCTCCTATCCCCTAGTGTAACAGTAATGTCTGTTAATACCAGCTCTTCTATCCCCTAGTGTAACAGTAATGGCTGTTTATACCAGCTCTATTATCCCCTAGTGTAACAGTAATGGCTGTTAATACCAGCTCTTCTATCCTCTAGTGTAACAGTAATGGCTGTTAATACCAGCTCTCCTATCCCCTAGTGTAACAGTAATGGCTGTTAATACCAGCTCTATTATCCCCTAGTGTAACAGTAATGGCTGTTAATATAAGCTCTATTATCCCCTAGTGTAACAGTAATGGCTGTTAATACCAGCTCTTCTATCCCCTAGTGTAACAGTAATGGCTGTTTATACCAGCTCTATTATCCCCTAGTGTAACAGTAATGGCTGTTAATACCAGCTCTTCTATCCTCTAGTGTAACAGTAATGGCTGTTAATACCAGCTCTTCTATCCCCTAGTGTAACAGTAATGGCTGTTTATACCAGCTCTATTATCCCCTAGTGTAACAGTAATGGCTGTTAATACCAGCTCTTCTATCCTCTAGTGTAACAGTAATGGCTGTTAATACCAGCTCTTCATACTCTCTATGTAACAGTAATGGCTGTTAATACCAGCTCTTCTATCCCCTAGTGTAACAGTAATGGCTGTTTATACCAGCTCTATTATCCCCTAGTGTAACAGTAATGGCTGTTTATTACCAGCTCTATTATCCCCTAGTGTAACAGTAATGGCTGTTTATACCAGCTCTTCTATCCTCTAGTGTAACAGTAATGGCTGTTAATACCAGCTCTCCTATCCCCTAGTGTAACAGTAATGGCTGTTAATACCAGCTCTTCTATCCCCTAGTGTAACAGTAATGGCTGTTAATATCAGCTCTATTATCCCCTAAGTGTAACAGTAATGGCTGTTAATACCAGCTCTCCTATCCCCTAGTGTAACAGTAATGTCTGTTAATACCAGCTCTTCTATCCCCTAGTGTAACAGTAATGGCTGTTTATACCAGCTCTATTATCCCCTAGTGTAACAGTAATGGCTGTTAATATAAGCTCTATTATCCCCTAGTGTAACAGTAATGGCTGTTAATACCAGCTCTATTATCCCCTAGTGTAACAGTAATGGCTGTTAATACCAGCTCTATTATCCCCTAGTGTAACAGTAATGTCTGTTAATACCAGCTCTTCTATCCCCTAGTGTAACAGTAATGGCTGTTAATACCAGCTCTCCTATCCTCTAGTGTAACAGTAATGGCTGTTAATATCAGCTCTCCTATCCCCTAATGTAACAGTAATGGCTGTTAATATAAGCTCTATTATCCCCTAGTGTAAGAGTAATGGCTGTTAATATCAGCTCTATTATCCCCTAGTGTAACAGTAATGGCTGTTAATACCAGCTTTCCTATCCCCTAGTGTAACAGTAATGGCTGTTAATATAAGCTCTATTATCCCCTAGTGTAACAGTAATGGCTGTTAATATCAGCTCTATTATCCCCTAGTGTAACAGTAATGGCTGTTAATACCAGCTTTCCTATCCCCTAGTGTAACAGTAATGTCTGTTAATACCAGCTCTCCTATCCCCTAGTGAAACAGTATTATTATTATTATTATTATTAGCACCGCGTCTTACTACCCGTTCGGGTTATACGCACTTACGCTAATGTGTAATGGTAGGGTGATTGTGAGATGAAATGGAGGACCTACAGTTTAACGTGGAATCCGAACCACGGTGGAGGCCTGGCATTCCTCACATTCACAAGTTGTGATTAATACACATCTTGTCAGAGGTGGTGAAACAGTAATGGCTGCTAAAGGGCTGTGTACAAGAGCAGACCTAAAGACGGTTCAAAGCATGACAAGATGTAATTAGTGTTTTTCTGTCATAACCATTGCATCAACGCTCTAACGGTCAAATTAAATGTTAGCCTTTTTATCACCGCTTCTTACTACCCGTCAGGGCTATACACATATATGCTAGTTACAATAATATTGTGTTAGGGAAGGTTGAATTTAGAGAACGTGTACCCAAATTTGCGTGTGAAACCATGTAATAAAAACTACCCCCAAGACAGCTCCAACCTCCCCTTCATCGTCAGTCCAGTTGCGAGCGTGACGCCTTAGACCATTCGACCACCAAGCGGGAGGATACCACAATGGTCGGGACAGGTATTTGAAACCTTGATGACTTCCATCCCAACTTGATACCACGGTCCATGGAACGCACCTAGCTAGTTCTCAACAGATGAAGGAGGCGGAAGTGACGAGTTTCGCCATGTTTGTACAGAGGGAGGGGGGGAGTACAAGTGTTTCCTCCCCCGAGCGGGCGTTCCCCGCCCACGACGCTTCACCGAGACGCCCTCAGGCGCTAATTCGCACGGACTTTCATTAGCCCTTCCCTCTCTTGACATTGTCAGGCTACATCTAGTTTCATCTAGGTTTAGCTTGAGACTAGTCACATTGTCAGCCTACATCTAGTTTCATCTAGGTTTAGCTTGAGACTAGTCACATTGTCACACTGTCAGCCTACATCTAGTTTCATCTAGGTTTAGCTTGAGACTAGTCACATTGTCACACTGTCAGCCTACATCTAGTTTAATCTAGGTTTAGCTTGAGACTAGTCACATTGTCACACTGTCAGCCTACATCTAGTTTCATCTAGGCTTAGCTTGAGACTAGTCACATTGTCACACTGTCAGCCTACATCTAGTTTCATCTAGGTTTAGCTTGAGACTAGTCACATTGTCACACTGTCAGCCTACAACTAGTTTCATCTAGGTTTAGCTTGAGACTAGTCACATTGTCACACTGTCAGCCTACATCTAGTTTAATCTAGGTTTAGCTTGAGACTAGTCACATTGTCACACTGTCAGCCTACATCTAGTTTCATCTAGGTTTAGCTTGAGACTAGTCACATTGTCACACTGTCAGCCTACATCTAGTTTCATCTAGGCTTAGCTTGAGATTAGTCACATTGTCACACTGTCAGCTTACATCTAGTTTCATCTAGGCTTAGCTTGAGATTAGTCACATTGTCACACTGTCAGGCTACATCTAGTTTCATCTAGGCTTAACTTGAGACTAGTCACATTGTCACACTGTCAGGCTACATCTGGTTTCATCTAGGCCTAGCTTGAGACTAGTCACATTGTCACACTGTCAGCCTACATCTAGTTTCATCTAGGCTTAGCTTGAGACTAGTCACATTGTCACACTGTCAGCCTACATCTAGTTTCATCTAGGCTTAACTTGAGACTAGTCACATTGTCACACTGTCAGGCTACATCTGGTTTCATCTAGGCCTAGCTTGAGACTAGTCACATTGTCACACTGTCAGCCTACATCTAGTTTCATCTAGGCTTAGCTTGAGATTAGTCACATTGTCACACTGTCAACCTACATCTAGTTTCATCTAGGCTTAGCTTGAGATTAGTCACATTGTCACACTGTCAGGCTACATCTAGTTTCATCTAGGCTTAACTTGAGACTAGTCACATTGTCACACTGTCAGGCTACATCTGGTTTCATCTAGGCCTAGCTTGAGACTAGTCACATTGTCACACTGTCAGCCTACATCTAGTTTCATCTAGGCTTAGCTTGAGATTAGTCACATTGTCACACTGTCAGCTTACATCTAGTTTCATCTAGGCTTAACTTGAGACTAGTCACATTGTCACACTGTCAGGCTACATCTGGTTTCATCTAGGCTTAGCTTGAGATTAGTCACATTGTCACACTGTCAGCTTACATCTAGTTTCATGTAGGCTTAGCTTGAGATTAGTCACATTGTCACACTGTCAGCCTACATCTAGTTTCATCTAGGCTTAACTTGAAACTAGTCACATTGTCACACTGTCAGCCTACATCTAGTTTCATCTAGGCTTAGCTTGAGATTAGTCACATTGTCACACTGTCAGCTTACATCTAGTTTCATCTAGGCTTAACTTGAGACTAGTCACATTGTCACACTGTCAGGCTACATCTAGTTTCATCTAGGCTTAGCTTGAGACTAGTCACATTGTCACACTGTCAGCCTACATCTAGTTTCATCTAGGCTTAACTTGAGACTAGTCACATTGTCACACTGTCAGCCTACATCTAGTTTCATCTAGGCTTAACTTGAGACTAGTCACATTGTTTTTTTTTTTTTCACATTTCACATGTCAGCCTACATCTAGTTTCATCTAGGCTTAGCTTGAGACTAGTCACATTGTCACACTGTCAGGCTACATCTGGTTTCATCTAGGCCTAGCTTGAGACTAGTCACATTGTCACACTGTCAGCTACATCTAGTTTCATCTAGGCTTGTGACACTTGTCACCCATACATCTAGTTTCATCTAGGCTTAGCTTGAGACTAGTCACATTGTCACACTGTCAGCCTACATCTAGTTTCATCTAGGCTTAGCTTGAGACTAGTCACATTGTCACACTGTCAGGCTACATCTAGTTTAATCTAGGCTTAGCTTGAGACTAGTCACAGTGTCACACTGTCAGGCTACACCTGGTTTCATCTAGGCTTAGCTTGAGACTAGTCACAGTGTCACACTGTCACACTGTCACATCGTCACACAGCCACACAATCTCAACTACGAACTATTATATGCCTCATTGGATGAGGTCACCTTAAACAATAGAATTAAACAAATTGATGGATATATGATCTATAAAGAAAATATGGGAGAGTAATTATTATTGTCCGTTATTTTCTATATATAGGTCATATATCCATCAATTCCAGCTTACTCATTCTTACAGCATAAATGTGTGTACAGCTCTGATGGGCAGTAGGGACTTCTGGAAGGCCTTTTTCCCTATCATAATCCTACTATTCAGTAGAAATAGGGCCTTTCAGAACGTACTTGCCACCAAAACTCTATTATATATATATATAATATATAAAATATATATATATATATATATATATATATTATATATATATAATATTATATAATATAAGCTATATAAAGAATGTTCGGAAACTCATGGCCCAAAGTGAACATATAGCTTGTTTGAACCAAAATTAATAAAAAAATCCATATACACTTACATCCGGCAAACTACTCTAATATAATTAGATTGTGTCCAAAGTTTCGGCGTACAGCGCCTGGAGAGCAAAGCTGTTCAAGCATGCGTGTACAGCAAGTTGCATAGTAGCTAGGCTCGAGGCACTACACACCTCGACATCTTGGACCACGGCAGCAGAACATACCACAGTTAATAGTAAACAACACACCAGTCCATCTAGAAATGGGAATACATTCTGAAGATCATCATTAACGGTCCTACAGCACATAAAGCGCTTGCCATTATTACATGTGCAGTGCCACGCGCCTAGCTCCTATGCAACTTGTTGTACACACATGCTTGAACAGCTTTGCTCTCCAGGCGCTGTACGCCGAAACTTTGAACACAATTTAATGGTTATTAGCATAGCTTTCCGGGTGTATGTGTATTGGATTTTGTACTACTTTTGGTTCAAACAAGCTGTATGTGCAGTTTGGGCTATGAGTTTCAGAACATCCTGTATATATATATATATAATAGTAGCAATATTGCGTACAATACAAACGGGTAAAGAATCGTGGTGCTAAAGAAAATAGTAGCAAAAGATATCCAATGACCCGTTTGATGTAAAGAGTCGTCAGAATCTGAAGACAAATGTATGTTTATCCCAGTCACGGTTCGTGGCTCAGGAGGTTTAGCTCTGTACCAAGTTGCCTCGAATTATTGCCCTTCCTTTAATGTTGTAGGGCCCACGATTGAAGAAGAGAAGAGGCACTAATCAGGGGACACTTGTAAGAGAAATGACCGTGTGATTGGTTACATTTCCTGTCGAGAAGATTGAGTCTCAAGTACGCGCCTCCAACCCCAACTCAACACCTCCTCAAAACGGAAACAGGGGACAGACGGATTTTAAAAGAGGGCTGGGAGGTCTACAAGGGGAGAAAATAGAAATCAAATTTTTACTAAAAATTTCCATATAGGGAAATTCAACGGCAGCACAGCAGAGTAAAAATAATAAATAAAATAACTTAATAGTAATTTTTCTCTACTTATTTTGTCCCAATTTGATGAAACCTTACTAAGCTCGGGGTAAAGAGAAAGGAAGGCTTTGTGAGTTTTAATGAAATTTTTGGCGAGCTCTCAACTCCAAAGCTCTTAGTTATAGTTATAAACTAGGAAATAATGCATGTAAGGAAGTTACTAAATCGAAATATTGTAAGAGCCTCTCTATACACTCTTTAACGTCAAGAATTTGTTTCCAAATTACAAATTCATAGAGCTGTAGAAATTAGAACTTACAAATAAAATGTACCACATTTTAGGTAACATATTTTGTTCCGTCTGCTTGTCGTTTTAGCGACGTGTCTGTGTTCAACAAAGCGAAAGCGCCAGCTTTGCACAGAATTGCTCCTGCTATGAAACTTTATCGTAAAATAAGACACAATAAAGTTTGTATAGCGGCAAGAAATCACAAAGAAAGTTTGTACATTGTTTTTTACTTGAATTCACATAATTATGTGACGGTGTGAAATTTGGCGTCTGATCGAGAAATGGTTCCTGAGTGAAATCTTTCCTGGCAGCGTTTGTGTCCAAAGAAAGACAACTGCCATCAGTTGTCTGGGAGTGAGAAGTTGTATAAAACAGTGATAACTTAAACTACGTCCCACGTTTCAGAACATATTACACTTTGTTCCTACGCACGTCTGATTGTCAGACACACTACAGTGGCGTGTGTGTGCGTGTGTGAAAAGGGACGGAGGGAGTGCCGGTAGCTCCCAGACGTGTGGAAAATGCGTTTCGATGTGCCAATTAGTGAACTTATTTCATATGTTTTCTGTCCTATTGCCTATAGATGCTAGAGTGTGGCTTACGCTCACCACGCCATGTTCGTGGAGCCAATGTTACTAGTTATTCTATACTTCACCACGGCAAGCGCTATTTGTGTGGTAGGAAAGATAAATAAAATAATAATAATGATAATAATAATAATATTAGCACCGCGTCTTACTACCCGTTCGGGTTATACGCTTAAGTACTAATTACGCTAATGGTTTAGGAATTGGGAGGGTAGAATTTAGAGGAAGTGAACCCGCATTTGCGTGGAGGGAGAGTGGAAAACCATTTAGGGAAAACCACCCCCAGTTCACCCGACCGAGATTCGAACCTTGATCTCCCCGTCCTCGGCGGTCGAGCTCAACACGACTAGCGCGTTAGCCAACTAGCCACCGAGGCGGGTGGGAAAGATAAAAGTGAAACAATCTGGTTCCCATAGGAAGTTGTTTAGTTGACAACTGGAAGCTAATGTTGCCATAGTGACACGGCTTTTGATACATTTATAAATTAACTTTATTATATATATATAATAAATTAACTTTTTATATTATTATATATAAATTAACTTTATATATATATATAAAAAACACTGCCTCTAAATAGCTGCCCAAGCTATACGTAAGCTAATAACTCCAATATCTGTCCAAGTTAATAACTCCAATAAGACGTATTACAAGAATATCCGATGTTTCCAATCAATGTTGGTCAAAATAGGGGTTGCTAAAAAAAACCAGGGTTCAGCAGGGACCCTCTTCGGTGGCCCCATGGTCTAAGGCGTCACTCTCGCAATATATTAAGACTTCCAATGATGGGGAGATCGTGGCTAGATCCCAATCAGGTGTACTGAGGGTAGTTTTCTCTAAATGGTTTCTCACTCTTCTCCACGCAAATGTGGGTACACACTTTCTCTTAATTTAACCTTTCTTATCCTTAATCCAGTAGTGTAGTTATATTACAAGCGTATAACCCGAATGAGTAGTAAAACACGGTACTAAAAAAAAGAGGGACGAAAATTATTTAGAATATTTTAATAATAATGATCGCAATATATTCCTATACACACCCCTGGATATATATATATGTGTGTGTGTGTGTGAGTGTGTGTGTGAGTGAGTGTGCAGTGTCATTGTGTGATATAATCCACCACACGAATATAAGGAACAAACACAGCTAATAAAACGAGCACGGGGTTTAAATCCAAGAACTTGACATAAAGTGTACCTCGGCCCCTCCCAACGAATTACAAACTATTTCAAAACCTCTTTCCCCCTACCCCTCCCTCTATGGGGCATGCCCCCCCACTGATTAGTTCGCTGATTAGCCGTCTAAACACGAACTAGGGATGGGGGTGCTATTCATTGAAGTGTTATATCTGGGTGGTCCGACCCTTTATTCGCATTTCACACCCAGAACAAGCGGGAAAAAGGGGGGGGGGGGAGGAGTCCTTCCTATTCTACCTTCTATTATAAGGGTGACGGAGGAGGAAATCAAAGGGCGTTCTTATCATTTACATATTTTATGTGGCCCGACAGATGTTGAGTTGAGAATTACGTTATCATAATGATCATATTCCATCTTTTATGAATGGGAAATATGTAGTGGTGTGCACGAACGGTTTTTTTTTTGTTTTTTTGTTATTTAGACGTCATGCGGAATTTTATTTTGAGAAAAAATTAAAAGGTTTGGTGTCCTTTCATCAAGTCATTTTGTAGTTTTTCTTTCTCGGCTAATATATATAATAATTTTGTTTGTCAGTTGAGTAATCAATGACTAGAACAGGTGTAGAGACGTGGCTGTATTCCAAATAAAACATTGTCATTGAATTTAGTGTCTGAGCTTGGATTGATTAAAGGATACAGACAAGACTGTGTATTTGTATTAGCTAAATAAACCCTAACTAACAAAAGACATTTGGAATCACCATAAAGTTCAATTCATCCGCTGTTCTTTGTAATGTCCCTTGTTAATGTCCCTTTAATGTCCCTTGTGACGTCCCTTGTAGCGTCCCTTGTTATGTCCTTGTGAGTCCCTTGTAAGTCCCTTGTGACGTCCCTTGTGACGCCCTTAGTCTTGTAATATCCCTTGTACGTCCCTTGTACGTCCCTTGTAACGTCCCTTGTATATGTCCCTTGTAAGTCCCTTGTTATGTCCCTTGTAAATTGTACTCTTGTTATGTCCCTTGTAGGTCCCTTGTAACGTCCCTTGTTATGTCCCCTTGTAATTATCTTGTAACGTCCCTTGTATATGCCCTTGTGACGGTCCCTTGTATATGTCCTTGTATATTTACCTTGTATGTCCTTGTTAAAGTCCCTTGTGAAGTCCCTTGTTATTGCCCCTTGTAAGGTCCCTTGTAAAGTCCCTTGTAACGTCCCTTGTAATCTCCTCTGTGGTCATTCCCTTGTACTCCGTTTCCTTTACGTTGTAACGCCCTTGTAACGTCCCTTATTTAGAAGTGAGATGAGGCTCCCTCACATAAGCGCCTTACAGAGTGATGATGGAAGTAGAGCCTGGGTCTAACTGTTGTGTACTCACTTTTCAGAAGAGGAAGATCGTTAATGAAGCCAGCGCTATCGTCGACATTCGTGTTCTGCAAACAAAACAACTTTGGGTGAGACAAGCAACAACAACAACAACAACAACAACAACATCAACAACAAGGAAAGTAATTATGTGGCGACAACTCTCACACACACTCGAACACTGAACACGAGTAATTTACAGGAAAATTATAAGTAGGACCTACACCACTATTTTATTAGGAATGGACATATCACACAACCCGCCTCGGTGGCGTAGTTGGCTAACGCGCCAGTCGTGCTGAGTCAGACCACCGAGGACGGGGAGATCGAGGTTCGAATCTCGGTCGGGTGAACTGGGGGTGGTTTTTCCTAAATGGTTTTCCACTCTCCCTCCACGCAAATGCGGGTTCACTTCTTTAAAATTCAACCTTCCCAATTCTTAATCCATTAGTGTAATTAGTACTTAAGCGTATAACCCGAACGGGTAGTAAGACGCGGTGCTAAAAAAAAATCATATCACACACACAGACAAAGCTTCTAGATCTACATTCATGTATTTATACGTCAAGTCGTGTGATCTGCTGCATCTGTCACGTTTGATGCAACATGATGTTTTATTTTGTCCCCGAGTCTATCTACCTGTTCGGACAATATGTGCTAAGGATGAGTAAGGTTGACCTTAGAGGAATTGTACCCATATTTGCGTGAATGGAGAGTGTACCACCATTTATAAAAACTACCTTCAGTACACACGACCGGTATTTGAGCCCCGATCTCCAGTCCAGTGTATCGAGATCCGGACGCGTGAGAACACGTGACCACCAGTGCATGTGGCACGCGCCACCAGTGTCCACAGTTCGATTCCCACGCTGTTCACTTGACAAAGAGGTGGTATTCACCAGCCCCCTAATTACGTCCTCCGAGCACACTTGGATCACATGGTTAGCCAAGCGTGAGGCGGTCTGTTCCGCGCCGTGCGGTTTCAGGTTAAACGCTCGTTAAAATGTTGATGAAGATGTTCCCACTCTCACGAATGTTTTCACAGTCTAGCGCGCACCCTCTAGCCAGCTAACAAGTGGTAATTAGCAGTTATCTAACAAGTGGTAGTTAGCAGTCAGTTAACTTGGTGTTATTACTGATATAGTCCCGTGTCTTACTACCCGCTCAAGCTGGACGCACACCGATACGTTGGTTCAGTCTCGGGATCGATTCCCACATGGGAGAAATGTGAGCTTCCCCTTTTAATGTTATGGATTAACGACTGGGCGGCTGGATGTTGTGTTTGGTTTAGATTTACGTTAGTTTGTAAGTCGTGTGCTGAAATAATTAGTCTGTTTGAAAACATACCATAATGCTAGTCTGTTAGGGTAGAGGAAGTTTGAATTAATAGGAAGTACAATTGCATTTGCGTGGAGGGAGAATGGAAAAGCACCTTTAGTATACCCTATATATATTTGACCTCCGATCTTCTTATCGTCGACAGTCCAGTTTATTGCGAGAATGACGCCTTGGACCGTTCGACCACCGAAGTGGGTGAAAGGAAAATATAAACTATATAAAGTTTCTCCAGCCAGAAACTGTTGCAGTTTTGATCAAGTTTTTTTAGTTTCTATAATTATGTGAAATGTGTTAACTTTGATGCAATTAAATGTGTTAGTTTATAACATTACTAGATTGTGTGTTTCTACAACGCTGATAAGAATTAGAATGGAGACTCGTCTTAAGGAAGAGAGAGAGTTGGGAGAAAGAGAGCTGGTAGAGAGAGAGCTGGTAGAGAGAGAGCTGGGAGAGAGAGTTGGTAGAGAGAGTGCTGGTAGAGAGAGATAGCTGGTAGAGAGATAGCTGGTAGAGAGAGTGCTGGTAGAGAGAGTTGGGAGAGAGAGAGCTGGTAGAAAGAGAGCTGGAGAGAGAGCTGGTAGAGAGAGTGCTGGTAGAGAGAGATAGCTGGTAGAGAGATAGCTGGTAGAGAGAGAGCTGGTAGAGAGAGAGCTGGTAGAGAGAGAGCTGGTAGAGAGAGAGCTGGAGAGAGAGAGCTGGGAGAGAGAGAGAGTTGAGAGAGAGAGCTGGTAGAGAGAGTGCTGGTAGAGATAGAGTGGGAGAGAGAGTTGGTAGAGAGAGTGGGGTAGAGAGAGAGCTGGGAGAGAGAGCTGGAGAGAGAGTTGGGAGAGAAAGAGCTGGTAGAGAGAGAGTTGGGAGAAAGAGAGCTGGAAGAGAGAGAGTTGGGAGAAAGAGAGCTGGAGAGAGAGAGCTGGGAGAGATAGAGAGCTGGTAGAAAGAGAGCTGGGAGAGAGAAAGCTGGGAGAGAGAGCTAGTAGAGAGAGTTGGGAGAGAGAGCTGGTAGAGAGAGAGTTGGGAGAAAGAGAGCTGGGAGAGAGAGAGCTGGTAGAGAGAGTGCTGGTAGAGATAGAGCTGGTAGAGAGATAGCTGGTAGAGAGATAGCTGGTAGAGAGATAGCTGTAGAGAGAGAGCTGGTAGAGAGAGAGTTGGGAGAGAGAGCTGGTAGAGAGATAGCTGGTAGAGAGAGAGCTGGTAGAGAGAGAGCTGGGAGAGAGAGTTGGGAAAGAGAGCTGGTAGAGAGAGAGCTGGGAGAGAGATAGCTGGTAGAGAGAGAGCTGGGAGAGAGAGCTGGTAGAGAGATAGCTGGTAGAGAGATAGCTGGTAGAGAGATAGCTGGTAGAGAGAGAGCTGGTAGAGAAAGAGCTGGGAGAGAGAGAGTTGTAGAGAGAGAGCTGGGAGAGAGAGAGTTGGAGAGAGAGAGCTGTAGAGAGAAGCTGGTAGAGAGAGAGCTGGGAGAGAGAGCTGGTAGAGAGAGTGCTAGTAGAGATAGAGCTGGTAGAGAGATAGCTGGTAGAGAGATAGCTGGTAGAGAGATAGCTGGTAGAGAGATAGCTGGTAGAGAGAGAGCTGGTAGAGAGAGAGATGGTAGAGAGAGAGCTGGGAGAGAGAGAGTTGGGAGAGAGAGAGCTGGTAGAGAGAGTGCTGGTAGAGATAGAGCTGGGAGAGAGAGCTGGTAGAGAGATAGCTGGTAGAGAAAGAGCTGGGAGAGAGAGCTGGTAGAGAGAGAGTTGGGAGAGAGAGAGAGCTGGTAGAGAGAGTGCTGGGAGAGAGAGCTGGTAGAGAGAGTTCTGGTAGAGATAGAGCTGGGAGAGCTGATAGAGAGAGAGCTGGGAGACAGAGCTGGTAGAGAGAGTGCTTGTAGAGAGAGTGCTGGTAGAGAGAGAGCTGGGAGAGAGAGCTGGTAGAAAGAAAGAAAGAGAGAGAGCTGGGAGAGTGAGAGCTGAAGCAAACGAATATCCTCTTAACACTTCAGAACTGACAGGAATAATAATACGGTGATAATATTCATTAAAATTCCTTTCTTTTGTGCTCGGACTTATATAAGACTGGGTACCCCTTCAGTAATATGTGGCCACGCCTTCTGAGGGGCAGGGGGTAGTTTCTAGGAGTCCAGGACAATGTCACCGCACGTATCTGGCTAATATGGGACACACTACACACACACACACACACACACACACACACACACACACACACACACACACACACACACACACACACACACACACACACACACACACACACACACGTGTGGAAACTGGACCGTTTGGGCAACAACCAGTTATGTGACAAGTTCACATTCACGTGGACATTTACCAAACTACCCACGTGGGCTAGATGTTAGGCTCATCCAATTTAGAGAGGTTGAGGTTCGAGTCCTGATAAGGTGCAATAAGATGGGTTTCTTTAAAGTGTTTATCACGTGTTTTGAAGCAGACCTCGGTACATTTACATCCTCCTCCCCTCCCATTTCTCCCTGACTTATCTAGACCGCAATTGTATTACGAATGGATATATATGACAGCTAGAAAGCGCTACTAGATCAACCTTTGCGTATTCATACGTCAAGCTATGTGATCTTCATCCAGCACTTTTGGTAGATATTATCAATAATTATAAAATAACAATAATAATAATATAGTCAAATGTTATCAATTTTCTTTTAGCGCCGCATCTTAGTGTGATAATAATAATATTTAGCACCGCGTCTTACTACCCGTTCGGGTTATACGCTTAAGTACTAATTACTCTAATGGATTAGGAATTGGGAGGGTTGAATTTAGAGGAAGTGAACCCGCATTTGCGTGGAGGGAGAGTGGAAAACATCTTAGTGTGCTTACGCCGCATATGTACTAATTAGGTTAATGTGTTAGGGATGAGGAAGAGTGAATTTAGAGATAGTGTACTCACATTTGCGTGGATGGAGAGCGGGAAACTATTTAGAACAAACCCCCTTCAGTATACCCTACCGGGTTTCAAACCCTTGTATACCTGTCATCAACAGTCTAGTCTAACACGAGTGTGACGCCTTAGATCATGCAGCCACCGAATCGGGTGTTATCAATGTCAGCCGCAAACAAATATGTTTGTATTTTCTTAAAGTATCTCTAAATATCGATTGGTATTACAACTAGGTACCCTGTGGTTTATCAGCCGCTAGCTGCTTTGTAAACCCCCCAATGAGTTAGTGTCAGTGTAAACAAAAGTGTTGATATCTTTGTATTGTTAGTGTCAGTGTAAACACAACAAGTGTTGATATCTGTGTATTGTTAGTGTCAGTGTAAACACAAGTGTTGATATCTGTGTATTGTTAGTGTCATTGTAAACACAACAAGTGTTGATATCTTTGTATTGTTAGTGTCAGTGTAAACACAACAAGTGTTGATATCTGTGTATTGTTAGTGTCAGTGTAAACACAACAAGTGTTGATATCTTTGTATTGTTAGTGTCAGTGTAAACACAACAAGTGTTGATATCTGTGTATTGTTAGTGTTAGTGTAAACACAAGTGTTGATATCTTTGTATTGTTAGTGTCAGTGTAAACACAACACGTGTTGATATCTGTGTATTGTTAGTGTCAGTGTAAACACAAGTGTTGATATTGGTGTATTGTTAGTGTCAGTGTAAACACAAATGTTGATATCTGTGTATTGTTAGTGTCAGTGTAAACACAAGTGTTGATATCTTTGTATTGTTAGTGTTAGTGTAAACACAAGTGTTGATATCTTTGTATTATTAGTGTCAATGTAAACACAACAAGTGTTGATATCTGTGTATTGTTAGTGTCAGTGTAAACACAAGTGTTGATATCTGTGTATTGTTAGTGTCATTGTAAACACAAGTGTTGATATCTTTTTATTGTTAGTGTTAGTGTAAACACAAGTGTTGATATCTTTGTATTATTAGTGTCAGTGTAAACACAACAAGTGTTGATATCTGTGTATTGTTAGTGTCAGTGTAAACACAACAAGTGTTGATATCTGTGTATTGTTAGTGTCAGTGTAAACATAACAAGTGTTGATATCTTTGTATTATTAGTGTCAGTGTAAACACAACAAGTGTTGATATCTGTGTATTGTTAGTGTCAGTGTAAACACAAGTGATATCTGTGTATTGTTAGTGTCATTGTAAACACAACAAGTGTTGATATCTGTGTATTGTTAGTGTCAGTGTAAACATAACAAGTGTTGATATCTTTGTATTATTAGTGTCAGTGTAAACACAACAAGTGTTGATATCTGTGTATTGTTAGTGTCAGTGTAAACACAACAAGTGTTGATATATGTGTATTGTTAGTGTCAGTGTAAACATAACAAGTGTTGATATCTTTGTATTATTAGTGTCAGTGTAAACACAACAAGTGTTGATATCTGTGTATTAGTTAGTGTCAGTGTAAACACAACAAGTGTTGATATCTTTGTATTGTTAGTGTCAGTGTAAACACAACAAGTGTTGATATCTGTGTATTGTTAGTGTCAGTGTAAACATAACAAGTTTTGATATCTTTGTATCGTTAGTGTCAGTGTAAACACAAGTGATATCTGTGTAGTGTCGCACTATAAGATGCCGAACACCACATTGGACTTAGCCCTTTGTTTCACCGAGCCGAGCGACAGTAATGTGAGTAAGGTGTCGTTATGAAATACTAAAATCGCTTTTTGAAAATGTTTGTCAAAGCTATTATATATTATTTGCTCCCTAGTACTTTGTGTGTTTGGAGTCTATTGAATAACTTGTGTATCCCCCCACCCCCTCCCTTACGAGGCCTATAGTTTATCTTTGACACCCCGCGCCCCTTCGCGCCTATTATGCCTCCCTCCCCTAACAGTGACGCACAAAATACGAAATGTGTTGTTACTTTGTGCTCGCCTGGATTTGTGGTGCAAGAGATAGCACTTATTTTTTTATATTTTATTCGAGGGGTTGAAATTTTGCTGACGGCTGACGCGAGAGACGCCAATTCCCGACAAGTTCCTACAGGAGAAGTGTGTCCTTAAGGGCGCCGTCTGCAAATATCCTTGCTCTGCGATGAAGTGCTCGTCAAGTAGCCAGATCAAAACAACTTGGTATTTTTGTTAGTAGCCTACATACCTTTTTGAACAAGGATTATTTTACAGCTTAATATAAGGGTGAGGGGTTGATATTTGAGAGTTACACCCGCAATCAACGCAGTAAGGAGATTCAAACCTCTGCCTCCTCGTTACTGGCAATCCATTCTACTGCCAGGTTAACGACTCAGACCTCACGACCACTAGTGCTGGTAGCCAACTGAGTACACAGACAGATAAATAGAGAAATGTTTGCCTTCCTGTATTGGCGCTAATTAATAACAATTATTGATACCGATATAATATTTAATATTATTTCATTAAAAATAAGTCAGTACCGCGTCCGTATGCTGAGCCAAGGGTGCCAGGTTCAATTCCCGGCATGACCGAACTATTAATCATATGGGAAGTGTTGGTTTCCCCTTTCACAGTGATGAATATACGGGTAAGGGACTGGATGTTGTGTCTGTTCTAGGTATAGGTCAGTTATATAGAAGAGACACAACATCAAGCCCCCCACCCATATATTCATCACTGTGAAAGGGGAAACCCACACTTCACCTATTATTAATATTTTGGCCATGCCGGGAATTGAGCCCGGGACTCTTATTTAGCTCAGTAGACAGACGCGATACTGACTGGGCTAAGGTGTCCCGACTGGTAATGTGTTAGTTTGTAAGTCTTGTGAGGATATATAATCAATCTTTTCAGTAAGTGCTCGTTAAGTAATAATTAGAAACCTGTTTCTTTTAGAACTCGGACGTAGAAAAGCTCCCCCCCAGTGAAATCTGAAATGATCTGAAGTAACGAACAATCCAAATAAAAAGTGACCTCTCTTGTATTGTTCGGAGAGGGTCTGTCGAATAGAAGTTGTACTTTTGTTGCCGAGGGAACATCTTCGGGTCGCCGTTGTATAAAAAACCCAACTACAACTAGAACTTAAATCGGAGCTAGTCCAACAATGGAGGCCGAGATGAGATTAGCTTTAGATCGTCCACAGATTGGTGGGAGCCACTCAGGTGTAATTAACTTTTAATAATGTACAGTCCAGTCCAAAGTGACGTGTAGCATGGAGACGTCTGGTTCATAGACCTTATGACGCTGTGTTCGTGACAAGCTATATCCAATATCGGAAATAGTGGCGGAGTAATATGAACACGGCGCTTATAAATCAGGTTTCGATGGCTGAATGATCATAGGCGTAACGGCCATTTTGAAAATACTGAGGGGCAGCATCTAAGAAATTATAGTTTGTTATCAACTTCAAGTAAAAAAGAAATAATGAAAATTTCTACTATTACAAAAAAAAAAATAATGGAAATTGATAAACATAAAGAAAAAGGAAAAATAAACTAATAAGTGTAAATTTAATGAAGAAAGCCCCCCTGGGGAGAGAGGAAGAATGTGGGAAGAATCCAATGAACAAAGGTGACATTTTCTTCCTTTCTTCCGTCTTCTATAGTAGTATTAGTCCCCACACATTTGAATTCAAAATGGAGTAATTGAGTGTTTGTGTAAAGTGTAAAGTTATTCTCTTTGTGTTTGATAACGGTAACAATGCAGGTATATTACTATAGTTGTGTATAAATGTGTTTTTGACTATTTCTACCATGAAAGAGAGAAGAAAGGAAGAATACGTCACCTTTGTTCATTGAATTCTTAGCATATTTTCCCTCTTTCCTCAGGTGGGATTTCTTAATTAAATCTACACTTATTAGATCATTTTTCCTTCTACTTTATTTTAATCAATTTCCATTACTATAAAATTATTTATTCATTGGGTAACTTCAGTGCTAAACATTTAATAATATTACTACAAAAAGGAACTTTAGATTACAATTTGAAGGCAGAAATTTAAAATTTTAGTTGCTACAAGAGTGTGAGTGTTTAGTTAGAGTCTTGTGGTGATGTCACCTCCATATTGATGACAAACGCGTGTTTCTTTCTTTTCAGAAGAGAACATAACTGTTTACGCCCTCATTTGCTGCCAAACATTGTACATATTGGTTAGCAATTCTTGTAGATAGATCCCTTGTGAGTAGAAGGTATATATTGTGTATACCAACCTTACCTTGCTAAATTTCTCTAGGTAGCTACCAATTTCCTATTGTCATCATCTTTGACTGAATATCCATGCGACGTTCATAAAAAGAAGATTTGAGCGATATTGTTTGTTGGTTCAACACTAAAGGTCCGCGGACCACAAGTTTATCATCCCTGATCTAAGACGTCACTCTCGCAACAGAATAGACTGACGATGAAGAAGATATCTGGGTTCGAATACAGGACGCGAACAATGAGGTGTTACAACCCCCCATCCCTTTACCGCCAATAGCAACCCAATATTCCTCCAAGCAAATGTGTAAGCACAGTTCTAGTAAATTCTGCCTTCCTCATCCCCCACCACCAAGTTGAGCTACATAGATAATCCGGACGGGTAGTAAGACGCATATCACGAGGGAAAAGTAATGGATTTAACAATTAAATGCAAGCATTTGTTGAGATTAGATAATGCTCTTAGATTTGTGTAAGACTATCTACATTTGTGTCGAGTTGATCTTTGCTATTTTATCGTTGAAACCAAATGAATCACCAAACTTATTGGACTTTATTGCGCTGTTACACGCATATGTTCTAGCCACGCTAATGTGCTAGAGATGAGGAAGGGTGCATTTAAAGAAAGTGTATCCCCATTTGCGTAGAGAGAGTGTAGAAAACTATTATTAAAAACCCACCATCACTACACCCAACCGGGATTCGAGCCTTGATCTTTCCGTCACTGTCAGTCCAGTCTATTTCGAAAGTGATGCTCTAGAGCAGAGGTTCCCAACATGGGGCACGCGAGAATATTTGATTAGTGGCGAAAAGAGCTACAGATGGCAGCAGTGTAAGGGGGCGGCCAGACTGAGCGCGCGAGCGCGCGAGTGACTAAAGTATAAAATAGAACACATGGGTTGTAATGAGAGGTGGCCAGACTGGAGCGCGCGAGTGAGTGACTGAGCGCGCACGCTTGAAAGATAGAACTGGTTCTATTTTTCAAGCGTGCGCGCTCGACCTGGTACAGTCTAGTTTACAGGCGCTAGGCAGTATTATTGTATGTTGGTTGATTGAGTGCTAGGAAGACTTCTCATTTTGACATTTTTATTACTATCGATAGGCTTAGCACACTTTCTGGAAATTGAAAAATGACACCTGGACATGGAAATCGAACCCAGTACCTTTGGCTTAGTATGCCAATGCTCTAACCACTGAGCTATCCAGGATTCGTCCCGTGCCCAGGGCCATTCTTCACTCATATTTTAATGCAGAACCTATGATGGACGTGCGGAAATCATCGGCTACAACTGTGTGATTATATTAATATCACGAGCTATCAGATAACGCAGCCATCTTCAACTCGGTAGTTGGCTTATTGCTGCCATTTGTACAGTTATTATAACTGTACGGGATTTCATATTTAGAATTAAATAGCCAAAGCTATTATTTATGCTTTTAGAGAGGATTACTCCATATAGATATCATATTCTGAAATTTGAAAAATGATACCTGGATAGCTCAGTGGTTAGAGCATTGGCGTACTAAGCCAAAGGTCCCGGGTTAGATTCCCGTGTCCAGGTGTCAATTTTCAATTTTCAGAATATGATATCTAGATGGAGTAATCCTCACTAAAAGCATAAATAATAGCTTTGACTATTTATTATTATTATTAGCACCGCGTCTTACTACCCGTTCGGGTTATACGCACTTACGCTAATGTGCAATGGTAGGGTGATTGTGAGATGAAATGGAGGAACTACAGTTTAACGTGGAATCCGAACCACGGTGGAGGCCTGGCATTCTTCACATTCACAAGTTGTGATTAATACACGCCTTGTCAGAGGTGAAGGAAGGGTTTGGCAATCAGATAAATCTGTGCCGGGACCGAGGATTGAACCCCAGACCCTTAGCACAGAGGTCAGACACCTTACCCCTAGACCACCAGGTCACCGTTTGACTATTCAATTCATATTTTTAGCACACTTGCTACTAACGGCCTAATTTAATTGTTAAGATCATAAACCATAATTATATATGTATATAATATATATATATATATATATATATATTGTGTGTGTGTGTGTAAATCTGATATGTTAAAATACTTCAATATTATCAAAGTAGGCCTTTACAAATAAGAATCACCATTAGCGTGGAGAGAGAATGAAAAAACCACAACAAAAATCACTTGTTAAAACCACCCTCAGTTCACTCATCCAAGATTCGGAGCCTCCTCGTCAACAAATAACGAGCGGTATCAGCTAATCACGCGCTCGCTCGCACGCTTGTCAGTCTGGCCGAACCCTTAGACAAAAGATCAAGAAGAAGGTATGAAATTAACTCAACAATGTGTATGTATATGACCTTGTGAAACCGATTTAAATTTCAAACATAAAATTGTTTGTATAGTTATTAATAAATAAATTAATCAAATGTGTTTTTATTGTAATTTTTGCTTTTTGAATGCAAAAATATCAGCTTATTATCCCATTGTTTTTTAATCCCATAACTGGCCCATTTATTTGTAGTTGTAACAAATTAATCAGAAATATATACTATTGTAGTAATTAAAAATTTACCCGCCTCGGTGGCGTAGTTGGCTAATGCGCTAGTCGTGTTGAGCCCGACTGCCGAGGACGGGGAGCTCGAGGTTCGAATCTCGGTCGGGTGAACTGGGGGGGGGGGGTTCCTAAATGGTTTTCCACTCTCCCTCCACGCAAATGCGGGTTCACTTCCTCTAAATTCAACCTTTCCAATTCCTAATCCATTAGCGTAATTAGTACTTAAGCGTATAACCCGAACGGGTAGTAAGACGCGGTGCTAAATAAAAATTAAAAATTTTGTCAAAAATTAAGGGCACAATTTATGGAAATGGGCTGCCGGGGGGTACGCAAGCGAAAAAAGGTTGGGAACCGCTTAGACCATTCGGTTGTTCGAAATCGATCAGAAAAGCAGCATCACGTAATAAGCTGCTGGCTCTGAAAACTGATCCTTCCGACTAAAGCCCCTCTCTCACCCTCACCCACCCACCAGAAGTTGCAAACATGAAGACCAGCTCTGCCATTAGGGATTTCTAATATCGTACACAAGGTGATATTAATAAAAAGTTTGCTAGTCGTGGATAGGGAAGAGGGGTTTATAACACCCACCACTGTCCACTATCCCGATACGATGCCAACATAATACCCACCAAAAAAAAAACCTTTTGAAAAGCATCTGAAAGGCTTGCGGGTTTTTTTTTTTTCGGGGACTGATAAAAAGTTTTTCATAAGCTTGTTTCTCCGACGATAAAAATATACCACGTGTTCTAAATACACGGCGGCTTGCTATGCGCTTTTGTTATTTCTCTCCCCCCCTCTCCCCCCAGTTCTCACCTCTTACCTCACTGTCGCGCAGTCGCAGTAGGTCCAGATTGCGAGGGACACACAGCGACGGTCAAGCGCTTTTCCCCGGCAAGACAAAACCGCGCGGTTGTGGTTTTTATGAAAATATTTTGTTGAGAAACAAGTAAAAGGGGATGTTTGCCAGAGCTTATGAAAATAATAAAAACAAAATAATCGAGTGGTGAGGGGGGGGGGGGGGAGAAACAGCGGCTAGATGAAAGAGGGGCTGAAAGTGGTCCACACACAGAAAACTGGACGGAAAACTTTTACACTCTCTCCCAAAGCCAGTTTTATTTGTCATGAGTACCTTGTGTGTGTGACAATGTGTGAACTCCCGGCGGCGTGCGATGCTCCACTATGTGTGCTCCGCCGTCCTAGTAGAAACAAAACTGTCGAGTGTCGGTACAGCTTTGAGCCGATATTCAGTTAAAATTACAATCGTAAAACAGACACGCGTTACCAGTTGTTTCGTTTAGAAATAACCGTATTGTGTCAGCAGGGCCGTAAGTAACGTTTATTTTGGGGGCGTTCCGTAGGCCCGACCTTGCTTTCTTACGAATGAGCATTATTTGGAAAATACAAGCATTCTACTATAATATTAGTGTTATTTAAGAAGATTGATAGTATCCATCAAAACTGGCACCTGCAGATAACATCTCTTGACCTATGAATACGTGAAAGTAAATACACCTGCAGATCACATCTCTTGACGTATGAATACGTGAAAGTAAATACAATCTCTTTTTATTGTTGTCATATACATCCATTCGTAAGGAAATTGGGGTATAGTTCTGGTGTTGTGACGCGGATTATCGGTGTTTTAATCCTGGTCGGGTGTACTTACTTTTGAGGTGGATTTTTTCTTTAACTGTTTCCCACTATTCTTACACGCAAATGCGGGCACGTTTACTCACAAATGGAACCTTCTTCATCCCTACTCCTCTATCTTAATGTATGCGTATAGCCCGCACGGGGTGTTGGGGTTAGTGCGCTCTTTAAGTGCTTTACATCTGTCCCTGTCTTGGCTGTTAAGCCCTTTGGTCCCGATGAAGGTTTTTTTACATCTGTCCCTGTCTTGGCTGTTAAGCCCTTTGGTCCTGATGTAGGTTTTTTACATCTGTCCCTGTCTTGGTGGTTAAGAGGGTCCTGATGACAGTTTTTTTTTTACATCTGTCCCTATCTTGGTGGTTAAGCCCTTTGGTCCCGATGTAGGTTTTTTAGATCTGTTCCTGTCTTGGCGGTTAAGCCCTTTGGTCCCGATGTAGTCCTGGGTTCAAGTGGTTAACAAATCATCGAAAAGCCAATATCGGGCGTCGGCTGTTCTCTGTCTGAAACGTTCCGTGATGAGGGGGGAGTGGAGTGGGGGGGCAAATTAGCAAGAGACGAGATTGATCTCAGTTGGGGGGAAGGGGGGAAGGGGGAGAAAAAACATAAAAGAGGAGAGGAATTTTTCATTCGAAAGAGCAGCTTAGAATTATATCTAAAATTTCTCAGAACGGATCAGCTTTGAGAGCGATGTTAAAACCCGCATTTGTGGGCACGCGGACTAAATGGATGGCTCATACAGTCTGGTTTTACGGTCACTTGGTGGACGTGGGATTGAATCTCCACTTAGTATATTGTGTTTTTTAAAATACAGTTTCCCACTCTCTCACCACGCAAATTCTGGTATATTTCTCCTAAACTCCACCTCCCTCCCTTAGCTCCCTTATACAGATATAGCAGAGCGGTAATGAAAGACGCAGGGAATGAAAGTTAGGAAATCACGATAAGAAATATTTAAGTGGTTTATTTTCTTGATAGCTCAACATCAGCACACAGCATCCAAACTAATGATAGGTCTCAAACCTTTCGTCATGTGGACCAAATTCGACAATTCTTTGGTCTTGTGGGCCAAACAGAAAGAGGGTTAACACTAATTTAAATACAAACATGTCTCAGCTCTTTGTTGTATATTTAAATACAAAGATGTCTGGGCTCTTGGTTGTATATTTAAATACAAAGATGTCTCAGCTCTTGGTTGTATATTTAAATACAAAGATGTCTCAGCTCTTGGTTGTATATTTAAATACAAAGATGTCTCAGCTATTGGTTGTATATTTAAATACAGACATGTCTCAGCTCTTTGTTGTATATTTATAATCTGAATAATCTCGCTATTTCTAAACAATACCACAAACCTTTCTTGGCTGTGTGTGTTCAAGTGTGTAATAATTTTCAAACCTGCTTCGGTGGCCGCACGGTCTAAGGAGTCACTCTCGTGTTTGACCAGCCTGCTAATGATGGGGATATTGGGGTTCAAATCCCGGTCGGGTGTAATGAGGTTGGTTTTCCTCTCTTCTTCCATGTAAATGCAGGTAAATAACCTCTGAAATGATTCCTTCATCATCACCCCATTACAGCAGTTATACAACCTTAACAGGAAGTAGAATGCGGTGATAAAATAATTCTCAACATATTTTCCCCCTGCTTCTTCCTATTCGTCTAGACTATTCACACTTAATAACGCTCATGGAACGGGCATGAGAAAGGTATAGTTCAAAGCAAATGCACCCGCAATTATATTAGGGGAAATGTGAAACAATTTGCAAAAACCCACCCTGAGAACGCTACACCAGGACTCAAACCCCGTCTCCAGACCAGATGTGGGTGCTGCTCCTGGGAGCTAGTCAACCAGCTTCACAGCTATAACACACGGATATGACCCAGCCGCGGCCTCGGATCTCTTTATGAGCCTGTCCGGGATTTGAACCCCGTTATTCTTGGAATAAGAGAAGCTACGATATCAATCCCGGTCATAGAATGTTATTCCAGAATAACTTAAGGGGTCCGACTACCGGAGTGCTGAAATTGTTTGGGAAAGCGTTAGTTAACAAGTGGGTCGTTATTTTATAACTTAGTTCGGGCCAAAATGGAAGTGAAAGGTAGCAAAATGCGCCTATAAAATTAAAATACCTGTATTTTAAGTTTTAATACTGAAAATAATAATTAAAATATGAAATTAGATAATTTTCAATTACATTTCACGTGAAATGCTTCAGTTCTGAGATCAAATTAAATGTTTGGATACAAATCTCCAGCCTTCCTCAAACAAATGAGGTCATTTCTTAACAAAAGAACATTCTGAGATAGTTGAAGATTGTTTTAGAGGTTTGGAAGCTTCAAAACTGACGTTACCATGATAAACACAACCATGTGAGATTATTTCCCTTCCAGTAGACGGCACCCTTAAGAGCAGGAACTGGGGAAGTAGGGCCAATAGAGGAAATCGACACACCAGAGCAGAGGCAAAGTTGAAATTCCATCAAGGCCTCCCCCTCCCCCACCCCTCAGACTCTGATATCCCGGCAGCTTCCCTGACAGGAGCCCATTCTCAATACTTTATCTGACGATGGAGGAAGGTGTGAGCACTTCCTGAGATGGAGGGGGAGGGAGGGGTAATCGTCACTTAAACTTGCCCTGAGGGTCGTATGGCTGGATCTACTGGTCTAAAAAGAGCTGGCAGTTCCTAAACACTCTCCAAGGGCTTTACTCTAGGTGGCAGTTCCTAAACACTCTCCGAGGGCTTTAATCGAGGTGTCAGTTCCTAAACACTCTCCAAGGACTCTACTCGAGGTGGCAGTTCCTAAACACTCTCCAAGGACTTTACTCGAGGGGGCAGCTCCTAAACACTCTCCGAGGGCTTTACTCGAGATGTCAGTTCCTAAACACTCTCCGAGGACTCTACTCGAGGTGGCAGTTCCTAAACACTCTCCAAAGACTTTACTCGAGGTGGCAGTTCCTAAACACTCTCCGAGAGCTTTACTCGAGCTGGCAGTTCCTAAACACTCTCTAAGGACTCTACCCAAGGTGGCAGCTCCTAAACACTCTCCGAGGACTCTACTCGAGGTCAAAACTTTGAAAAGAAAAGTTTTCTAAGCTTTTTTATTAATTTGAGATTTACTGTTTTTTAGCAGAGTGTCTGACCATCCTTTGGGCTATACACATACAGTATGTACTAATTTTTCTAGTGTTTTGGGGAGTGTTAGTGAAGTTGAGTTTTGAGGAAATGTACCCGTATTTTCCTAAAGAGAAGTGAAAAACCCCTTATTAAAAACCAACCTCAGTTCCCCTGGACAAGACTCAAACCCTGGTTCTCTCTGTCCGGCAGTCTAGTCCATTGCAATAGTGACATCTTAAACCATGCGGCCACTGAAGGAGGTAGTATGAGAAATAAAAACGCAAGTTCAAGCATTTCATAGTTGGAGTTTTTTTTATAAATTACAATGTCTCCATGACTGTCAATTAACTTTTTAAAACAGTAACACATTTATTTAGAGCATGGAACTACTTCAAATCAAGCAAAGACCCCTATTAATTATTATTATTATTATTATTATTATTATTATTATTATTATTATTATTATTATTATTATATTACTATACGCATTGTTCTTGTGTCTTGTTTAAACCTGAGCTAAAAACTACGCCTGTATAATATTATCTAAATCAGTGGTGAAAAGTATTATTTTGAGGTTCACTAATAGAATGCTACGAAGGCTGCACTGAACGTTAGAATAGTTATATAATATAATATAATATCTACTGTCTGATAGATTACAAATATAATTTAGCTTGAGCAAAGTATTGATATAATTACTTAAAATACTATAATTCCTCCTTCACTTTTGTTTTCTGCGTGTTGAACGGTGCTTTTTACTAAATGGTTTCATAATCTCACCAGCCAAATTTGAGTACATTTAATCTAAATACTATCTTCCTCATCTTTACGACATTATAGTAATTAAAGGCGAATAGACAGGACAGTCAGACGTGGTGCAGAAAAAACCCATAAAAAAGGTATTTATTCCTAACTCAAATTCCAAGGCCAAAACCGCGGATATAAAAAAAAAACACTTTAATAATGGAATAAAGAAATGTCGTGAATGAGTTTGTAAGATTGATTACCACAATGGCACCGCCTCGCATTTTTCAAGCCAACAACAACAAAATGGACATCCATACATATATCTGTCCGAAACGAAAAATGTAATCCTCTGTTTCATTTGTAAAACAGTCATAACCACAATTAAACTCTTTTATTATTCACTATAGTTAGTAATAACATAAAGCACCTTCACATCATGTTTCAAAAATTAAAAGAATCCATTTGTAAGGCCCAACAGCACGCACCTTCCATCCGATGGAAACTATTTATTTACGACACAGC
The DNA here is from genome assembly GCA_033556935.1 of Timema podura. NCBI lineage: Eukaryota > Metazoa > Arthropoda > Insecta > Phasmatodea > Timematidae > Timema > Timema podura. Next base: position 41,222,910 of record JAVRXN010000003.1, read on the forward strand.
ATTCAGGGCGTAATTTCTAGAGCCCGGTCCAAACTTTCCAACGTGTAATTAATAACAGCCCAACAATTAATTAAGAAATGACATTACTAATATCTCATGTTAGACCTACCTGATAAAAAGATAGACTTCACGTCGTTCTATGATTACATTCATTACGTAAAGTTCAGAACGAAGAACAAAAAAAAAATATATCCATTAAAGTTGAAGGCCTGAGTAGTCTAGCACGACCACCTAGCCCAATCTGACCTACTTTTCTCTGATAGGTCGCTATAAATAGATCTGGCCTCTGATTGGCTGCTATAATTAGACCACCCCCCTCCCTCCCCCTCCACCCCACCCCTCCGCTCTGATTACAAAATCTCCACCAGTTGATTACGAAATTTCCTCCCCTACACCCCCCTCCCCCCTCCCCCTACAACCCCCTCCCCTACACCCCCACCACACATTGAACATGTTGGTACTTGTGTGGGTCTTTTTTTTCTTAATTATTAATGATTGTTAATTAAATATTCATATAAGGGTTATGGGGAAGGACATTGGAGTATATTTTATTTGGATGGCGAGCATACGTCTCTGCACGAACCTCTCGCTACGACTGTCCTGCGTAGAATGGAGAGTATCTTTGCTGGTCGGCCGCTTACCGGGTAGTGACCACTGCGCATAACGGTTGCGCACTTTCCCCCTCCCCTCTCCTCTCGCCCCCATCACCCGGTGACGTCATCGAGACCCGTCGCTGGCTCGACAAAACGTGTTGAGACAAGAATTGAGGTCATTGACCCGGGCAATGGGTTTTCCGGGTATTGCAACACGACCTTGAATTAGGTCCCCCACCCCCTATTTGGTAATGGGTTTTCCCTGATGACTGGCGCCTGTTTGGCGCGTTGACAAGACAAGTCGAGACAAGAATAGATTGGGACCTCAAAACATCGAGGTAATTGACCCTGTTCATGTTTGCTAGCCCCAAAAAGTCGAGACTCGTATCTATGTGTAAGGAACAGACAGGTATTTTTTGGTTGAATAAAACACGATATTACAAAACATACATTTATTATACATTAAAGATTTTACATACATATTATACACTTTTACAGGAATGACGCATATATTCGTTCATACGTTTTTCTACAGTGTCTTTTAGATGCGTTAGTAAAATTGTTTTTAGTTCACAATCCAGCATGTAATAGTCCAAACCGACGACTTGGCGTGTATAGTAGGTAGCACTGATAAGATCCAGGTTTCTGATGTGCGTTTCCACAGTAGGCTGTTCGAGATCGATGACATCCACTGATTCTGTAAGCGTGTCGCATACATCTACGACGAGCGTGTCGATCAAATCGTTGCAATAGCGTGCGACGGGTGTCGACCACATATCCCGGCGGTCGACGGCGACGTCGATGAGGTCCCACACCTCGCAAAGACGTGCCCAGCTAGGTGCTAGATAGGCGACCCGTTTGAGTCCTGCGTCTTGTTTCTCGCTGATGACGACCATACGGTCACCGCACATGCGTCGCAAAGAGATTTCATGATTAGTCAGACTAATCTTCTGAGGAGGTTGCGTGTTGCTGAAAAACTTTGATATGACCGACTTGTAGCTGCCCAGTTCTTGCCACTCTGTACGGTTAAATACCGCACAATTCCCTCCACATTTTTCTAGCTGGACATAGGGCGTAAAGTTGTTCTTGACGCTCATGCCGACGATGACTCTCTTGGCGTCGACTTCGTCCAGCGGAAACAGAGTGTTGAAAATACTGGTGATGGCGAGCGGCTTCACCGGCTTTGCTTTGCGGGCGCAAACGTCTTGACCTTCCATCGCTTCGACGACTGTCACGGTTATGGACGGCACGCCGCCGTGACGCCCCTTTTATAGGCGCACGCTGATTGTACGCAGCCTCTTGAGGGGCGGCAGGAGCCTAGCTTCTTGAAAAATGTGTTGTAATATCTCACCACCTTAGCGTCGTTGCCTGTATGATTGGTGGGTGAGAATAGGGCTAGGAAAGTTTTCATCGGAATGTTCTGGGCGCGATAGAGAAGGTACATGAGACAGTAATGCCCGCAAACGTCCGAGGCTATGCTTTGAAGTTGTAGCGTGCTATGAGACGTGCGGGAAGTGTTTTTTCGTATAAATGCCAGATGCGACTTTATACGTGGCGGAAATCCATAACTGTCAAAATATTCTCCCACGCCGTTCTTGTCGATAAAGATGGCGACCCAATGCGTCCCAGGCTTGGTATGTGGATCCGTGTTGATGACGAGAGCTGCAGGTCGCGCTATTCTTGCGGGTAGTTGATCAGCAGGGAAAACACCCGACCGTACAGAACGGAACCAAGGGCTTGTTTTCAGCGCACGTCTTATGGTGTGCGTGTCCATCTTCAATCATCCAGTCTCGAAGTCCCCAAACGATGGAGGCCGAACAGAAACTCCAAACAGAACTATGTGCCATGCACATGGTGCGACCCAATTTAAGTGTTTTCAAAGACGAACAACCTCTGTCGTACAGATCTACGACGGGCGTAGGCGTGTATTTGACTAGAAACTTTTTCTTTTCTGCTCCCTTGACGTAGACGGTTTCTGCACGCGCTGTGGCGCTGGAGATGAGGGATTCGAGCAGGCTGTAATCCACATCACCGCTATCCCAGGGAATACCGTGCAGCTTGTTGACGATATAGTCGGCTTTCTTTTTGGCCGCCGGTGAAAGTTCCTCTATAGCGAAGGGGGGCTTTAACACCCAATGTTGAAGTAATGTTCCGCATACAGATAAAACACTCAATTCCTTGACGATAAACTGCTTGCTGTCATCGATGAAGCTCTGGAAATCCACAATGACGTCCATGATTTAAATGACGTGTGTAAGGGGCGGGAAGCCGTTTATATTAACTCCCATAATCGGTCACGACGTTTCTGTCCTTGTCGATGGTGATGATGTTGGCAAACTCCCCGTACACGATACAGTTGACGGTTTCGGTGAGAGCTCTGGTGAAGCTCACTTCGATGCTCAGAGAACCGTGCCTCGTCAAATTCCAATGTGATGTCATGTGGGCTGACAGATTAGGTGTGAGATCGAAAGCCATTAGATGATATCCCTTAGGGAAGGCTTCTCGTGTGATGTCGCTACCCTCGTTCATGAAATGGATACCCGTTCCAGAAAACAGTGTGTGGTAGGACATGACATAGTTACCGTTTGAAAAATCGGGCTGTAACGGTTTCGACGGCACTTGTTCTCCGTCCACGTACAGCGAGAAATGGTTCATGCCGTAGGTTTGGAAGTTGAACGGGTTCTTGGTGGCGTCTCCGTTGAACGCTGCGTTTGATACAAAGCCCACGATGCATCGTTTGGGTAGTTGTCCGGTGAATACGTTGTCCAGCGATTTCCCTTGTACACCCGTAGGAATAGTGAGTGTTTTTACTTCCACGCGGGTGATGGGATACTTTGCGGGACTGACGTTTAATGCCTTGGCATGTGCCAACAGTATAGAAGGTGCTACTTTGACACGTCGCACTAGAAGGCCTGCTTCAGCGATGTGAACCTTATAGTGTGGGAGTTCAGGGACGGCCATAAGACTGAACCCGTCTCTGGAACGGACCAACTTGACTCTGAGTTCGGTGCCGTTCAAAAGGTATTTCTCTTGGTTAAATACATCACCGTGTAGATACCCCAAAAGATCCACCGTCTTACTTTTGGCTGTTAGACTGCGACGGGCCTCAAATCCTTTGTTGCCTGCGTTAGTCTCCTCAAAGGTTCCGGGGCTGTCTGCGAACCAGAGACCGCAAGTCAAATGTGTTCTTTTAGCTTCACCGTTGTAATTGAGCAGCGTTTCAATGTACGATCTATAAGCATACGTGTTGCTGGGCGGTGAGACTAGTTTTTGGTTTAAAAAACACATCCACCTGTGTGAATAGCGAATGCAACCAGTTGTTGACGGGAGCGATTTGATCCACCTCTGTGAAAGAGCCACCGTCGGGTTTCACGATGGCCGCCCTGAGATAGAGCATAGTCTGTGAAAGATCGATATAGAACTCGCCTTGACCGGTAACGGTAAATTCTATGGGTGAATCATCGGTGAGTGAAGAGACAGGTTTGTACTGGATCCATTGTCCACTTTCGAGACTGGTTTGCGTGGGTGGGACTGAAAATAGATCGAGTTCACTGCTGGCACACTCGCAGGACTGGGGGTGTAGAAACGACATTTCAACTGAAAATATCTACAGCTTCTTTCTTGACCTTTTTACGTCGGGTAACGGCTGAAGACTGACGCCGGTGCTTCTTACGACGCCCTTTATAGCCTGAGCCGGTCATCAGTGTGCCGATCTTCTGCTCCGCCTTGCGTTTCAGGTTTGTTCCAGCCTCGCCGACACGCTGCCGTAGAGCCTCTTTGAAAGGACGACGCTGATTGGCGACGTCGGAGAGCACGTCGATACCCGTATGAAGGGCTTGTTTTCCTATGGCTTTAGCGCCACTTCTCAGCAAAGGTACGACGCTCTTGAATAGGCCGCTGAAAAAACTTCCTATTCCATGCCCACGTTGATAGGGAACACCGTGGTAGATCGAAGATATTCCCGTTCCAGCCTGGTTGACGTAGTATCTTTGGTAAGGACAGTTCATGTTGAGCGGCGTCGAAAATGAAGTTTCACGCACACTTTTCCAAACTCGAATGGTACAGGTTCACCAGTGTCGGACCTTATATTGATTTCCAGGCTTTCAATTTCTCTTCTAAGTACAGGCACGTAGTGCATCGGATCGTAGCTAACTGTTTTATGTATGCCGTAGAGATAGTTTGCGTTGTTGATACCGACGATACGTAAAAGCGGTGCCACAATGTCACCCACGGGCTGAGGATCGATGATATCCGTGTAGACGTACATTTGCGAGGGCAAGCCTAGTAGAATGTTGGCGGCGTACGGTGACTTTGGGACTTTGATCAGATTAGTATTAGGATCGAAACCGAGCTGTAGACTTAGTTGATTAGATAGCTCCAGCAGCTGTACATTTGGCGAAGAAGAAACAACGTCCACTTTTTTGTTGGTGCTTGTGTACTTGAATACAACTCCAGAATCCCGTTTAAACGCCTCTATTTCGTTTAGGGCTTTGACCATTTCTTGGATAGTGCTATAGTTTCCAGGCGGGATGTGATCCTTGAATATTTGTTCCACACCGTTAGCGTCAACCCAGTTGTACCATACAATGTTTCTGCCCTCGGGTACGGTGGTGAAAGAACACGGATATTGGAATTCGGCGAGAGCTACTTCCCACTGGCCGTCGAGTGTAAGACGGTAGGGTAGTTGCGTGGTGAAATTCGTGAGGGTATTTTTCGGGAAATATCCCATAGAGCTATCGCTCGGCAAGGTGAGGTAAAACTGGTCCTTCATGGTAGGGCGCTGACGTAACAGGCAGGAATCCAAGAATTAAACTTGGCGGGGTAACCTTTCCACTGCACGTACACTTTCTTTCTGGCGCCTTTACCCTTGACGCGTAGTATTTTATCAACTTTAAAAGTTTCGGGAAGACGTACGCGTTGCAATTCGGGTTCGTAAAACGTTCCCTCCACCTCCTCGCCGTCAAGATCGGTCACTCTGTAGACGACTGGTTGCCTCAACACGACGCTGCTGACTTTGAAAATTTCTTCGCTCCAATTGCTTTCGTAGCCCTTTTCAAACAGCATTTTGGATTTGCTAATACGCACCGTGTCACCGACTTTGAGTTTTGGTTTACTATTCGAGCTTGGGCCCCGTTTGCCGTACAGATTATCTCTGACTTGAAGCACGTTGGTTTCTGAAACGTCGGCAGGCACCATCTTGATACTGGAATGTTTTGCGCCGTTGTAAGCGTCGACTAGATCTTGGAGGACGTCCACGTAGCGATACGTGTTATTTCGGGTAAAGTAGCGCCACATGCGTCCTTTCAGAGTTCTATTGAATCGTTCCACGATGCTTGCCTTCACGTCTGGATTATGAGTGGTGTAGTAATGCACGCCTTCTTGCTTGAGAAATTTCCGGACTAGACGTGCCGTGAACTCTGTCCCCTTGTCCGTCTGTAAACTTAGAGGTTTACGCCCGCTTTGCTTGAAAATGTCCCGAAAGGCGTCTCTCACGACGCTCCCCGTCTTGGATGGAAGCGTCCTCGCCCAGGCCATCTTGCTAAACACGTCGATGACGGTGAGCAAGTACACCGCACCGTCGTTGTATTTTCCGAGACTTCGCATATCGTTGAGATCGGCTTGCCAGAGATCGTCAATGTTTGACACCACGTACTTGTTGCGTGGAAACTTTTTTATCACCGGCTTGTGGAGGGTGTAAGCGTCCTGCGCACGAAGCCATTTTCGTACTTTGTCGGGATCTTTCTTGGACGCCTTTATGAGCGACGCCGCCCCTGCAAACCCAGCAGGATGAGAAGGGTCGTAGTAGATGTCGGCTAAACGGGGCATTAAGCTCTGAACGGCAGCCACCTGTTTTCGTCCACCCTTTTCAGTTTCTTCTTCTTAGGGCGTTGCGACGGTGTAAGTGGTTGAGGTACGGGCGTCGGATCTCTAATGGGCGCCAAACGTTTCGGATTTACAATAAATTCTTTCGGGATGTTTATTTTTTGAAGTGCCGTGAGAAACTCTCGCCACCCCGTCGGCTCGCTGTGTCTTCTTGCTCTGACCAGATCGTTGACTAAATCCACAATGTTAGATCCACGGAGAGGCGTATCGTGAATACTCACTTCCCCGTCTTCGTCCCAAGAGATACCGCCCCTGGAATTAATATGTTCTAGTAAAAGCTCGGCTTTTTTACGTGCCTGTACTGGTACAGTATTGAGTACAGCCGTGATGGGAAGTACGGGGGCGGTCGCGGCGATATTTTCAGGCGGTGGAGGTTGTTGACTAAAGTGTAGATAGCGCTGCAGCACTTGTTGGTATAAAGTCCATTTAGACTTGTCGTCAAGTTTTGAAGCGAGGATTTTTTCCATTTCCTTGTCCAGCTCGGAGACCACTAGATTTGTGGCCGATGCCGCTTGTTGGTGGTGTTGCTCGTAACGGTGTAATGTTTCCGGGGACACCAATATCATTTTTTTCGTGTGTTCCATTATCTACTTGTTGAATAAGGAACCGAGGACACCGCTGATTAAGGGGGCTAAAAGTAAGGGCAGGAACGCTCCTCCTTTCTGAACGAGCAGTCGTCTCTTCTTCTTCCAACACTCTCCTCGTTTGACCAGCTTGCGCAACACCTGCTTGTGAGCACGTAACTTTGTCTTCTGCGCATTTTTCAATGGCACCCGCCCTTTTTAAAGTGTTGTAGGCACACTCGCAAACAGAGTCAATCAGTTTCTTGTCGGCCGTTTTCAACAAGGCTACACGTTGCTGTGGGTTCATGCGATGCATCGCACGCAGCAGCGGGGCTTGCTTCAGCACTTTGGGACTCATGGTTATGAAATGATATGTAAACGAGAAGTGTCGGTGTTTTTATAGCTTTTGCGTGGTAGGTACACGCAGCACCCGACATTTGTGCGGGTTCTATATCTAAACCATTCGGGTGTACCTTGTTTAAAATCTAACAATAGATACCCGTGGGGTGTACTTGTAGCGTCAGCGTAAGCCTCCTGTAAAATACGGGGGTTTTCAGGACACACTTGACGTGCAAAGTGTTGAATCTGAGCTTTATCCCTGGGATTTTTAAAAAGCACAATATAATGCGCGTTTAAGGAAATGTCTCTTTGTCCCTTGCCCTGGTGGAATATATTTTGCGTAAGGTACATGACGCTAATATTTTGATGGTGGCATCCTTTGGTGAAAAGATCGACGACCACTTCGTTGGCTTCACGCATCAGATCGTCCAGGATAATCAGGTGCGGAGGAGAGTCATCACAGGTGTCATCAATTTCCGGTAAACCCTTACAGAATATGACAGACCCGTCTTGTTCGAATCCCGGTTGCCATAAAGCATAATACCAGGTGATTTTATCAAATTTAACGTCACACATTGTGTCCAGGTGACGGATAAAGTCGGCTACAAAATGGGACTTTCCACAGCCTGAAGGACCGCTGATGATGGCCGAAAATGGATGTTTCAACTTGTCCATAATGTTTAAGACTGAGCTTATAAGCTAAATGAACTTGTATTTATAGGATAGATGGGTGGGGGTGTAGACGTTAAAACACAAACATTACAATTTTTTATAATATTTATTTACAATGTTGAAAAGTATACATTGATAATCTATTTACAAACATAAAAGTATATATTTACATAAAGTTTTTTCAACAATAAAAATGTACATATTGAATATTTATTTACACAAAAATTTTTCAACAATTAAAAGTATATATTGAATATTTATTTACACAAAGTACATATTGAATATTTATTTACATAAAAATTTTTCAGCAATAAAAGTATATATTGTATATTTATTTACACAAAGTATATATTGAATATTTATTTACACACAGTGAAAAGTATACTGAATTTATATTTACATATTGGGAGTAGTGGCCTCGGTACTAAATATGGTTTCAATATATATACAAACAGTTTATTATATTTGACTAGAATTAAAATATATACAATCAGTGTGAATTAAAATATATATACAAACAAATTACTAGAAAAAAACCAGGTTGGTGGAGGATTGTACTGGCTGATAAAAAAATATAAAAAAAGTATCCCGGGTGCATAAAAAAAATATAAAAAAATATGCGTGTTTTCATGCAGAAAAAATATGAAAAAAAATGCTCAAAATCTTTGAAAAATGGTATGTCGGTGGAACTGTCTAGAGTGAAAGAGAAAAAAAAGATGATTATCCAGCCCGTCTAAATAATCACCTTTTATTCGTGGCGAGCGCGTTTACAAGGACTCTGATACCCAAACGGCAACGTATTAAAATTATCTGTTATCCGCCGTTTGGTGTACACCGGCCGGTAAACTTTACTCTGCGAAACGGTACATACAGTCGCAAGACCTTTTCTTACAATTTTGTGCGGTATCTGTATGTATCTTTCCGCGGCCTGTTCGGTGACCATCGCTTTCAAAACGTCAAAATTAACGTCGTTCCGGTTGCCATAGTTTATGGTGATACCGCGAACCTTGCATACCGTTTTTGTTTTGGCAGGGTCGCCACCAACGCAAACTCGGTACGCGTAATTCTTGGGACCGCCAGATACAAAGGCGCTAATGTAGCTTCCCGGACCGTAATCTTGAAGTTCGTCAGTGAGGTCACCTAAAAAGTCTCCGGTCGGTGGACTCCAATCGCCGGGGCGTTCCGTGAATAGAACGCTATCTGTATCATGATACAAAACCCGGTCCCCCAATTTTTCAAGGATGCTGTATAAGTGCAACCTAGCCATAGCAGTCGTGTAGCACGCCACCGCCACACTCGTGTTAGGGTTAGGGCGCAACGCGTCACGCGCATCCTTGTAATTGAGGAACATAACCTCATCATTTACATCAATGACGCTGTCCACGGTGATGTACGGATCCGTCAGGTACTTGTGGACGCCCTGATAGTCATTGACAACGGCTACGTGTGGTAAATCGGGTCTCTGCCCAAACTTTCCCCATAGCGAATTTAAAAAGAGTTTAGCCAGAGTGCGGAGACCAGGGTTTTTACAAACAGAGCCGAAATCGAGTTTTACCCCCTCCCTTTCCTCATAATTTTGAATGTAAGCTAACTTCTCATCTTGTGAGGTACACCACTCTGGCCATCCGCTGGCTTCTTGTTTAATTTTCAAAAAAGTATCAATGTACCCGTGAAACAAACCGCCAGAACGTGTCTGACGGTCATAAACAGATACATTGTACTCCCACACTTCGTGCACTGCTTCAACGGTGTAGCCTTTCTCAACGGCTTTCCGGATCTCGTCAATCACCCAGACACCTGTCAACCAGCGATCTTTTTTGTCGTTGTGCTGACACGCGCCTTGGTTTTTCTCCTCCCCGCATTTCCTGCACAAGATGAACATTAACTTGTCGTGCATCCGTGTAGGTAATACGGGCATGAATAAATCCCGCGGAGGCGTCACTGTAACTTTGGCTATGCCTTCAACTTGATCTATAGCGGGACAATTTGGTTCCAAGTGAATTTTGGGGTGGCCGATGGGGTATTTTTTGTACTTGCAAACGTACGGATACAACGAACACACATCCAAGTACTTGATCTTCTCTCCACAAGAAAGGTCTGCTTCGTGAAAGAGTTTTATACAATTTGTACGCCCGCCAAAGAATGCATCCCTGGGGCTGAGGGGCTCCTTGGTATACACCTCGTGCCGGAGTACAAATCGTTTCAAGTCCTTGTCTGTGCGTTTCATAGCATTAAACGTACACTCCCACATCTCTACGACCGTGTAGCCGGCATTCTTAAACTTTTCAACACAAGCCATGGTTGCTTCATAACGCGTCTCCATGGTCTCGTGGGGACTATTTTTGATAGGGGTGGTCCTGTCTGGATAACAAAGAGGGCACCCGTGCCAATAACAGCCCCAAAACTGGAAGACGGTGGTGGTATCTCCAGCTTTAACAATGCCGTCTACACGCCGCCCTAACACGTATTCCTCACGGCCGTTACCCGCATGAAGAATAGAGACACCGCGCTGATGGGCCTCCCAGCAGAGCCATTGTACAGCGACGTGCGACTGTTGGTCTGCGCACCTATAGCCACCATTAGGGATAATACCGATAGTATTCTCCTTAAGATGACTACGGCGGTAAACCAACATGGCCGCTCCAGCTATCGTACAAGCCTCTCTGAAAGGATCCACCTTTGCTTTCTCCATGAGCATGTCTCTAAACTTTAGACAGGCCTTCCGCAGGATCTCTACGTCTTTCACGCAATACAGTTCCAGCTCGCGGTTAAAATCAAAGACGTAATTTTCTTTGACCAACGCGTCATACCACTTCTCAAAGTGCTCCTTTCCCTCAACTGACATCTCACCGATACCGTAGTCCTCCTTTGGCGGCAAGGGACCCCTATACCCCGCGTTTTCTTTTTTATTGAAAAAATGGGGGAAATGTCCCTTGGCCAAAGACTCGTCCAAGCCAAATGTTTTGGGCATCTTGGACAACGACATGGTGAGAAAGTTCAGCGAGTCAATAAAGTGGAGCGGGCCGTAACGCATGGACATGATTTTCCCACCGTTCATTATAAGGTCTGGAGCCCATTTTTTTACCTCCATCATATATTTTAAAATAAAATTCCCATCATACCCTTTTGAATTTTGAGCAAGGAGGGTGATATCCTTAAATTTTGAAGCTTTAATTTGTTCTATAAATCCGAAAAATTGGGCCATTGTGGTATCACCCCCGAATATGCGAGTCCTATCGCCCCCGCAATCGGTGCAATGATGGTCATTTGCATCTATATGAAGGCAGGCCTTGCAACATGTCTGCACGACACATAGGTTAGGTTCGTGCAAGTACGTGTTTACCGCACCTTTAAGAAGAGTTTCTTGTCTGCATTCAAAATCATAGAATACAAACATGAAATTACTCTTTTCCAGTGACGGCTTGGACGGGGCTTGCTTCATATAACAGAAATGCCCAAAAGGACGATATGAATCACATACTCTACAAAAAGTCTCATAACACCTATGTGAATAATTTGATCTTTCCAAACTGAAACTTTGCCCGCATACCTCGCAAACCTTTTTGACATCACAGACCGACCTGTGACCTCTGCAAAAACCGGGACGTTTATGGTTATCAAAACATGTCTGGTTTGTGAACCAACGACCGCAATCTTTACAGACCACAGGTTGACCTCCACTGCATACCGCTTTAGTGTAGCACTTTTTACACGCGGACTCGCACTTGTGCTTATTCTTATGATCAAATGGCACACGGCACTCGCGGCAAAAGTACCCGCACTTAAAGGCGGCTGTCAAGGATGTTATGACGTCAAAATGATTTTGCTTATCGTCGTGAAAATACAAATCAATGTGCCCCTTAAAAGAATGTACGGGAGGAGTAGGACCCTCATATAAGACCTGTCTCCCCCGACGTTCCCTGAACACGGTGATTTTGTATTCGGAGAGGTATGTTTGAAATTGTTTCAGCTCGGTTATTCCACCACCTTTCAAAAGATTCACACGGGCATCACGGCATAATTCCTCTGCTTCATATTTTTGAATATTACGACCCATTTTGATTTGTCTAAAGGTGTTCATGTCAATGAGTCCTGGTTGTCTTTTATTATCACATATAGCCTTGGCGACCACCAATGCACGGGCAAGGCAAAGTGTGTCGTCATTTTTAATAGTAATTATTCCTTTATTATTCAGGCTATATGTGCTAGCGGGAGAGAGTTTATCACAATAACGTGCACTCCCGCGAGGCTCCTTAAAATGGCAGAGTTTAACGTACAATGGTGCTGTACTCAAAAACAAACTATTACTCTGCAACACGCGACTTACGTTATCAAGCACGGCTCGAGCGTCTAACTGATCTGCTCGTCTAAAAGAAACGTACACAGGGTTCAACGTCGAGTCCGTGCTATTTAAACGTAAGCCAACATAATCTTCGTTACTGACGCCATGGTCCTGCAACCGGTTGAGCAAATTAGTAATTTGTTCTTCAAGCCAGCTTAATGCGTCACGATCGCTTGCTGGAGCACCAAGATGTACGGTAACTTCTCTACCGGTATAAAAGAAACGCCTCAATTGCTTAATTCTCTCTTCGACGATACGAAGAGGGAGGCCTTGGTTCAAAGCTCCACCTACCTGATTTACCGGGCCACTAATTCCCATCGGAGGTGGCGAAGATGGTCCTGATATCACCGCCACGGGTTGCGGGGACCCCGTTTGTCTCGCCGCAGCTGGGGATTGAACCCCGTCTCCCTGGCTCAGAGGCGGTGCTCCTACGTTGGAGCGAGCGGGTGTCATGACCGGTGGCGTAGAGAGGACGGCACCGCCATTTTCACTCTCCAGTTGAACTATAACACACAAGCACGTGTCAAAGTAAACACTTTAACAATAATTTTTCCAAATATACGCGTCTTTAAATGCTGCCACAATTTCAGACTAATTTTGGTATTTATAACACCGCAACATTCTTAAAGTGTTTGTTATAATACAGTAACAATGGCCCCTCCGGTTTATGAATGGTTAAACATACATTTTCAACTTCGTCAGGGAATCGAGCCCTGCACCCCTAGTTCAATAGGGACACGACTAAAAAAATTATATAATTTCCCTGGTTAATTATTATGCATGTATATATTTTAATACCATTTAAAATCTGTATACAAATATACGCGTAATTTTTCTCTTTATATGCTGCCACAATTTCAGACTAATTTTGGTATTTATAACACCGCAACATTCTTAAAGTGTTTGTAATAATACAGTAACAACGGCCCCTCCGGTTTATGATTGGTTAAACATACATTTTCAACTTCGTCAGGGAATCGAGCCCTGCACCCCTAGTTCAATAGGGACACGACTAAAAAAATTATATAATTTCCCTGGTTAATTATTATGCATGTATATATTTTAATACCATTTAAAATCTGTATACAAATATACGCGTAATTTTTCTCTTTAAATGCTGCCACAATTTCAGACTAATTTTGGTATTTATAACACCGCAACATTCTTAAAGTGTTTGTTATAATACAGTAACAATGGCCCCTCCGGTTTATGAATGGTTAAACATACATTTTCAACTTCGTCAGGGAATCGAGCCCTGCACCCCTAGTTCAATAGGGACACGACTAAAAAATTATATAATTTCCCTGGTTAATTATTATGCATGTATATATTTTAATACCATTTAAAATCTGTATACAAATATACGCGTAATTTTTCTCTTTAAATGCTGCCACAATTTCAGACTAATTTTGGTATTTATAACACCGCAACATTCTTAAAGTGTTTGTAATAATACAGTAACAATGGCCCCTCCGGTTTATGAAGGGTTAAACATACATTTTCAAGCATACAGGGAAACGAACCCAGGACCAATACCGACTAAAACGGCAATTATTATTTTCCCAGCGTTGTCTGATAATTTACAAAACCAAACGTGTCCCCCGTACCAACAGCGTAAGATTACTTTGCTGACAGATCCTTCCTTCTCTAGTATTTGGTGGCGAGAGAGAGGGAGCAGAAAGGCTTGCTTGCTCGCTAAGTGCCTTTTAATGCCATCTAGCGGGTGCGAGTTAAACAACAGTGGTTTGGGCCGGGGGGGAGGAGGAAGAAAGGTTTTGCCAAAACAAGCTAAGTGTGTACTAAATTATATAATGACAAACTTACATATCATCGCGTCCAATTCAGCCCAAACATCGGGGAGAGAATTTGCAGAGGGCCACTGTTCGAGAATGGGCGTAGTACAATTGACGCTAGGCGTCGCGAGGCAGGTGGCGGCTTCATTCACAGCTCCGGGCGCTCCTAATGCCACATTCTCAAGTAGCCCCTCATCCAGCCCGTACGGGTCCCAGTAATCTGAAATTAAATAAATACATATTAATTACTATCGTGAGAAAAAAACTACACCCCCAACCATGCTCAAAGCTAAAAAAACAGGATTTTATTTACCCATAGACGAGCCGCCATCCGCCGTACAAACCCCATTATCGTTAAAAAACTCGAGCGGGTTCGCACTGTCCGACTCTACCGCTAATGTGGGTGTCGGGGGAGGGTTTTCTTGACACTCTGTCAAAGGAACAAATGCCGCTTTACAACAAAGACATAAAAAAGCAAAATAGTAACGATTAAAATATACAAAATGATTTTAAAACATACCTGTATTGAACCAATCTTCCAACGCTTCGAAGCTCATTTTGATGTTTATCGCGATCAATCACAAAATTAAATGACCGGCTGGAATGATTTCAAGGGCTATTTATAGGCACATCAAAGGGCGTGCCGCATTGAAGGAGGTGATTGTGAAATTCACAGCTGTGCAGGCGCGAAAGGAGGCCGGTGTCTGTAAGTCCCGTTATGTTTCAGAATCTTCCCAGCTGTCAACGAGGACGGACGTGGCGGGTAGAAGCTCTGCCATGCAAGTGCGGATACACAAATCTTTTTTCACTCTCGCAAATGCTGATGCCCCATTATTTTGACTTAGATATTTAAAGCGTTACAGCATATTTAAAATAATTTCAAGGTCCCCCATACTTGTGAATTTTTGTAAATTTATATTATTACATCATAAATTTCTTTTGTTGTTTTAAGCGGGTAATTTTTTAATATTATGTCAACGAATATATTTTCAAACATTTAATGAATATTTTAAAATTTTTTTGTTTAAGTGGCTTCAAGCCTAGCAAATACTGGAACACCTTTTCGCTCCGCAACGCCCTTCACTCGCGCAAATGTGGGGTGCAAATCAGTCAGAAAGTGCATGCTAAACTTTTTTTCACTCTCGCAAATTCGGGGTGCATTGTTCAATGGTCGCATAGTCTAAGGCATCAGTACTGCCCGGTGTACTGAGATTTATTTTCTCCCGCCGCACAAATATACATACTTTCTCGCTTTTTTTCACACAAATGCGTGTACACTTGATCCTTACTCATCCCTACTACCACCAAACGGGTAGTAAGAAACTGTGCACACCTACTTGTTTAATTCTAGACAATTAGCTATATAGTTTGCTGTTGTCCTGCAAATCAGCACTTATTTCACTCTTGCATATTACAAACTGGCAGGTAGTTCCAGCCCGCCTAAGAGATAGCATGACAAGCTTTAAGAGACAGTATGATTGTCCTAAATAGCTGTCAGCTCATTTAAAGCTCTCACAGTTACTTTTCCGATAAAAGATGGCATGAAAATCTCGAGGAGACAAAACTCTATCGTGTGTGATAATTATTTTTGTTGCGCCAAAAGTCCCTGGTCCGAATCCCGTATTCTTTTCATGGCGTGAGCTGAAACACAACAAGGTTATTTGGCACGGGGCGACGGATCACATCATTTTAGAAACAGGCAGGGGTTTGATCCCGCAGAAAGTTCCCTTAGAACACTAATAAATATTATAGATTCCTCGAACGTATTTAGGGAGGTTTTCCATTCTCCCTCCTTACAAAATGTGTGTGCACTTCCTATAATTTTGGCTTGCGGTTTAAATGGCTAATTTGTTAGTGTGTGTATTATCGGTTCGAGCATTAAAATTGTATTTGCTATTACTTATGAATATATTATTTCAGCGGACATTAAATTTATTTGTTGTTTAAGTGGTTTTTGTCAAAAAAAGACTAGGTCCATGGGTAGCAATCTACCGTTACAATGCATCGCATGGTCTATGGCGTCCGCTGACAAAGTGATAGACACAAATGCGGGTACACTTTCTACCTGGGCTAGAAAAAGCTGGTCAACCTGTGACAGACATCCACGCATGTCGACGGTCGATACCAAACAATCAATTTTAGTAGACTTTTGTGGTGGGGATAGCGGCCCCCTCCCGCTCGTGTGAAGTGTGGTGATTTTATTTACAGCGCAGGGGTTCGATGTTCAAATCTTGTCGTAATTATTTTTGGTCGCGCGCGGGTGGGGATTTTCTATACTACCTCAGAGCAAATGCTGGTACGCATCTCGCCAAAGGATTTAGGACGCTAAAATGTATTGAGTATCGGGGGTAACCATTCATCAATCTTAGCGCACTTCCTCACGCGACAGCTGTTGAAAAATAAATGCTAGATAACGGTACTTTCCTTAAACTCGCAGAGATGACCTCAATTCTTGTCTCAACACGTTTTGTCGAGCCAGCGACGGGTCTCGATGACGTCACCGGGTGATGGGGGCGAGAGGAGAGGGGAGGGGGAAAGTGCGCAACCGTTATGCGCAGTGGTCACTACCCGGTAAGCGGCCGACCAGCAAAGATACTCTCCATTCTACGCAGGACAGTCGTAGCGAGAGGTTCGTGCAGAGACGTATGCTCGCCATCCAAATAAAATATACTCCAATGTCCTTCCCCATAACCCTTATATGAATATTTAATTAACAATCATTAATAATTAAGAAAAAAAAGACCCACACAAGTACCAACATGTTCAATGTGTGGTGGGGGTGTAGGGGAGGGGGTTGTAGGGGGAGGGGGGAGGGGGGTGTAGGGGAGGAAATTTCGTAATCAACTGGTGGAGATTTTGTAATCAGAGCGGAGGGGTGGGGGTGGAGGGGGAGGGAGGGGGGTGGTCTAATTATAGCAGCCAATCAGAGGCCAGATCTATTTATAGCGACCTATCAGAGAAAAGTAGGTCAGATTGGGCTAGGTGGTCGTGCTAGACTACTGGCCTGTCTCAAATGTCAAACATGATGTGGACTAAATAGCGCGAGGTGAATACAGGACTGTATGAATGGTCGTCTAGAAGTCAGGGGGAGATGTGAACTTAAAGAAATAGCTCAGTGGTCGGATCTGTGGGTGGTCGAACTGAGATGGCGCTTTTCATTCCTAGACAATATAATGATTGGAGTGAATAGAAGTAGAGCCGAGTGCAGTGAGAATATCTCTCCCCTTTCCGTCTTACTACCCGTCCCAGCTATACACACTTTAATAATGTTAAGTGTTCTCCTCAGGACCCGATAATCGTGGGTTCAAACTCAGCCGGAGTCGACGGATTTTTCATGAGCAATAAAATTCCGTAGCACAACTTCCTTCGGAGGGGAAGTAAAGCCGTTGGTCCCCTGTGTAAGAACCTTGGAAGGTATGTGAAAATATCTTTCACGGCTAAATATCATTCCTTTTCGCTCTCGCTCATAGAAGTTCTCGTGTTTTGATATAATCAGTCGGTTCAGAAAGTGCTCGTTAAATACCTCAAATAAAAAACAATGTTAGTTACAGCTTCGGTGGTCGAATGGCCCAAGGTGTCACTCTCGCAATAGACTGGACTGACTGATGACGCAGAAGTCGGGGTTCAAATTCTGGACGGGTGTACTGAGGGTGGTTTTTGATTAATGGTTTTTCGCTTTTCCTCTATACAAATGCTGTTACACTTCCTTGTTACATACATTACTGCTCCCAGCCTGTGGTAAGTTTTTTTATTCAAGCCATATATTCTCCACTACCGGCTTCATATGACTTATAATCTAACTTAAGACTAGGACAGGCACAACAGCCAGTTCTCAAGACGTTAATCCATCAGTGAGAAAGGGGTAGCCTGAATTTCACAAATGCTAAATTTTTGGCTATGTCGAGATCCAAACCCTGAGACCCCTTATCTCAATAGACATACGTGCTACAAATTACTCTTAGGCACCAAGCCCCCGACAGCCTTATCAGTTATTTTGTTGTCTTAGTTTTGTTAAATATATCCTGTTATGAGAAAAACAAAATAGCATCTGCTTGACACTAAGAGACTATCTTAAGACTAGAACCAAACATGTGTTAATTAATGCTAACGTTGCTTAGCACAAGAGCTGTGCACTTAGCAATGGAAGATGATAAGAAACCACATTATTAAGTAAATAAACTCACATTTATATGTGATGGGAATACTATTATTCTTTCGGTCATGTTACTCCGTGTGATCATGAATAACTGGACAGGGAAACTCTTATAAACTATATGTGTTCTCACCGCCAGTACAGACTATCCGCATATTTCACTCTAAGGAGGTAAGGATGGAGGAGGTAGGATTTAGAGGAGGCTTACCAATATTTCTGTGAAGAGAGAGGGAAACCATTTAGAAAAAAATATCCAAGCACCGGGATTCAAACCACAACTTCCTTTTCACTGGCCAGCGCCTTTGTCGACGTGTCCACCAATGCTTCTTATAACAATTTTAATTGACATAGTTAGAGAATATTAGAATGTTGTTGTTGCAAATTACGATTAATAAAACAATAATTATAGCTATTATTAAATTATCTCGAGTTTCTAATTTTTTTATGAATTAATAATAAATTTACTTAAAATAATATTTAAATATTGTGGATTGCATTAAATTTTAATATTATGTCATTTTCACTCATTTGTAATCAAATAGAGCAAAAAGATTTATTGCTAGTAATCATCATCAGGTCATCAATCTTGCGATTGGTTTGTCGCAGCCTCCTATTTTGCCTATTTTGAGCCAAATGTTTTACATCTTTGTACCTTCTTAAGCCAACATCGTCCGTTATCTGATTCTTGTACTTCAGTCTCGGTCTCCCTCTTGAATTCCTTCCTTCCACGTCTCTTTGTACTCGTTAGTTTGAGAAAGTTGGACCAACACAGTTGGTAAATTGGAAGCTATACCGCGAAGCAGGTTGCATCTCAACCGTGACATACTAAGCACTCCAAGCACTATCACGCCAATGTACGAAATAGAAAGAGATGGAAGAAAATGAGCAGTTCACTCTGCAAGGCCTCTTCTTTATCTATTTCGCTTCCCCTCTTCCGCTGACGAGTAAGACCTCTCACTCCACTATCTGTTTCTGAATAGCATTGACCTACATCTAAAAATCACCTTGATCCATTCCCAATTCTATAGAGACATTTGTGTTTACGAACTTTTTCAATCCACCTCTAGGCAGTAAGATTCCCACAGGATATTTCCATGAATAAATCAATAACCTGAGTTGTGGAAGGCTTAGAAACAAATATGTTTAAAATAGATAAATTAAAAATCAAACCAATATCTTTGTGATAATATGTTTGGAATTATTTAATAGATAATTGATTTTGTTTCAATGTTATATTTTAAAACATACCGAATAACACGTAGATATTTTCAGATCGTATATCCTATATTGACTTGCCGTGATGTCAGAAGTAGGCAACGAAAAGTTTGATGAAACTTTTGTTTACCGCTCTAGACTCCAAGAAACTGTTATCAGTTAACCCCCTGTCAGCTCCTCACTCTATGTACTAGCTAACCCCCTGTCAGCTCCTCACTCTATGTACCAGTTAGTCCCCTGTCAGCTCCTCACAGAGTGTACCAGTTATCCCCCTGTCAGCTCCTCACAGAGTGTACCAGTTATCCCCCTGTCAGCTCCTCACATAATGTACCAGTTATCCCCTGTCAGCTCCTCACAGAGTGTACCAGTTATCCCCTGTCAGCTCCTCACAGAATGTACCAGTTATCCCCCTGTCAGCTCCTCACAGAGTGTACCAGTTATCCCCCTGTCAGCTCCTCACAGAGTGTACCAGTTAGCCCTTGTCAGCTCCTCACAGAATGTACCAGTTAGTCCCCTGTCAGCTCCTCACAGAATGTACCAGTTAGTCCCTGTCAGCTCCTCACAGAATGTACCAGTTATCCCCCTGTCAGCTCCTCACAGAATGTACCAGTTAGCCCCTGTCAGCTCCTCACAGAATGTACCAGTTATCCCCCTGTCAGCTCCTCACAGAGTGTACCAGTTAGCCCTTGTCAGCTCCTCACAGAATGTACCAGTTAGTCCCCTGTCAGCTCCTCACAGAATGTACCAGTTAGTCCCCTGTCAGCTCCTCACAGAATGTACCAGTTATCCCCCTGTCAGCTCCTCACAGAATGTACCAGTTAGCCCCTGTCAGCTCCTCACAGAATGTACCAGTTATCCCCCTGTCAGCTCCTCACAGAGTGTACCAGTTAGCCCTTGTCAGCTCCTCACAGAATGTACCAGTTATCCCCTGTCAGCTCCTCACAGAGTGTACCAGTTAGCCCTTGTCAGCTCCTCACAGAATGTACCAGTTATCCCCCTGTCAGCTCCTCACAGAATGTACCAGTTATCCCCCTGTCAGCTCCTCACAGAATGTACCAGTTAGCCCCCTGTCAGCTCCTCACCTGTCCATCATCCACAGCTGACAAGGCGTTGTGCAGAGCGAGAGGATCCTGGCTGTCGAGACCAGGGTGTGATTGGATGAGCACGTCGGGACGCCTCACACCGTACTCCCGGCCGCTGCGATTACTCTCGTAAGGGAACGAGGCGTGCATGTTCGTCTGGAACAAGACACAGCAACCTTTGTAAACACCAACAACAACCTTTTTAGCAATCAGCAACAACCTTTGTAGCAATCAGCAACAACCTTTGTAGCAATCAGCAACAGCATTTGTAGCAATCAGCAACAGCATTTCTAATGGTCATCTTTTCTTATTGGTTTAGCAAGGAGAAGATCTGTGAAGATAGTGTACGTCAATGATAACCAGTCCTGGCTCTATTCACCCTCAGCATCCTATTCCCTAGATTATTAAGACCCACCATCCATATCTCATTTTCTTAGAATAAATAGTCTGTTTCTGTAAGGACTATAAGGGGATATATTGATCCTCATTATCCTTTTTTAACTTTGACCAATTTCTTCGGATGGAGCCTTCGAGTTCAAGATAAAGGATTCGTACAAAAATACTTAATATGAAATTTCAAAATGTTAGTCTAACTTTTCTTAATAATTATCATGATGCTTATTGGGGGTGTAACCTGATATAATCATAGGACATACCTAACAACGACCAGACCCCGCACCATTTGAATGTGAGCACTTAGTTACCATTCTGTGTACCAACTAAACAAT
This sequence comes from Timema podura, assembly GCA_033556935.1. Taxonomy (NCBI): domain Eukaryota; kingdom Metazoa; phylum Arthropoda; class Insecta; order Phasmatodea; family Timematidae; genus Timema; species Timema podura. The sequence continues at coordinate 41,244,273 of JAVRXN010000003.1, forward strand.
CAATGTGAATAGAATCAGAAGTGGAGATTGTTTTTCTAATATGGGGTGAATCGCGATTTTTGTTCGATAAAAAGTGTATTGGACTCAACCGTGGTGTGTTTTCATCAAACGTTACAGTTCATTCTCAAGCACTCATTCCCAGTTCATACCCCACTCAAGATGATGAATGAACAAATAAAGTTGTTCTATTTATTTAAAAATAATTCTGGTGTTCGTTTCCCGGTAATTCTTCTGAAAGTTGTTTTAACACTTAAACAAGATCGCATCCGTCTTTTAATAATCGCACGGTTGCCGTCAACCTAGCGATTCCAGTTTGACTTGAACAAAAAAACAAACAAAAAACATTAATTTTTTTAAAAGAAAATTTCCACACATCCGCCATTTAATGAGAAGAAAGTGTTGATAAGTTCGAAAAAGAACACAAATGTCAAATGTGATGACGTGTTTCTGGTAAATGTTTGTTACGGTGCTCTGAAGGATTTGTACATTTTAACCTAGATCTAGTGCTTGCAATTTTTTTTATTTTAGATCAAACTCAGTCTAAAAAAAAATCCGTTCTTGAAAAATATGGAATTTAACTAAATTAAATAGGCCAAAGTAATGATTGCTTTCTCGATTACTTAAGTAATAACTTGGAAAATATTCGGTTGCTTTTCAAGAGAAAATATAAATAATTTATGTTTATCTACACCCGTTCCAGTGGTCAAACGGTCTAAGGGGTCATTTCTCGCAATAGATTGAACTTCTGATGACGGGAACATCGGTGTTCAAATCCTGGTAAGGTGTACTAAAAGGGTTTTACGGACTCTATTTTCCGAGAAAATGCGGGTACACTTAATCTAAATTCAACCTTACACATCCCTTTTAACTCAATACCATAGTTTAACTAGTTAATTTGTGCACAGCCCGAATGGGTGGTAAGACGCACCGCTAAAAACGAAACAAACAAAAAACTTCAGTTTCATCGTCAATTTCAAAGAATAAATATTCTGGTAAAGACAATTCGTACGGACATAAAAATAAATCTAGAGTGTTGGTTGTTAATCTATTCAAACTAGTATTTCAGTACAACAATTGTAATAATACATTAAAAGTAAACAGCTCCAGGAACAAATAATAGGCATAATCAAGAAACATGTTGAGTGTTTGGTTGTTATGGTCCATGGGTTGGACCACATGTTACTCGCGGGCCACCAGTTTACCACCAAACACTTGACATGTTCTGTAGTGTAGGTCTATACTTGGTGAATATAGGACATATTTACTTTCGTTAGTAAGCAACACATATTTGTATCTCTATATAATTTATGTTAATCGGTGAATGTGAACAAAACCCCTGTGTCGTGGATAAACAACAAAGTTGACAGACTATTTTTCTCCTTAGTACGTTGACTAATAGCCTTTATTTAAGTACTTTATTTTCATAATCTTGCTTGTCTTTCATCGAAATTCTTCGTTTTACAACCTTTCACGTCAGCAAATGATCGGTTTATTTATTGATTTAAAAGGGCATTTTATGATTTAAAAAACTTTTATACTCCCCATGATTTTTAAAAGTGTGACATAATCGATTTCTTAGTAAAAAGCCTCGCAAATAATATTCAGGTAGGACATTCAAAATGTTTTGATTAACTGGATTTTATCGTTGTTGTATGTGTTTTTATGGTCTATCGAGATTTTATATAAGTCTTGGTTAACAATTCATTCCGAGACATAATTACTTTTATAAAGATACCCTCTTTGTGTATATAGCACCACGTATAATCTTGGAAGGCTGGTATATACGGAGATCAGTGGGTATTTTGAGCGGTGGGTATTTTGGAGCAGTGGGTATTTTGGAAACTATGCTAGCAGCACCCCTCACCTAAACAACAGACTCCCACAGTAGCTGTCAAGTTGAGTAACCAAAAGCACTCCAAACAGTAACTTGACGGTTTTTATAATTTAACCCACTTACATTTGAACCTCGTGACCTCCTAGAGTTATTATAATCAAGTAAACATAAAGCTATAACCTCAACAATAATCGCGACCCCAGCCGAAACTTGCCGCGACCCCCAGGTTGTAATCTATCGGTCAGCTATGTCCCAACTGGACTGCACAAGTTGCTCGCTCCAATAACGCGACGACTCTTAGAATGACTCCCCGCGTTCCTCGGAGGTAATATCGTGTGTTATCATGTGGCAGCTGTCCTGAGCAAACATTACACCTGGGAGGAACATTTACTGCCACTTTGGAGAGAGTTCGTTCACCTATGACACACACACACATGAACACTAACACTGGGTGTGCTCAATCGGTATTCTTTTGTTTGGCATCTTCAACTTCATCATGGTCTCAACAGGAAGTCTCTGGGAACACAGAATACAACCATGGACCACGCTCGGGTCACTGCTGTCTTGTTGGATGCACATCCACCGCGTCTTACCACCCGCCCGGGCTAACCTCATTGTGAATTGTGGCAGTGAGGTGCCAGGGAGATATAATATAGACCAGTGGCTCACATACCTTTCATCCCAAATCATCTCAAATGCCCTCTACATTATTCAAAATAGCGGTTTGCACGGACCTGTGAGGAGGAACATAGCACAATACAATTAAAAAAAACTAACATTTCATGACACGTTTATTCAAAATCAATTTAAAACAGTTTAGTTGATATAATTAAACTAAATATTTATGAAATTTATCCAGTAATACAATCTTTTCAAAGCCTGATCAAGTCTTTCAAATAAGACATTAATTAACTACTTCACTGTTTAGTGCATTCTTTGCGAGGTGTTGGTTCGGTGGAGTGATACTAGTTGCCCAATGGCTGGTGGAGTGATACTAGTTCCCCAATGTCTGGTGGGAGTGATACTAGTTCCCCAATGTCTGGTGGAGTGATACTAGTTCTCCAATATCTGGTGGAGTGATACTAGTTCCCTAATGGCTGGTGGAATTATACTAGTTCCCCAATGGCTGGTGGAGTTATACTAGTTCCCCAATGTCTGGTGGGAGTGATACTAGTTCCCCAATGGCTGGTGGAGTGATACTAGTTCCCCAATGGCTGGTGGGAGTGATACTAGTTCCCCAATGGCTGGTGGAGTGATACTAGTTCCCTAATGTCTGGTGGAGTGATACTAGTTCCCTAATGGCTGGTGGAGTTATACTAGTTCCCCAATGTCTGGTGGAGTGATACTAGTTCCCTAATGGCTGGTGGAGTTATACTAGTTCCCCAATGTCTGGTGGGAGTGATACTAGTTCCCCAATGGCTGGTGGAGTGATACTAGTTCCCCAATGTCTGGTGGGAGTGATACTAGTTCCCCAATGGCTGGTGGAGTGATACTAGTTCCCCAATGGCTGGTGGAGTGATACTAGTTCCCCAATGGCTGGTGGAGTGATATAGTTCCCCAAGGGTCTGGTGGAGTAATACTAGTTCCCCAATGGCTGGTCCCTTGCCAGGGATCCAAGACCCCCCTTACCCTTGTCTCTTAGCGCCCCTCCCCCCCTCAATTGGCACTACAGCCCAAACAACTGATGTACTCATATTTGTATAGGGGAGAGTGGGAAAACACCTTCAGTCAGGATTCGAGCTCCAACCTCTCTGAATACTGGCAAACTAGATTACATAAGCCTGACGTCTAGTCCGCGTCTCCACCGATGCGGTAGAGTAGTGCGCTATAGTAGTATAATTCTATGGAAAATGTAACTGCATTTGTTCGGATGAAGATTTGGAAACTATTTAGGAATAACCCGCTTCATTACACCCCCAGTACACCAAACCGGGATTCTAACCCCGACCTTCCGTCATCATCAGTTCAGTATATTGCGAGAGTGACGCGTTATAGTATTCGACCACCGCAGCGGGTTTAAGAAGATGGTGAGTGGCGGGAAGTCTACATCTTCGCCAAGGAGGATAGAAATGGTCCATGTGAATCTTCAAACACTTTCTTCGCCAGAGATAACAGGGGACATCTATCGTGGAGGAGGAGGTATAGAAACAGGGGAACATTATCGTGGGACAGGAGGTATTAAAACAGGGGAGTATAGTATCGTGGGACAGGAGGTATAGAAACAGGGGACACTAATCGTAGGACAGGAGGTATCAGAGAAACAGGGGAACATAGATCGTGGGAGAGGAGGTATATAAACAGGGGAACAAAAGATCGTGGGAGAGGAGGTATAAAACAGGGGGACATATCGTGGGAGAGGAGGTATAGAAACAGGGGGACATAATCGTGGGACAGGAGGTATAAAACAGGGAACATAATCGTGGGACAGGAGGTATAAAAACAGGGGAACATAGATCGTGGGACAGGAGGTATAGAAACAGGGGAACATATCGTGGGAGAGGAGGTATATAAACAGGGGAACATAGATCGTGGGAGAGGAGGTATATAAACAAGGGAACATAGATCGTAGGACAGGAGGTATAGAAACAGGGGGACATCTATCGTGGGACAGGAGGTATAGAAACAGGGGAACAAAGCTCGTGGGACAGGAGGTATGAAACAGGGGGACATCTATCGTGGGAAGGAGGTATAGAAACAGGAGAACATAGATCGTGGGACAGGAAGTATAGAAACAGGGTAACATAGATCGTGGAGAGGAGGTATAGAAACTGGGGGACATACTATCTGGGAGAGGAGGTATAGAAACAGGGGGACGAGGAGAGAAAGGGGTGGATGGATAAAATACAAAAGTAAGGGAGAGGAAGTAACTCGCAGTTATAATGATGTGTTTAACAATTTCATGCACCAGTTACAAAAGAAGAGTTCATGGAAATTGTACGTGGGTTATTAAATGCTATATTTTCACTCGTCTTATCACCCATCCCGGCTCCACAAACTCGCAGTAAATGGATGATATTTAGAAAGGGTATATTCAAAGTAAGCCCGTAATGGAGTGAAGATGTAGTGAAAAGTTACCTAGGAGCACCCTTCAGTACACCCGATGGCAGTCGAACCTCGACCTATTCATCAACAGCAAACCAAAGTTCTGAGTCCCTCCTCCCACTACCCACAAATGCGGCTACTTTCCTCTAGATTTAGCCTTACTCATATTTAACAAATTAATGTAATATATTTAATATTGTGAAACCGATGATTTGAAAAATGTGCAAAAATGAAGTATTAATTATTAATTATTATTTAGCACGCGTCTTACTACCGTTCGGGTTAAGCTAAGTAAATTACATAATGGATTAGGGATTGAAGGGTTGAATATAGAGAAGTGACCCATTTGCGTGGAGGAGAGGGAAACATTTAGAACCCCCACCCCCAGTTCACCACGAGATCGAACCTCGATTCCATCCTCATGGTTGGCTCAAACGACTGGGCGTTAGCTATTAACTATAGAAAACAAAAGCACTCGCCCTTTCAACGACTAGACAAATGTAACGAACGAACTATTACAGGAGCCAACTTTTCCCCTGAGAGGTAAAAGTTACATTTGTGTTTAGTTAGATCCGTGACACGCATTGTTCTGTTTCCATAACGTGGCCAACACCTCTATCTTCCCACTTTCTGCCCCAATGTAACGACACACTGCCAGATAAACTCCACAGGATGAATCCTATCTTAGGACACCCTCCTCGCATTCTGTCTGTCTGTCTACCTGTCAACGAAAGAATCTATCCACTGACAGAGGTGTGCGCAGCGTGTCAACATGTGGACAAGGACTTAAACCGACTAACTTACAACTGACCTAAAACTCCCCAACTGTGCGGACACAATGAGTACAATGGCTTACACGTCAGCTGCTGACTTTTCATTCCTGGGTTCCACTTCCCAGATCTGTCCGTAGTACAAGAGAAGTTGAAATAAACGTTTCACTTTGTTAGGCAGGAACAAAGACCAAAAACACAGGCTACACTCCAATTTTCATAGAAATAGCCTTCTAGGAAATACAAATCGTAATCGAAATTGATAACATTCCAGTTAATCAGAGGTATTTTATAGGTAGGCCTACAGTACCTTCTTCTATACTAATAAAATGATGAGTTTGTCTGTCACGAACGTTGCATTATATCTGCCGCACTTTACTTGACGTATGAATACATGAGAGTAGATATAGTATGTTTCCTAATCGTAAGATATTAAAGGCTCAGTACATAGGGATCGATCGCTAAAGGAGAGCGGGTATTTGGAAGAAATGAAATAAAGAGAAATGAGAAGTATATTTTAAAGTTTAATATTGTGGTGAGAATTGGGCACAAGTTAATCACCATTCATTATAGCTTCGTAACAAAAAAAAAACACCTTCTGTACAACATAAATAAAATGTTTTCAATAATTATTACATTTAGTTTTCTTCACCTGGTAATCTGAACAGATGTTAAATGCTTGTCGCCGGAATTTTCCAAGAGTATGTTTTCTCTCCGTTCAAAAGTTTTTGTTCAGGAACCAACATGTTCATGACAACTGTTCAGACAACCAGTTAAAGAAATTTAGGCTGAACGTATCTAATAAAGCAGTATTTTATTTGGTCCAAAGATGTATTTTACCCTTTGCACTTTGTATCATAGCAGGTGATTTTTTTAAAATACGTCTATTGTAAACATTCATTATAAATCAATAAAAAACAAAATGAGTGCCAAACAAAAGACATCTAAAGGGTTCCTACCCGGGAAATTCAACCACAATATTTATTAACTCGTGTGACTTAGAGATAACTTCCACTGAGAAATGAAGTTCCTTACAAACGTCTAGGCCTTGCCTTCACTGATGATTTCAATTATTTATGAATCGAAACCTAGTAATGTGTATCATAAAACCCCTCGGGTCTTACAAGGACTCGAAGAGCGATCCTTTACTATAGTAGGCAACCCGTGCAATCAAAAGAACTGTAAATATGTTATATTCGTCGCATTCAGATCGGCGTTTGTTTCCTGGCGGCAGTTAAAACACGACATGCCAACTTTACAACTGTAATAATCTGGAGTGATTACAGAGCTCTGAACACTTTCAGGACAAATGACGTCAGTATGGTGATTCAAAAACAATACAGTATCTGACGCACACTTTCCAAACAGAGAGCTTGATCAACACACGGCTTAACAAAATATCGGTGATCACATGGTCTAACGCGTCATTCTCGCCTTAGACGGGATTGTTAGTGATGGAAGATTGGGGTTAGAAACTAGGTCAGATGAACGGTGTTATTTCCTAAACGTTTTCCCACTCTCCTGCCTCACAAATGCTGGTACATTTAATCTAAATAATACCTTACTTATTCATGTTCCGTTAGTGTGGACATGTGATGTCCAACGCATGCGACTGTAAGTCCCGTGTTTGGACCCTGACAGGCTTAATATACGGCCCTAATCGTTCTCTATAGTCGTGTGGTATACTCCATTCACGGTAGGAATTACTCTCTGAAAGGTCTTTTTTCCTACCAATATACTACTATATAATAGCTTTCTGGTAGGGAAAAAGGCCTTTCAGAGAACAATTCCTACGGTGAACAGACTTGAATTATTAGTCGGCGCTAGGTTAAGTTGTGTTGTGTTCGGGTGCCAGGTACAGTCTCGTGCACATGGTAGGTCTATTATTTGAAAACTGGATATTCATGTACCCCTGATGACGGGGGGATTACAATTGTATTTACATTCTTAATTCGTTTAATTAATGATGAAGGGAAACATTATATAGTAATGCATAAGAAAGTAATATTGAATGTTTTTGATAACTTTTTAGAAGAACTCTATAATGTATCAATCAAATTAGACGTATTTCTAGAATTACAAATGTTAGCGACTTTCAATAAATGTTGATCGAAAGTGGGCTTGCTATAAAAATCAGGGTTTCGTGGTTTTCTTTTAGCTACGTCTCCTACAAAAGTATTATGATGTTAAATTCATTCTTCTGCCCGCTACTCGTTAACGAACAAACCACTTCACCAAATTGTGCTAAAACCTCGCTTGCACTCAACTCAAAACGTTCGGTTAACATATAGGCTAAATAAAATGTACCGTACGTCTGCTATTTTGTTTCAGTCTAGTGGCTAAATACACTACTTTGGGGCCTTTTACCCAGCTTCAGATAATCTAACTCCACTGCTTGTGACGGACTGGAACTAAACGTCACTTGATTCGATCCAACGACCCTCAGAAGAGGGTTCAGCCATCATTGCTCGCACTAAAGCGGCACCGTGCACCTTACACTGTAAACCGGGGATTGGGCGAATCTTTGAAGGGCAGCAAAGTCACATCTTACAGTGTCTAACACTAGGAACAGAAGATCTGTAACATCTTACAGTGTCTAACACTAGGAACATAATATCTGTAACATATTACAGTGTCCAACACTAGGAACATAATATCTGTAACATATTACAGTGTCTAACACTAGGAACATGAGACCTGTAACATCTTACAGTGTCTAACACTAGGAACATGAGACCTGTAACATCTTACAGTGTCCAACACTAGGAACATAAGATCTGTAACATATTACAGTGTCTAACACTAGGAACATGAGACCTGTAACATCTTACAGTGTCCAACACTAGGAACATAAGATCTGTAACATATTACAGTGTCTAACACTAGGAACATGAGACCTGTAACATCTTACAGTGTCCAACACTAGGAACATAAGATCTGTAACATATTACAGTGTCTAACACTAGGAACATGAGACCTGTAACATCTTACAGTGTCTAACACTAGGAACATAAGACCTGTAACATCTTACAATGTCTAACACTAGGAACATGAGTCCTGTAACATTTTACAGTGTCTAACACTAGGAACATGAGACATGTAACATCTTACAGTGTCTAACACTAGGAACATAAGATCTGTAACATATTACAGTGTCTAACACTAGGAACATGAGACCTGTAACATCTTACAGTGTCTAACACTAGGAACATAAGACCTGTAACATCTTACAATGTCTAACACTAGGAACATGAGACCTGTAACATTTTACAGTGTCTAACACTAGGAACATGAGACCTGTAACATCTTACAATGTCTAACACTAGGAACATGAGACCTGTAACATCTTAGTGTCTAACACTAGAAACATGAGGCCTGTAATATCTTACAGTGTCTAATACTAGGAACATGAGACCTGTAACATCTTACAGTGTCTAACACTAGGAACATGAGACCTGTAACATCTTACAGTGTCTAATACTAGGAACATGAGACCTGTAACATCTTACAGTGTCTAACACTAGGAACATGAGACCTGTAACATCTTACAGTGTCTAACACTAGGAACATGAGACCTGTAACATCTTACAGTGTCTAACACTAGGAACATGAGACCTGTAACATCTTACAGTGTCTAACACTAGGAACAGGAGTCCTGTAACATTTTAAGTGGTCACTAATTATTCATTTGTTTCGGTATGGAACATAAAATTCAATCATAAATGCGACAAAATGTACTACATTACGAATTTGAGTCCATTCCTTTTAACTATAAGGTAAATGAAGTTTTTTATGTCTGTTTTGTTTTCATAAAGTTAAGTTTTAAAGCCCACTGATAGCCTTATAAGACAGACAATACATGTGTAAAAGTATATTCCATTCATGGTAGGAATTACTCTCTGAAAGGTATTTTTTCCTACCAAAATCCTACTATATAATAGCTTTCTGGTAGGGAAAAAGGCCTTTCAGAAAACAATTCCTACGCTGAACAGACTTTAGTCATTTTTTTGCTATGCTTGGAGACAAACTAGGCACCTCTAAGTCTTTATTCAGCCCCCTTGCCAATCTTACCACGGGGATGGATTCCTTAATTTGTATTGTGATATTTTGCGTACACTTTATACACATACAGTTTAAGTACACGAATTACAAACCAACTTAATCTAGAAGCGCAACAAGCTATAGCTCTAGGGATAGCGGGGTGTGTCATACAAACATAACAAGTAGTGTCTCGGTTATAACAAGCCGGGACTGATCTGTAGACCTCTAGACTTGTGGCAGACCTCTCTAACCTGTTTGTCAGGGGTTACACGGTCCCCTGTGTTGGTTTTAATGGGCTGGTGAAGGCTAGCAGAGCTGTCAGAAGGAACGAGTACATAACTTTCAGACTTTCAGGTCAGACCACTCACTTGTAAACATAACAAATTCATCTGAATGCAGAGGGGCGAAGTGAGATCTCAGAGACAGAAACAAGAACGCAATCATCAACGAATATTAAAAAAACAATACTAGATGGACCTTAAACAGGACAAGGAGTGCTGTTCCCAGGGGGCACACTATGTAACCGGGGTTGTATAAGGTTATAATGTAGTTATAGGACTATTCATTAAGACCAACAATAATATTTGATAGGCTAAGGACAGTAAAATGTATTTTGTCTTCTCGAATATGTACAGAATTCAACTACCACCATCTTGTCGGCGTTCGTTATGCCTACAGCAAGTACACTAGAAACTCGTCCATCCGAATTTGATGGGACCAGGTCCAGCACAAATTAGAGAGATTTCAGATAATCCGTAACTATGTGAATTTTCCCCAGTTAGAGATGTAAGATTGAACATGCGCCATAGTTCGAGGGAATAATACATTTATATAAATATGATATAGAATAAGAAACAAAATGTGATTGTTTGTGAAAAACAATGACAGAATAAGTCGTATAACTTGTTATTTAAGAAATAAAAGTCTATTTAACAGCAACTGTAACGAGAGTGTGCTGTAATTTGCATGACATAATTGTAGTCAAAGCTTTTCAGTTAATATTGATACAGTTTTTTTTTTAGTTAAAAGATTGATCGGGATTAATGGGCTTCTGGTTTATAATTTGCAATTCCTAAATGCCTCAAAGAGTTTGAAAATGCAATAAACATTATTCATCTTATATATTTAAAATAAAAATAACATTTATTCACAAAATTGTTGACATTTATCCAAAAATCTGAATCTAATAGATTTAACACAATAATTCTCTAAAATTTCTGCCTTTAGACATAAAAACTCGCTTTGCTCGTTGGGAGCTCCGCCCTCAAACCCCAAGTGAGTTTTCTTTGCAAGTGGGTGTAAACTAATGTAATTCCAGCGTTGTTTTGAACGTAACAACTTAAAGTTACCGGTATTGTATTGTATTTTTCACACATTATTTTAGTTTCTCCATACTTATAGGGCAACTAGAATCATCAAATTTGGCACGCTTATGGCAATTGGATGTGCCAATATGCCTGACAAATTTTATGATTTTATATATCCCATAAGTGTGTCAAAATTTAAAAAAAAATGTGGAAAATGTGCAAAATATACCAAAAAACAAAAAATCTAGCTCTATCTAAGGTACAACCGATGGAGATAAGACAAAAAGTAATAGGACCAAACTTGTGTATTTTGTCAAATCCGTTGCTGTTGGTGCAATCAGTTTTTTGATAGGTCTTACCGTTTAGCCACAAGAGACCTCCAAAGAAAGGTCCACACCGACTTAAAGTTGCTCCATTTTGAATTTTTTTCGGGGGTAATTTTTTTTTTTAACTTTTTGGAATTTTCCCGTCGGTTAGAGGCTAGAAGCTATAAGTTTGCCAAATTTCAAGTTTCTAGCTCATCTGAAAGTGGGTAAACATTAATGTCAGTGAGTGAGTGAGTGAGTCAGCCATGTGGCTTTATAGTAGTATGATGTAATAGTTATTCGTGTTCAAAAGAGACGTCTTTCAGCCAAGAATACTCAAATTTCCTTGTATAACTCTTTCCGTTATGGTTGGAATTTAAAAGAATTATGAAACCGTAAAATACTTATTTACAAACCGGGCCAGTTGTTTAAAAAAAACCAAGCTGCTATAATCATTTTTCAAAGCAGATATAATGATGCATTGCCTACTAACTCCGAGCATGTATTTATCAGAAGGAATTGTAAAAGGCTACGTGTAAATGACGTCACTTCCTGCTCTGTCTGACAAAACATGGTATTTAAGACCTCCTGACCTGACTTAGCAACGAACACAACAAATCGCTTCACTTCCAATGGGCGTGACCAGCGAGCGAGCAGCAGCTGGTCAATTAATAACAAGGCCAGAAGAAAGAGTATCTGACTTTGCACAGATCGACCAGCAAAACGGAGACGGGGATTGTAGCTGAGACCATAACTTTCGTGCCAGTTCTCAAAACAAGATGGGATTTGGGTTTTTAAAAAATTACCCGTAGACTGGGGTGAGATTGATAATTTTTTTTTTTTACTATTTTTGGAATAATTTGAAAACCATTTGACTTTAATTAAAATAAAAAATACTGTGGGTTTTGTTGAGACATAGCAATTAGTATAAGATTTTTTAATTTTGTGTAAAGTGTTAATAATCTAGCTAATAAAAATATTAAAAGGTATGTCAATCTCACCCAATCATTTGGGGTGAGATTGATACCCCCACCCCAAGAAACCCTCTAAAACTAAAGGCTAGACCGAACCAATGATCATTTTCACCTCATATTGTATTCACCCGTTAGTTTTCAATAAAAACCAGTTGGAATTTTTTAATTTTATGGAGTTAGATTGATAAGCACATAATATTGTCTTAAAACTGCATATAAAAGTGCAAACCATCATCGTTGTCACCGATTTAGAATGGTTCATTATAGTTTCTGGATATTTGATACCACGGCGATAAAGACATTTCTTTTTTCCCAGGTCATCTGACACATTCATCTCATCGTAGTTGAATATATGAGTTGCTGGTACACTTTCTATCGTTCCTTTCAAGTTATTAAAATATTATTTAAGAGACTCTTCTGACACATCTGCTCGTTTCTTTGCAAAGTTTGAACTTATTATTTGGCCTATAGGATCATTATGTCATTTTAGTAAGCAATATGCCCAATCAACTCCAGGCAAGTTATTAGAAAACTTTATCACAGACATACCCTGTCGGTCAAGATAGTTTTTAACAAACACCCTTAAATCAAATAAAGAAAGTGGGAAACCCCAGTCATCACACTTTGTCGGTCCCTCAATTATGGCAACTTCTTCTGCATTTGTCAACGCAGTCTGCCCGCCAGTATGACGACCATGCTTTCCATTAAACTTATTGTGTAGAGTTCCATATGGAATGCCATAGTCTTTTGAAGCTTTGTTCAAAACCAGTTCTCCATCTGCCACTTTTACTAGTGTCTCATTCAACTTCTCCTAAGTGTAATTTCCAAAGGTTTTCCCGCCTAGCTTCTTCTTATAAACTCGCGGCATCTTTTTCCAAAAATTAAAACATATACTATGGGATCACCTGATTATCTGAAAAAATAGGCCATAATTTTATTGACAAACATATATTTTGACATTAAATTAATTATAGCAGTAGGCCTATATTAATTGACATATGCCACAGGCTGAAAGACAAGATAGGCCTATTGTCAGCACAAATTACTCTATCATTCCAAGGAATAAGTTATCCGAAAATATTAAGTGCGTGTTTTTATTATTATTATTATTATTATTTAGCACCGCGTCTTACTACCCGTTCGGGTTATACGCTAAGTGCGTGTTAACATTGCATTCACTCTATGTACTCTTTACTAAATGTACACACCTAACCAATCTGATAAGTTTTGTATGAATGTTTCATAAAAATTGTATTGGTTTGTAAGGTTATCAATCTCACCCCACATTACTTTGATGTATTTTATGCTAAAAGTTGTTAAGTTACAGGAGTCTACAATACATCTTTTTTATCCTTAGATAATATGATATAGTTAAATTATCCAACAAAAAAATTAATACTAACTTTTTTTAAATAATGTACAGTACAATGAAAAGTTTGGCAGCTTTAAGATGTATAAGGGTGACCTGGTGGTCTAGGGGTAAGGTGTTGCACTTCTGTGCTGGGGGTCAGGGGTTCAATCCTCGGTCCCGGCACAGATTTATCTGATTGCCAAACCCTTCCTTCACCTCTGACAAGGCGTGTATTAATCACAACTTGTGAATGTGAGGAATGCCAGGCCTCCACCGTGGTTCGGATTCCGCGTTAAACTGTAGGTCCTCCATTTCATCTCACAATCACCCTACCATTACACATTAGCGTAAGTGCATGTAGCCCGAACGGATAGTAAGACGCGGTGCTAATAATAATAATAATAATAATAAGATGTACAAGCATTTTAACCACCATATAAAATATTTTTATCACAGTCACTTATTGTATGTATGGTTTCCCTCCAAAACACAATTATTAGTCATCTATCAGAGTGGCCAACTGTAAAATATGAAAATTATCTACATAAATGATAGTGTGTTAGGGCTCTCAAAATAGTGATGATTTGTGAGTATCAATCTCACCCCAGTCTACGGGACCATAAGAGAATATATCAATCTGAGCTTACTAATTAATGTGCGTCCCCTGAAGATTTGTTCCAATGCTGGGAGAAAGTCACAGATTTTGATGAAAATCATCGCACAGAAATTTAGTCGACACTTTTTACCGCGCATAGGACTTTATGCTGCCAATATTACAATGACAAGTGTACGAATGCGCGTATCATGATGGAGTAAATATACAAGCTATTTTATTAATTTGTTAGTAAGGGTTAGAGACGTCTAAATATAATATTCTTTTAATTGAAAATTGGCAGCACTAAGCCCTTTAAAGTCGAAGACGGCTGCGTTACCTGGTAGCTGGTGAACCTAATTGATTACAGATATGTAGCTGACGATTTACACACGCCCATAACAAAAATCTGCCTTAAAATATGAGTGAAGAATTATTCTGATCACGGAACGGTTCTTGAATAGCTCAGTGATTATAACGATGGCGTACTAAGCCAAAGGTCCCAGGTTCTAATCCTGTGTCCAGGTGTAATTTTTCAATTTAGAGAATATGATGTTTAGATGCTGCTATAGTCGTAGTTAACAACTAAAATAGTTTAGCTATTTAGTTCATTATAATATTAAATTGTTAGTTCATAGGTATTGATAATATCTATCAGAAGCTACAGCTGCAGATCACATGACTTGACGTATGAATAGGTGAAAGTAGATTTAATAACTTTTTCAAGCTGTCCTCTGAAGATTGGCTTGTAGTGGATTACTTGATTATTTACCGTGCAAAGTTGACTCATCCAAAACTAGATAATATCTGCATAACTTGTTGTAACTACATGCAAATGTCAACATGTAGACCACTTCTTACAAGCTCATATAGTTGTTAATAAAAACATTAGATGAACAGGTTTTGGTTGCTATGGTTGGAAATGCTTGAAGGTCGATTTGACAGGTTTAAAAGCAAGCTTCATTCAGGAGTATTTACCTCCCTACGTTATATCTGTGAGGTGAGAGCTGTATTACCTTTCTAAGCTACGTCATATCTGTGAGGTGAGAGCTGTATTACCTTCCTAAGCTAAGTTATATCTGTGAGGTGAGAGCTGTATTACCTTCCTAAGCTACGTTATATCTGTGAGGTGAGAGCTGTATTACCTTTCTAAGCTACGTTATATCTGTGTCATGATAGCTGTATTACCTTCCTAAGCTACGTTATATCTGTGAGGTGAGAGCTGTATTACCTTCCTAAGCTACGTTATATCTGTGAGGTGAGAGCTGTATTACCTTTCTAAGCTACGTTATATATGTGTCATGAGAGCTGTATTACCTTCCTAAGCTACGTTATATCTGTGAGGTGAGAGCTGTATTACCTTCCTAAGCTACGTTATATCTGTGAGGTGAGAGCTGTATTACCTTCCTAAGCTACGTTATATCTGTGAGGTGAGAGCTGTATTACCTTCCTAAGCTACGTTATATCTGTGTCATGAGAGTTATACTCCTATACTCCTAAGCTCGTTATATCTGTGAGGTGAGAGCTTTATTACCTTCCTAAGCTACGTTTTGTTTGTGAAACTCCATGTATTTATAGTTAGCAAACGAAATTAATATCATTAGAAGACCTATTACTCATTACGTCCAGCTTCCACCATTAATATTAACTATTCCTAAACCCACAGCACTGACCGCAATATACTCTAAGATTGAGGACGAGGAGCTAAGTATTCAAATACTGGTCGGATGTACTGAGGGTGTTTTTTCCTAAATGTTTTCCCCCCTCTTTTTTAACGCAAATGTGGGTATTCTTCCTCTAAATTCAACCTTTTCATCCTTAACACCCTATCGTAACTAGTACATATGTGTATAACCTGAACGGATAGTAAGTAATACGCGGTGATGGAAAAAAGTAGTTTATTAATGCTTCATCCCACTAAATCCCACTAATTCGTGCGTTATGATTTACTCACTATTATTTGCTTTTGCGTTATGATTTACTCACTATTATTCGAGCGTTATGATTTACTCACTATTATTCGTGCGTTTATGATCGCACTATTATTTGTGCGTTATGATTTACTCACTATTATTTGTGAGGATCACTGTATCATGACATCCAGTATCCAGTTAACCTTTCAAATGGCTTACTATAGATCCGAGCCGTTAATTTTACATATTTTGAATGATTCTGTTGATAACAATAATAATAGAGGAAATTGTTATCAATGTTTCCAGTAATAAAACAAGTTTGTATTTTATAAAGGGACCTTCCTTTGAGAATTGGACTGTACCATTATTAGACAGTGGGTTGATGTAAAATAACTTTTTTTGTGCACTACTTTTTACCATCCATCCGGGCGTATTTACACCAATATGGTAGGCATGAGACAGGTAGAAGTTAGATTAAATGTACCCGCATTGGACAGATAGTGATAACCCATTTAGAGAAAAAACTGCCTTGGTATATTTAGCTTCACTCTCAACAGACCAGACGATAATGACGCCCTTGACCGCGTGTCCACCAGTACGATTCCCTTCCCCCATTCCCAAAACTCTGAATAGTCTGTATTGGGGTATTAGGGTATCTGAGCTGCGATAGTGAGTGGGACAGGGGGGGGGGGGGGGGAACTCTTTCAAGAGTTGTTGCCTCATTATTGGCTTTTGTGCCTCAAGAGAGGACTGAATTATTAGTCTCCGCTAGTTCTCGCCTGCTCTTCTTTATATGGAGATTTATTGCTTTGTTTCTCTCATTCATCCCTTCCTCGTTCGTTTAGAGTATGATGATCATCCTACCCTGACTGAGAATAGTGAGCAATTGTGGACATGAGGACTAAACGTCAGGTTCGTCTAGTACGGTTTATCGGTATTTCCCGCCATAACTCCGCGCAAATGCGGGTACACTTCTTCTAAATTCAACCTCACCTATCCCTGACAAATCAAAGTAACTAGTACATACGTGTAGAAACTGGATGGGTAGTAAGGCATGGAATTAAAAAACAATTAGTTCAGTGGGCACAACCTAGCATTTAATTGGGGGGTGGAGGGCTTAGGGGGGCGCCGTATCACGTGATCAATATTTATTTCTGTAGTGTTTTTTTAATTTTCCAGCCAATAACTAAAGTAGCAACACAATCGCTTTTTAAGATCAAGTCTTAATATTTGTATTTAATTTGTGATAAACTCTTCCTTAAAATTGACTCTTGACCTTGGGACATTGAGAAAGGATTGAGGGGCGGCTATAACCTGCTTGCCCCTCGTCAGTACGCCACTGACCATGTTTATTTCACAGCTGCTATAACCAACACCACCCCATCAAAAGTGACAGATAACAGACGATTTACGAAAAGTTTTGAACTTTCGCGAGCCAATCATTTACTGATCCCGAACGGTAATTTGTCTTTAATTGTGAAATAGCTGAGCTTAAACAATTATAAATTAACACATGTTCCATCCTAGCCAGGAATCGAACCTAGTAGCCCTTGTACCAGTGGGAAGACAACGTAAAGACTGTGTTAATATTTCGGTGAGGAAAGTAACGCGAAACTACCTCACTCCTCATTTCCCTAGTGTTCCTCTTCAGTACTGCTTGAGCTTTACGGCTGACGGTGGATCCAACCAGCCCTCAGTGAGTACTATATATAAATCTGATAGCCTCTATATCCCCAGATGAGTACTATACATACATCTGATAGCCTCTATATCCCCAGGTGAGTATTATACATACATCTGATAGCCTATATATCCCCAGGTGAGTACTATACATACATCTGATAACATCTATATCCCCAGGTGAGTACTATACATACATCTGATAGCCTCAATATCCCCAGGTGAGTACTATACATACATCTGATAGCCTCAATATCCCCAAGTGAGTACTATACATACATCTGATAACCTCTATATCCCCAGGTGAGTACTATACATACATATGATAGCCTCAATATCCCCAGGTGAGTACTATACATACATCTGATAACCTCTATATCCCCAGGTGAGTACTATACATACATCTTATAACCTCTATATCCCCAGGTGAGTACTATACATACATCTGATAGCCTCAATATCCCATGTGAGTACTATACATACATCTGATATCCTCTATATCCCTAAGTGAGTACTATACATACATCTGATAGCCTCTATATCCCCATGTGAGTACTATACACACATCTGATAGCCTCTATATCCCCAGGTGAGTAATATACATACATCTGATAACCTCTATATCCCCATGTGAGTACTATACATACATCTGACAGCCTCAATATACCCAGGTGAATACTATACATACATCTGATATCCTCTATATACCTAAGTGAGTACTATACATACATCTGATAGTCTCTATATCCCCAGGTGAGTACTATACACACATCTGATAGCCTCTATATCCCCAGGTGACTACTATACATACATCTGATAGCCTCTATATCATCAGGTGAGTACTATACATAAATCTGATAGCCTCTATATCCCCATGTGAGTACTATACATACATCTGATAGCCTCTATATCCCCATGTGAGTACTATACATACATCTGATAGCCTCTATATCCCCAGGTGAGTACTATACATACATCTGATAGCCTCTATATCCCCAGGTGAGTACTATACATACATCTGATAGCCTCTATATCCCCAGGTGAGTACTATACATACATCTGATAGCCTCTATATCCCCAGGTGAGTACTATACATACATCTGATAGCCTCTATATCCCCAGGTGAGTACTATACATACATCTGATAGCCTCTATATCCCCAGGTGAGTACTATACATAAATCTGATAGCCTCTATATCCCCAGGTGAGTACTATACATACATCTGATAGCCTCTATATCCCCAGGTGAGTACTATACATACATCTGATAGCCTCTATATCCCCAGGTGAGTACTATACATAAATCTGATAGCCTCTATATCCCAGGTGAGTACTATACATACATCTGATAGCCTCAATATCACCACCATCAACAATCTAATAGAGAAACTGACGCCGTATACCGTTTGACCAGCGAGCCTTAGGGATATATTAAATCGTATCTAATGATCCCAGGAAAATACACATGTGGAACAAACATATGACTCTCCCCTTGTCATTCAGCCCCCCCCCCCCAACTATCAGGGGGAGATGTTTAGGGGATGAAACGCTCCAAGCACCCTACACTCAACTACCCCCTCACCCCTAACCCCCTGACAAACCCTTTACTTGCACAGCACGCACTTTCCTTAAAAATATAAGTACAAATTCTAACAATGTGGCAGTGGATTGGGAAATTTCGCGAGCTCCTGGGATGGAGGGGTGGGGGGAGGGGTGGAGAGCGCTTGCATTCCTGGACCGTCTTGGAGAGACTTTGATGAGCAGAGAGCAAGGAAATTCCAAGACTTTCACGGGGAGTACAAGCGCAATCCAAACAAACTAGAGCATATCCCGATCAAATAGGGCTAGTTCCTTGTCTCGCTTCTCACTTCCATGCCTTGCCCGCACTGGTGGGCACGTGGGCTAAATGTCAGGCCCGTCTAGTCTGGTTTGCCAGTGGTGGGACCATTGAGGGTTATTTAACAAGGGTTTCCCACCTAACTTCGATGCAAAACTGGGCACATATCCTTTAATTTCTACCTTTCTCATCCCTGTATTGTCGTAATAAGAAGGCATGTGGCCTGAATAAATAGTAACGCCCCATTTTAAAAAAATCTACCTTAAATGAGGCCCAAATTTCCCTCATTATTCATTAAATAAACAAACTAAAACCACAGATGTCTCCTGTTCACAGGTAAATCGACATTAGTTTTAGTTTGTACTAAAAACATTTAAACTATTCAAGGTTTTATTTGCTACTTGTTTATGAAATAACTTCCGGTTGGAATATGTAAAGATACTTTGGGGTCTTCAATGAATAGTGCTGCGACTCTTCGTATTTCATCTTCAAATATTCTTCATCCCTTCTTGTAAATTTATATTTAATAAGTCTATTTTAGACTTTCATTCAAGTTTTTATTAAATGCCGGCCTCTGTCTCAAAATTCCCGGGCCTTATTTTGCTTTCCAGATTGCTGGACATTTATTATTATTTCCAGCCACGCGAGTTAAGGCCGCAACGACCAGAATTAGCTGAGAGGTTAGCACTCATATCTTTAATCAAGACCGCCGAGCGTACTTTCCTGTTTCTCTCTCTCTTGTTGAGCTCCCTTAGCACCCCCTCATCCTGTTCTGTAAGATTAGATTGATATAATCTCGATTTTATTGCTTAGAAATGTTGTCAAGAACTGAACTTTGTAACTAGACCATCTCCTTATGGAAAACCCTCAACGTGGGGATTGCGAGCTAAGGGCAGTATTTTTGTAGTTTTAATAGCAAAAAAAAAAAAAAAAATAGGCAAAGTAAATAAAATATTTCTCCAGTAGAAATTAGTTTTCTTCATATGTTGATATCAACAGTTCTTGACTATGTATCATAAGCAGGTCAAATGGGGACATTATAGGGACAGTTTAACAAGCTCTGCTTACCGTGGCAACACTACACGACCCTACTAGGAGCGATTGGTCAAATGGGTACATTACAGGTACAGTTTAACAAGCTCTGCTTACCGTGGCAACACTACACGACACTACTAGGAGCGATTGGTCAAATGGGTACATTACAGGGACAGTTTAACAAGCTCTGCTTACCGTGGCAACACTACACGACACTACTAGGAGCGATTGGTCAAATGGGAACATCACAGGGACAGTTTAACAATCTCTGTTTACCGTGGCAACACTACACGACACTACTAGGAGCGATTGGTCAAATGGGTACATCACAGGGACAGTTTAACAAGCTCTGTTTACCGTGGAAACACTACACGGCACTACTAGGCGCGATTGGTCAAATGGGTACATTACAGGGACAGTTTAACAAGCTCTGCTTACCATGGCAACACTACACGACACTACTAGGAGCGATTGGTCAAATGGGTACATTACAGGGACAGTTTAACAAGCTCTGCTTACCGTGGCAACACTACACGACACTACTAGGAGCGATTGGTCAAATGGGAACATCACAGGGACAGTTTAACAAGCTCTGCTTACCGTGGCGCAACACTACACGACACTGCTAGGAGCGATTGGTCAAATGGGTACATCACAGGGACAGTTTAACAAGCTCTGCTTACCGTGGCAACACTACACGGCACTACTAGGTGCGATTGGTCAAATGGGTACATCACAGGGACAGTTTAACAAGCTCTGGTTAACCTGATAGCACTACACGACACGACACTGTCTTTTTATGTCACTGCTTCTTACTACTAGTTCGGGCTGTACGCATATGACCTAACTACGCTACTGTGTTAGGACGAGTGAGGCGGTATTTAGACGAGGGGTGTCCGCATTTATGTGGAAGTAGAGTGAAAAACCACCCGCAGTACACTGTGTTGGGGGAGGGGGATTAGGGAGAATGGAGGGGATGAAAGTGTTGGCACCCTTGTGAGATACAAACCTTCAACATCCTGGACTCACACATGGCACTAAACTGTGTGAAATAAAGGTTGGATCTTCAAGCCCCTCTCCACGCCAATGAAAGTATTACTATTAGGTGTTATGTCTTACGACAGGTCCATTACTTTAGTCAGTGAACTTAGACCGACAATGCACCCTGTCCTCTGCCTCCTCCTTCAGCTCAAAGAATGTTCTTCTCTCCTTCAAGTCATCCAAAATTTGAATCCTCTTTCTTCCTAAGCTCCTCTTTCCCTCAACCTTTCCTTCTATGACGTCGTGCAGAAGACAGTTCCTCCGAAGATCCAGTTTCCTTTATACCAAAGAACCACATCCAAAGAGTCTCTTCTCACCCACTCTTCTTAGGACTTGTTCACTTGTCCCCCTGTCTGTCCACCTGATCTTCTCACCCACTCTTCTTAGGACTTGTTCGTTCGTCACCCTGTCTGTCCACCTGATCTTCTCACCCACTCTTCTTAGGACTTGTTCGTTTGTCCCCCTGTCTGTCCACCTGATCTTCTCACCCACTCTTCTTAGGACTTGTTCACTTGTCCCCCTGTCTGTCCACTTTATCTTCTCACACACTCTTCTTAGGACTTGTTCACTTGTCCCCCTGTCTGTCCACCTGATCTTCTCACCCACTCTTCTTAGGACTTGTTCACTTGTCCCCCTGTCTGTCCACCTGATCTTCTCACCCACTCTTCTTAGGACTTGTTCGTTTGTCACCCTGTCTGTCCACCTGATCTTCTCAAGTCTTCTCCAGCACTACATTTCAAAGCTCTCCATCCTTTGTCATCAGACTTCCCAGGTTATGGAAATATATATTTTCTAAAATATCTTCCTCATCAATAGCCCTGAATTTAAATTACTTTTTTATTATTTTTCCCAGGAATTAGCAATGTTTATGTCTCCAGGGATGCAAGTGCTGAAGTGTCTTCAAATAAGTGAGAAAAGTGACAAGAAGCCATAAAAGAGTGATTAATAAGTGACTTTTAAGACAATTAAAAGTGACTAAGAGTGACAAAAATACCTCAGCAGTATAATCATTTGTGTCTTTTTCTTTGTTCCTAACAAAAAGGCCAGTTAAGACCAAAGCTTAACTTAACTTTAAGAAATTCACCAAAATAAATTTAAAAAGAAGTGTAATTTGAGCTTTGATCCTGGATGGGGTATGACCTACAAAAAATGGTTAGCAATATTTTATTTGGAAAAGAGTTACAAAAGACAACTAAATCATATTTTAGGTTTTTTATTAACAAATGAAGTTATTAAAGATGTTTTGTGTTTTTCAATTTTCTTTTGAAGGTGGTCTGTCTCTCTTATGGTAATTTCTTCCTCTTTTTGTACTTGGCAAACATCTGTCAACATTGCTTGGGCAATTCTTCCTGAAAATTTTTCTTCTTCAAAGCCTTGTGTAACCTTTCATTGGTTTCTGTGAACAATTTATTTGCAGTTTTGCATTTTTTTTTCTTCAAGTTTCTGCTTCTCTTTTAGTTCATCTTGGTGTTTCAAATTTTCTTCATTCCCTCTTGTAATGTTTCTTAAATTTTCTTCTTTTCTTCTTTCAATGTATTCATTTTCTTTCTTCTTTTTATCATCAATTTTTAATTTTATTTTCTTCCAAGTAATTTTGACCACTTTTGTAAGCACCTTGGGCAAGAGCTAATAATTATCTTGTAATGGGAAATAGTCTGGTTTATTATTATAATATTGTGATGCATTTTTTGTAGTTAGATATGGATTTAGTATTAGTTCTGACATTTGGTTCCGATCTTTTGTGAGGACTCTACCCGAGAAGGAAAACCTTCTTTCAAACTTTTAATTTCCATTGGAAATAGATAGGGAAACTTTTACAACTTTACAGAGTTGGATAAATATTGATGTTTTCAGCTGGATTGTAAAATGTGAACAAATAGCTCCAAAATTTGTCTGCTCTAACACCTTCAATTTTATGAATTTTGTCCTCAAGCTGCAAAAGCTTCCACTCATCAATCAAACTATCTTCAGAAACATTAAATAGTTTCCTATAGTTCAGTTGTACACAGTTAAATATTCCTGGCCCCACAAGCGCTTATCCGCTCAAAACCTTCCTCCCGTTAAAAACAAAACCGTGAAAATAAAAATGCTACATTAATACAACTTTGTATCATTTAAAAACAAAACCTTTGTTGCGAATTATTTTTGAAAACATTATAAATAATTAATATTATGATTTTTTTTCTCTTAGCACTGCGTCTTACCACCCGTTCGAGCTATATGCCTATGTACTGATTATACTTTTTGGTTAGGGATGAGGAAGGCTGAATTTAGAGAAAGTGCACTTAAATTTGCATGATGATAGAGTGGAAAACCATTTAGTAAAAATCACTCTCAGTGCACCCGACCGGTATTAAACTCCAATCTCTACGATCTCGGCAGTCTATTCTATTGTGAGAGTAGTACCTTAGACCATGCGGCCACCAAAGCGGGTAAAATGCAATTTCGAATAAAATCATTAATAGGTGATATGTTTTTAAGAAACCCCCTCAGTTTCTTATAGTTGAGATTCACTTTAAATTATGACAGCGGTGACCTGGCGGTCTAGGGGTAAGGTGTTGGACTTCTGTGCTGGGGGTCAGGGGTTCAATCCTCGGTCCTGGCACAGATTTATCTGATTGCCAAACCCTACATGTATTAATCACAACTTGTGAATGTGAGGAATGCCAGGCCTCCACCGTGGTTCGGATTCCACGTTAAACTGTAAGTCCTCCATTTCATCTCACAATCACCCTACCATTACACATTAGTGTAAGTGCGTATAACCCGAACGGGTAGTAAGACGTGGTGATGATAATAATAATAATAGTAATTAATAATGGCAGCAAAAAACAACAAAAACTAACAAGTGGGAGATATTATGCAGCTCTTAGATTTTATACTACATTCAATGTTTCTTAATAAGATAACTAAATAATGAAGATCTTCCTTCTTGAAAAACCCTTAAAACTCCCAGACAAGTAAGCCTAATAATTTTGTTTAGAAAAGTGACTCAAAGTGAGTTTTTCTTAAAAAAAAGTGACTTTAAGTGACTAACAAAAAGAAAAGTGATAAAAGTGACCCACTGGTATCACTCTTGTTTCGAACATGTATCTGACGAGTGGTAGTTACACTCTGCTATAGGTGTATAAGCAGTAAGATTGTAGTTAAATACAAGGAGTTATGTAACTTGACTCGCATGTAGTTACAGTCACGGTATTTCCCTCCTTTCATAAACTTTGCCGATATCAGATATAAATTAAACTTGTACTACCCGCTTCGGTGATTGAATGGTCTAAGGCGTTACTCTTGCAATAAACTGGACTGCCAATGACGGGGAGATAGGAGCTCGAAGGGTGCAGATTACTTATTATTATTATTATTAGCACCGCGTCTTACTACCCGTTCTGGTTATACGCACTTACGCTAATGTGTGATGGTAGGGTGATTGTGAGATGAAATGGAGGACCTTCAGTTTAACGTGGTGGAATCCGAACCACGGTGGAGGCCTGGCATTCATCACATTCACAAGTTGTGATTAATACACGTCTTGTCAGAGGTGAAGGAAGGGTTTGGCAATCAGATAAATCTGTGCCGGGACCGAGGATTGAACCCCGGACCCCCAGCACAGAAATCTGACACCTTACCCCTAGACCACCAGGTCACCGCAGATTACTTAGGGTGGTTTACTTAAATGGTTTCACATTCTCCCTCCATGCAAATACAAGGTACACTCTCTCTAAATTCAACCTTCCTCATCCCTAGCTCGTTAGCGTAATTAGTACTGTACATACGCGTACAACCTGAACAGGTAGTAAATATATTATTATATTATAATTATGAGAATATTAATTGCATGATACGCCTTTGTATATAAGTTCCATATGGTCCTAACAAATAGGAATGGCCGAGTTTCAAACACTTTACGCCAGAAAACAGATTACATCGTGAGAGTTCCAGTATAACAACCTAAACTTTGCATACTTTAATTAGATAAAATTGTTATAATGGTGTCTTAGGCCTGGTTCACATACTCCATACCAGGCCTTTAGTCCCTAATGGCGTGCATCAGAGAAGTAGGTTAATTTTCACATTTAGTTTAATTAAAAGAAATTGAGATGAATTTTATAAACTGTTGAAGTAAGTTATTTGGCTAAGTACAGTATAATAATGTTTAATAGATGAGGAAAGTACTATCATGCCCTTAAAAAATATGAAATATTCTAGATTTTTCTATAACTAAATTTTAAGTAATGCCTATTTATTATTATTATTATTATTATTATTACTAACCATTCCGCGCGATCAATTTTTCACGTATTATTTTGAAATGACAAATGGTTGAGCGTTGTATCCACTGTCACAGAAACGGCCTCATATTCAGTTTTTTTATTTAAAATGTTACTTTGAAAAACATGTATCTTGAAAGAGAGCTTGATCGTAACAGGTAGAGCTTAAATCCAAACTGAAACTATTTCCTCGGGCTTCACCTGCCAATCCTGAACGAGCAAAGATTTCACCAAAAGGGGGCCACAATGGCAAACATTGAATGACTCGGCATAAAACCTTTTATCTAATTTTCTTTGTCGGCATTTAATAATGGCTGGATCTAAGAATCATTGAGAGGAAAACATCCTCTCATTGTGTGAGGGTCCTAAATGTTATTCTTCCACGAAATACGATTTTAATACACCCACCCCAGAAGAAATTGATGAAGTAGAAATAAAACCTGAAGCTTATCACAGTGTTCTGTACAAGATGTCCAAGTTTCAATCCCAGAATGTTTCTAAACGTAGTGATGTAGTATTTGTTTGTCTGTAACTTTCCTCCAGGGATTGTACCTTTGTTTACACTCAAAGAACATGATAGAAAATGTAGCCTACATAAGTCTATGATGTTAGTTAAAACATAACAGTTAGTTCCAATTATTACCACTAGAAAGCACTAGAATGATGATGAAACTGAGCTTATAAAGGATCACAATCGATTATTGGTATTATTTCCTTGGATAACGTCTGTTGGTTGGGTGAGGAGACAAAGCCATCAGCTAAACATTCACCAGAGTTTTAAAACAAAGAGAAAAACCATCAGTTAAACATTCACCAGAGTTATAAAACAAAGAGAAAAACCATCAGTTAAACATTTACAAGAGTTTTAAAACACGGAGAAAAGCCATCAGTTAAACATTCACAAGAGTTATAAAACACGGAGAAAAGCCATCAGTTAAACATTTACAAGAGTTTTAAAACAAAGAGAAGATCCATCAGTTAAACATTCACCAGAGTTATAAAACAAAGAGAAAAACCATCAGTTAAACATTCACCAGAGTTGTAAAACAAAGAGAAAAACCATCAGTTAAACATTCATAGGAGTTGTAAAACAGAGAAAAACCATCAGTTAAACATTCACCAGAGTTGTAAAACACGGAGAAAAGCCATCAGTTAAACATTCACCAGAGTTGTAAAACACGGAGAAAAGCCATCAGTTAAACATTCACCAGAGTTGTAAAACAAAGAGAAAAGCCATCAGTTAAACATTCATAGGAGTTGTAAAACAGAGAAAAGCCATCAGTTAAACATTTACAAGAGTTTTAAAACAAAGAGAAAAACCATCAGTTAAACATTCACCAGAGTTATAAAACAAAGAGAAAAACCATCAGTTAAACATTCACCAGAGTTGTAAAACACGGAGAAAAGCCATCAGTTAAACATTCACCAGAGTTGTAAAACACGGAGAAAAGCCATCAGTTAAACATTCACCAGAGTTGTAAAACAAAGAGAAAAGCCATCAGTTAAACATTCACCAGAGTTGTAAAACACGGAGAAAAACCATCAGTTAAACATTCACCAGAGTTGTAAAACACGGAGAAAAGCCATCAGTTAAACATTCACCAGAGTTGTAAAACAAAGAGAAAAGCCATCAGTTAAACATTCACCAGAGTTGTAAAACAAAGAGAAAAACCATCAGTTAAACATTCACCAGAGTTGTAAAACAGAGAAAAGCCATCAGTTAAACATTCACCAGAGTTGTAAAACACAGAGAAAAACCATCAGTTAAACATTCACCAGAGTTGTAAAACAGAGAAAAGCCATCAGTTAAACATTCACCAGAGTTGTAAAACAAAGAGAAAAACCATCAGTTAAACATTCACCAGAGTTGTAAAACACGGAGAAAAGCCATCAGTTAAACATTCACCAGAGTTGTAAAACAAAGAGAAAAGCCATCAGTTAAACATTCACCAGAGTTGTAAAACAAAGAGAAAAACCATCAGTTAAACATTCACCAGAGTTGTAAAACAGAGAAAAGCCATCAGTTAAACATTTACAAGAGTTTTAAAACAAAGAGAAAAACCATCAGTTAAACATTCACCAGAGTTATAAAACAAAGAGAAAAACCATCAGTTAAACATTCACCAGAGTTGTAAAACAGAGAAAAACCATCAGTTAAACATTCACCAGAGTTGTAAAACACAGAGAAAAACCATCAGTTAAACATTCACCAGAGTTGTAAAACAAAGAGAAAAACCATCAGTTAAACATTCATAAGAGTTGTAAAACACAGAGAAAAGCCATCAGTTAAACATTCACCAGAGTTGTAAAACACAGAGAAAAACCATCAGTTAAACATTCACCAGAGTTGTAAAACAAAGAGAAAAACCATCAGTTAAACATTCATAAGAGTTGTAAAACAAAGAGAAAAGCCATCAGTTAAACATTCACCAGAGTTGTAAAACACGGAGAAAAACCATCAGTTAAACATTCATAGGAGTTGTAAAACACAGAGAAAAGCCATCAGTTAAACATTCACCAGAGTTGTAAAACAAAGAGAAAATCCATCAGTTAAACATTCATAAGAGTTGTAAAACAAAGAGAAAAGCCATCAGTTAAACATTCACCAGAGTTGTAAAACAAAGAGAAAAACCATCAGTTAAACATTCACCAGAGTTGTAAAACAGAGAAAAGCCATCAGTTAAACATTCATAGGAGTTGTAAAACACAGAGAAAAGCCATCAATTAAACATTCACCAGAGTTGTAAAACAAAGAGAAAATCCATCAGTTAAACATTCATAGGAGTTGTAAAACAAAGAGAAAAACCATCAGTTAAACATTCACCAGAGTTGTAAAACACGGAGAAAAGCCATCAGTTAAACATTCACCAGAGTTGTAAAACAGAGAAAAGCCATCAGTTAAACATTCACCAGAGTTGTAAAACACGGAGAAAAGCCATCAGTTAAACATTCATAGGAGTTGTAAAACACAGAGAAAAGCCATCAGTTAAACATTCACCAGAGTTGTAAAACAAAGAGAAAATCCATCAGTTAAACATTCATAAGAGTTGTAAAACAAAGAGAAAAGCCATCAGTTAAACATTCACCAGAGTTGTAAAACAAAGAGAAAAGCCATCAGTTAAACATTCACCAGAGTTGTAAAACACAGAGAAAAGCCATCAGTTAAACATTCACCAGAGTTGTAAAACAAAGAGAAAATCCATCAGTTAAACATTCACCAGAGTTGTAAAACAAAGAGAAAATCCATCAGTTAAACATTCACCAGAGTTGTAAAACAATGAGAAGATCCATCAGTTTAACATTCACCAGAGTTGTAAAACACAAGCGTTACTAAAGGTTAGGTATCCATTTTTAATTAAAAACCATCAGTTGTAATCGCCAACTTCTTATTGATTTTATACATTTTATTTTTTCACCGCGTCTTACAACATGTCCGGCATGTCCATATTTAATTACGCTAATCGGTTAGGAAAGAGCAAGGTACTAGATAGAGGAAATGTACCCCCATTAGCGAGTGAGAAGGATGGTAAACCATTTAGTTGAAACCTCATCCACCAGATCCGGTTAGGAGTATAACCTTGAGCTTGCCTTCAGTAGAAAACTCAGTTGTCTTGAGGAAGTTTGGGCGGGTATGTAAACACCTGTTAGCCCTGCCTTGTGTGTTTGTTTACTTTATATTCGTGTTTATATTTCCAGTGGATCAAGTTTCGCTGTAATGACCATCAGTGTTGAGTCTACAAGTATTGCGATGCCTCACTCAACGGTTAAAATGTTTCTTCTTGAGCCGAACGTGTGCCTTTTCGGGGTGATTGCGTCAGACGTTCTAAGGCCTATTTACTCCGCCTACCCGGTAATATCGAGAGTGATTTTGTCGAGATATGTCTATTATTTTACAGTATTAAGACCATTTTATGTCTTTTATGAGAAGCTTGCCATCATTTTCAGACATTTTTACGATGGGAAAAAAGACTATTTGATCCAATAAAAGTTTTTTTTCTGTAGAATATTACTGCTTCCTTGTGAGAAATATATGAACTACATAAAGCGTTTTATTCAAAGAGCGGGATTTATATTTTATAACTTAAATTATGTGGCTACATTATTTATTTTCCTTTTGCAGTTCTTATAATTACTGTATTGGTCTGTTGAACTTGGTTAACTTGGAAAAGGTTAGTTTCCTTATGTGGTCAAGGTTCGAGTCCCGCCTTGGGATGTATTGTGATTGAAAGAATGATCGTGTTAAAACAGTTTGATGTGATTATAAGCAGTGTTAACTCATGAAGACAGGTGGTAGAACACATACAACTGGTGTTCCATCATGGAGGAAGCTGGTAGAACACATTATAACCGGTGTTACCTCATGAAGACAGGTGGTAGAACACATACAACTGGTGTTCCATCATGGAGGAAGCTGGTAGAACACATTATAACCGGTGTTAACTCATGAAGACAGGTGGTAGAACACATACAACTGGTGTTCCATCATGGAGGAAGCTGGTAGAACACATTATAACCGGTGTTACCTCATGAAGACAGGTGGTAGAACACATTACAACTGGTGTTCCATCATGGAGGAAGCTGGTAGAACACATTATAACCGGTGTTACCTCATGAAGACAGGTGGTAGAACACATTACAACTGGTGTTCCTCATGAAGACAGGTGGTAGAACACATACAACTGGTGTTCCATCATGGAGGAAGCTGGTAGAACACATACAACTGGTGTTCCATCATGGAGGAAGCTGGTAGAACACATTATAACCGGTGTTCCTCATGGAGATAGCTGGTAGAACACATTATAGCCAGTGTTCCCTCATGAAGACAGCTGGTAGAACACATTATAGCCAGTGTTCCCTCATGAAGACAGCTGGTAGAACACATTATAACCAGTGTTAACTCATGAAGACAGGTGGTAGAACACATACAACTGGTGTTCCATCATGGAGGAAGCTGGTAGAACACATTATAGCCAGTGTTCCCTCATGAAGACAGCTGGTAGAACACATTATAACCAGTGTTAACTCATGAAGACAGGTGGTAGAACACATACAACTGGTGTTCCATCATGGAGGAAGCTGGTAGAACACATTATAACCGGTGTTCCTCATGGAGATAGCTGGTAGAACACATTATAGCCAGTGTTCCCTCATGAAGACAGCTGGTAGAACACATTATAGCCAGTGTTCCCTCATGAAGACAGCTGGTAGAACACATTATAACCAGTGTTAACTCATGAAGACAGGTGGTAGAACACATACAACTGGTGTTCCATCATGGAGGAAGCTGGTAGAACACATTATAACCGGTGTTCCTCATGGAGATAGCTGGTAGAGCACATTATAACCAGTGTTCCCTCATGGAGACACCCTGGTAGAAACACATTATAACCAGTGTTTCCTCATGGAGAAAGCTGGTAGAACACATTATAACCAGTGTTCCCTCATGGAGAAGCTGGTAGAACACATTATACCAGTGTTCCCTCATGGAGATAGCTGGTAGAACACATTATAACCAGTGTTCCCTCATGGAGATAGCTGGTAGAACACATTATAAACCGTGTTCCCTCATGGAGAAAGCTGGTAGAACACATTATAACCAGTGTTTCCTCATGGAGACAGCTGGTAGAACACATTATAACCAGTGTTCCCTCATGAAGACAGCTCATAGAACACATTATAACCAGTGTTCCCTCATGGAGATAGCTGGTAGTACACATTATAACCAGTGTTCCCTCATGGAGATAGCTGGTAGTACACATTATAACCATGTTCCCTCATGGAGACAGCTGGTAGAACACATATATAGCCAGTGTTCCTCATGGAGACAGCTGGTAGAACACATTATAACCAGTGTTCCTCATGGAGAAAGCTGGTAGAACACATTATAACCAGTGTTTCCTCATGGAGACAGCTGGTAGAACACATTATAACCAGTATTCCCTCATGAAGACAGCTCATAGAACACATTATAACCAGTGTTCCCTCATGGAGATAGCTGGTAGTACACATTATAACCAGTGTTCCCTCATGGAGACTAGCTGGTAGAACACATTATAGCCAGTGTTCCCTCATGGAGACAGCTGGTAGAACACATTGTTGTGATGGTTCAAAGACCTACAGGAGTGCACACAGACACGGGGGTATGTGACGTTGGACTCACCACGTGCAGCGCATCAGCGTCGGCCTGCCGTCTGAGGACGTCGTGCGAGGAGGCGCCCCTCTGTCCGGCAGACACCGCCGCCGCCGTCAGTTGGTTGTAATGATGCGCCGCGGCGGCTGTCTGGTGGAGCGAGTTGAGGGTCTGAGAGTAAGGGTCCGACACGCCCGTCACAGAGTTGAGGTAGTCCAACTGGGGTGGCCCTGAGCGGCGGCAGGGGAGGCGGCCTGGGGGCAGAATGAGGACTGAGTGAACCACTGGGACTGTTTCTAGGAGGAGACACAACTAGGACTGAGTGAACCACTGGGACTGTTTCTAGGAGGAGACACAACTAGGACTGAGTGAACCACTGGGACCGTTTCTAGGAGGAGACACAACTAGGACTGAGTGAGCCACTGGACTGTTTCTAGGAGGAGACACAACTAGGACTGAGTGAACCACTGGGACTGTTTCTAGGAGGGGACACAACTAGGACTGAGTGAACCACTGGGACTGTTTCTAGGAGGAGACACAACTAGGACTGAGTGAACCACTGGGACTGTTTCTAGGAGGAGACACAACTAGGATGAGTGAACACTGGACCTTCTAGGAGTAAGGAGGAACATTAAAAAATACAAACATATTCGTTGAGATATAATTGAAATTATCTTATTATAGTACTAGTGCTATTCAATAGGTATTAATATATCATGCATCAAAAGTGACAGTTGCATATCACATGAATTGGCGTATGAATATGTGAAAGAGTGAGTGGAAGAATCTAGAATCGTGTTCAATATAATGACTGGCAAACCCAATGGGAAGAGACCAAGGGAATACCTAGACGAAGATGGGAGGATAACATTAGAATGGACCTGAAAGAGATGGGATTTAATGAGGTGGACTGGGTAGAACAAGTTATAGAAAGGAATAGGTGGCATATTTTTGTAATTGCGGCAATGAACTCTTGGTGTGATAGAGCAAGTGAATAATGGTAATTTTGGTAACATCGTATATTGTTATTATTACTGGGCACTTTCTTTTAAACAAAATATTCATGCATTAGGTTAAATTAACCAAAAATTAAATTATAAATGATCAAATCACTATGAGGATTTAAATTTTAATTCTTTTGAATAAGAATTTTAAATATATCATGAAAATAATTCTTTAAATGGCTAAGCAAGCAATTTTGTAACTTTGACCAAACTGCGTCTTATAAGTTCGTAAATAAGATCATGGCCTTATATTTAATATTAAAATAGTATTCACGTTGTTTATTTAATTACTCTACTCGGGGTAGTAATAATTTTTTAACCTCTATAATAAGATTGTTTTTACTAGAACTAACTTATTATAAGTAATTATCTTAGCTACCTGAATAATCTAAATTGTTCAAATGAGTCTCAACACAGATAAGCAGGCCATAGGTTCACTAAGAAATATACAATTCTACACTCAGATCAAAACAATAAACTTAACAAATACATTTTTTACTCAATAGTGTTTCGTATTTTACTCGGTCGAGGGGGAACCATTTCTATTTGGAACAAGAACAAATGAGTAAAAATCTTGGCATTCAAAACGTGAACTGGTAAATACGTTGCTGAAAATGATTTTGTAATAATAATGTGATACATGTAGCTTTTTTGGGCCGTTTGAAATGTATTACTATCTAAGGACACAAGACAAGGAAGATGAATTTTAAGACTTACGCACCAGTATTTTCTTTTAGAAAGTAATTTATAAAGGTTCAGTGAATACGATTAGAAAACTGTAAGAAGGAGGCTGATTGACAATTACAAATACTAATAGAATTACTTTAAATACTACCAAGTGTGACAAAAAAAATTAGCTCTACTTTCATGTAATCATAAAAAGGGACTATTCTTGAGGATTATGAAAGGAACATTACCCTTCCAATACCAAAGATAAATGGCGCAGTTAAATATGAATAATATAGGACACTAATTACACGACAAATCCATCAATAATACTTACAAGAATAATGCAAAACAGAATGTACCAGAAGATAAGATCAATGGTATGGATTCAGAAAGAAAAATCTCACGAGAGAAGCCATTTTGTCTTTGAGGATGCTATTAGGGATTGCATTCGTGGATATCGAAAAAGAATTTGATCATGTAAAATGGAATAAAATGTTTGAAATTTTGGATAGCAGTAATTAGAGTTAACGATCAGGAAGAGGAATCTAAAATAATAAAAGGTGTTAGACAAGGATGCAATTATATATTTAACACTTACGGATAAGAAACGCTAACAGAGGTAAAAGAATAAATCTTGTCTGGAATTAGAATAGTAGGAGAACTTATCAACATACTTAGTTTCGCTGATGGTATTGCTGGTTGTGCTGAATGAGATGAGGATCTTAAATAACTACTGAAAAGAATGGTCGAATTACTGAAAATTTGATACATTTTAAGATCAACATAAAGAAAACAAAGGTAATGATGTGCAGTGAAGAAGAAGTCAATCAATTGAACATATAACTAGAGTAATTAAGGCTACAGCAAGTAATGGAGTTCTTCTTCCTGGGAAGTAAAATAACCGAAGATAACAGAAACAAGAAATAGGTGCTACAGAAGAATGTTGAAAATACAATGGATGGAGATGAAATCAAATACAGAAGTGATAAGAAAAGTAAATTAAGAAAGGAGATTTTGGAAAGATATACAGCAAAGAAAAGTTAAAATGTTAGTCCATATAATGAGACTTGATAGTTTAATGAAGATGATTATAAAAGGAAGAAATTCAAAAGGGAGACTAAGATTGAGGTACAAGAATCAGATAATTCAAGAGGGAGACTAAGACTGAGGTACAAGAATCAGATAATTCAAGAGGGAGACTAAGACTGAGGTACAAGAATCAGATAATTCAAGAGGGAGACTAAGATTGAAGCACAAGAATCAGATAATTCAAGAGGGAGACTAAGACTAAGGTACAAGAATCAGATAATTCAAGAGGGAGACTAAGACTGAGGTACAAGAATCAAATAATTCAAGAGGGAGACTAAGACTTAGGTACAAGAATCAGATAATTCAAGAGGGATACTAAGAATAAGGTACGAGAACCAGATAATTCAAGAGGGAGACTAAGACTAAGGTACAATAATCAGATAATTCAAGAGGGAGACTAAGATTGAAGTACAAGAATTAGATAATTCAAGAGGGAGACTAAGACTGAGGTAGAAGAATCAGATAATTCAAGAGGGAGACTAAGATTGAGGTACAAGAATCAGATAATTCAAGAGGGAGACTAAGATTGAAGCACAAGAATCAGATAATTCAAGAGGGAGACTAAGACTAAGGTACAAGAATCAGATAATTCAAGAGGGAGACTAAGACTGAGGTACAAGAATCAAATAATTCAAGAGGGAGACTAAGATTGAGGTACAAGAATCAGATAATTCAAGAGGGAGACTAAGAATAAGGTACGAGAATCAGATAATTCAAGAGGGAGACTAAGACTAAGGTACAAGAATCAGATAATTCAAGAGGGAGACTAAGAATAAGGTACGAGAATCAGATAATTCAAGAGGGAGACTAAGACTGAGGTACAAGAATCAGATAATCCAAGAGGGAGACTAAGACTGAGGTACAAGAATCAGATAATTCAAGAGGGAGACTAAGACTGAGGTACAAGAATCAGATAATTCTAGAGGGAGTCTAAGACTGAGGTACAAGAATCAGATAATTCAAGAGGGAGACTAAGACTGAGGTACAAGAATCAGATAATTCAAGAGGGAGACTAAGACTGAGGTACAAGAATCAGATAATTCAAGAGGGAGACTAAGACTGAGGTACAAGAATCAAATAATTCAAGAGGGAGACTAAGACTGAGGTACAAGAATCAGATAATTCAAGAGGGAGACTAAGACTTAGGTACAAGAATCAGATAATTCAAGAGGGAGACTAAGAATAAGGTACGAGAATCAGATAATTCAAGAGGGAGACTAAGACTGAGGTACAAGAATCAGATAATCCAAGAGGGAGACTAAGACTGAGGTACAAGAATCAGATAATTCAAGAGGGAGACTAAGACTGAGGTACAAGAATCAGATAATTCAAGAGGGAGACTAAGACTGAGGTACAAGAATCAGATAATTCAAGAGGGAGACTAAGAATAAGGTACGAGAATCAGATAATTCAAGAGGGAGACTAAGACTGAGGTACAAGAATCAGATAATCCAAGAGGGAGACTAAGACTGAGGTACAAGAATCAGATAATTCAAGAGGGAGACTAAGACTGAGGTACAAGAATCAGATAATTCAAGAGGGAGACTAAGACTGAGGTACAAGAATCAGATGACGAACAATGTTGGCTGAAGAAGGTAAGAAGAAAACATTTGCCCCAGGAGAGACAAAGAGGAGGCTGTAGGAAACCAATAGCAATATTGATGACCCGATGATGATGATGATTATGATATGGCAAGGAACGTGTCATGTAGTTGCTACTTTAGTGTCTAATTTAATTATTATTATTAGCACCGCGTCTTACTACCCGTTCGGGTTATACGCACTTACGCTAATGTGTAATGGTAGGGTGATTGTGAGATGAAATGGAGGACCTACAGTTTAACGTGGAATCCGAACCACGGTGGAGGCCTGGCATTCCTTTCTAATTTAATGTTTGAAAAGAAAGAGTGCCTGCCACTTAAAGATTGCCAGATGATCTCACATCCAAATAGACTCACACCTTGAATAATAAGTTAGCGATAGCTTTTAATATGGGTTGGATCTCAGTAGCTAGGTGGTACGGGCACCCTTCCACTAAGCTAAGAGTCCCATGTCCAGGGGGTGTGTGCTCGGAGGAGACCCCTTGAGGGGTGGCGTAGCTTACCTGGTGGTGGTGATGACTCGGGGGTGGCGGGAAGGGGGGCGGGAAGTAGGGCGGCTGGAAGTCCGTGGCCGCCACCGAGTGGTGGTGGGACGTAGGTGTCATCCCGCCCCCGGACTGTCCCCCGCCCCCCGCGTTGTTCCGGTGGTGGTGGTGGTGGTGGTGGGAGGTGGCGCTGAAGGGCGACGAGCCGCCGGTACCGGCCGACACCGAGCCTATGGACGCTATGGCGCCGTGACCCGTCAGCCGGTCCTGGAAACAGAACAAACGGGAACCTTAGCTCAGAGCCACAAGTATGTGTGTATGGAGATAATGTACTTGGATAATGTAAATAAATGACAACAGTAATAACATGCAGTGTTGCCACACTTCTTACAGAAAAAGTTACTTAGCTCGGTCTATTTAGAGGCTGTGTGTATTCCTAAATATGTTAGTACAACCACAAATATTAATAAAATAGGAAAACGCAATTTAATTCTTGCTATTAGTCAATTAAAGTCAAATGAACATACTATCAGGGTTACTATGATTATATATATATGCAAATTCTCTTGTTAAACAATTTGCATGAAGTTGTGCTGGGATATCTTTCATAGTAAACTTGCCTAGACGACGTTTCGTCTGAGTTTCATTTGATATTATCAGGTCGAATTAAAAACGAAAATATAAATAGTTAAATAATTTCAATTTAAATATTGCTAAAAGACAAGCAGAGATAGATCCTTTAAAGTAAACAACCCTTGGTCTCTATACATCTGGTGCTACGCGTGCGTTTAACCCTTCGGCTGGTTATGCTGCTACACCATCTGGTATATATCATTATACTAGGGGAGTTCATGAAGTGTGGTGGTTCACCGTTGCCTTCCACAGTGAATTTCTATCCAGTCCACCTCATTACATCCTGTCTCTATCTTTAGCTAGTTCTATCCCGTCACTCACATAACACACTGTCTCTATCTTTAGCTAGTTCTATCCAGTCACTCACATTAACACCCTGTGTTTATCTTTAGCTAGTTCTATCCAGTCACTCACATTACACCCTGTCTCTATCTTTAGCTAGTTATATCCAGTCCACCTCATTACATCCTGTCTCTATCTTTAGCTAGTTCTATCGTCACTCACATAACACCCTGTCTCTATCTTTAGCTAGTTCTATCCAGTCACTCACATAACACCCTGTCTCTATCTTTAGCTAGTTCTATCCTGTCCACACTATTATATTATTTATTCATGCACTGGGTCTTATTAGTCACTAATCAAAGCTATCCACATATTTACACTATGGGGGAAGGGACGGGAGAGGTATGATTTGTAGGAAATGTATCTGCATTTACGTGAAATGAGAGTGAATAATCTTCATATTAATCACTAATCATAAGTAAAGAATTCAATCAATATAACAAAATATGAACAATAAATACATCTTACAGGTGAAATTTATATTCATTTAATTATAATTATTAATTGAGGTCTATTATTGTTATTATTATTATTAGCACTGCGTCTTACTACCCGTTCAGGTTATACGCGCTTATGCTAATGTGTAATGGTAGGGTGATTGTGAGATGAAATGAGGGACCTACAGTTTAACGTGAAATCCGAACCACGCTGGAGGCCTGGCATTCCTCACATTCACAAGTTGTGATTAATACACATCTTGTTTGGCAATCAGATAAATCTGTGCCAGGACCGAGGATTGAACCCCGGACCCTCAGCACAGAAGTCTGACACCTTACCCCTAGACTAACAGGTCACCAATTGAGGTCCAGTTATTAAGTTTGTCTTATAATGATGTTGTAGTGAACCCTGGAAGAAATGTCATAATAGCTCTTAGAATCATATTGTCAGTAAAAAATAAACTCTTGAATATGAAACGTTCTCGATTCAAGGAACTGGTGTAGTCCAGCCTAGTATCCATCTTGTAGGCCAACTGAAGGCGTGGGAGAACTTTAAACGATTATACTTGTTATATTTGTTAGAAGGTGGAGGAAAGGTGGATGGAAACATATACAAGTGGACGAACACAACACGGCTTTCACAATGAACACACTTACACTGGACAGAGAGAAGCACAGTTCACACTGGACAGATAGAAACACAGTTCACACTGGACAGATAGAAACACAGTTCACACTGGACAGATAGGAACACAGTTCACATTGGACACATAGGAACACATTTCACACTTTACACTGGACAAGCGGAACATAGTTCACACTGGACAGAGAGTAACAGAGCTCACACTGGACAGAGAGGAAACACATGCAAACACTTTACACTGGACAAGAGGAACACAGTTCACACTGGA
The DNA here is from genome assembly GCA_033556935.1 of Timema podura. Lineage (NCBI taxonomy): Eukaryota > Metazoa > Arthropoda > Insecta > Phasmatodea > Timematidae > Timema > Timema podura. Next base: position 41,283,564 of record JAVRXN010000003.1, read on the forward strand.
CACAGAGGAATACAGTTCACACTGGACAGAGAGGAACACAGTTCACACTGGACAGAGAGGAACACAGCTCACACTGGACAGATATGAACACAGTTCACACTGGACAGATATGAACACAGTTCACACTGGACTGAGAGGAACACATTTCACACTTTACACTGGACAAGAGCAGGATGATTTGTTGCTAACTTGTTCATTAAATGAATAAGAATATGCTTTTGTTAATTAAAGTGAACATTTCTATGTTATTATTACGATCGTATGGTTTTACAAGCATGTAGGCCTATTTGCTTGATTCAGTGGGAGATCTCTTCTTTGTGAGATTCTGTTAACGTTGCGCTAGTTCCCTTGAATGCCATGTGAGGCTTATGAATAACAAGCACAGTCTCAGTTCAGTGAAAGGGCATCACACCCATAATAAAAAAACTCGATCACACAGAGAATCGAACCCGGGACTAGTAACTCAGTAGACACACTACCAGCTGATTTCTCCGTTGAGAAAGTGGTAGCTATGTTTGTATTACATTGAACCTAACGTTTTCAGAGTGAGAAATGAGTATAAATTACTTGATTAAATAGTTCTTACCACCAGTGGTAGGGTGACTTCAACTGCGCCCCCTCACCCCTAATTTACCAATCACCGATATCTGGGGCACTTTATCTTAGGACTAAAAACTTACTAGTAGATATACTTTCATGTATTCATACGCCAATTCATGTATCTTCAGCTGTTTTTTTTAAATATAAGTCCTTATTGTCAAGAGTGGTTGCGATGTTTCGAAATGTTGACGTCCAAGGTAAAAGCGCCTTCGCTTAAATCTCGACACCAGCAACAATCTTCTCGTTTTAGAAATATTTCGAAGGAAAAAGAAAGCTTGGATATATTATGAACGTATTATAAATATCTCCTTGAATATGAAATAGTTTCGTGTTTATAACAGCCACTAAACAGTATTTTAACACCACTATCCATTAAACTATATCTATAACGTAAGCAGAGATAAACACAGATTTGTCAGCATAAAATAATATAGTGTCATTTGTTTGTTTCTCTGTATGGCGTACCCGTGTTATTAAGGTGCCCGGTGGCCACCCTAACTACAACACTACCACGGCACCGTAGGGACTTACATGGTTGGGATGGACCCCGAGCGGTAGGGGTTGGGAATAGGTAGTTCGTGGGGAGTTAGACTCTGAGTGTTATCCAATAAATTCTATTTATTAATCTGTTCAGATGACTAAATTACTACAGAGAGGTAACCGGGAGTATAGGATCGATCCACCGGGTCAACGGAGTTGGATTTTCAATACATAAACTTCCTATGGAGCCCGCAATCGATCCACCGATGGTCAAAACTGGAAGCATTTTACTATTTACTTAGTGTTATTTTATGGGTAGTGGTAAATCTGAGTGTGTCAAGGTAACGTTTTTATTGTTAAGAAAAACATTGTAAGTATCCAGGTAGAGAAAAATGGTTCAGATCTAAGAGCATAGTTATTTTAAGGTTTATTCTGGCAAGAGGTTAACCCATGCTTGTACATTTCCTTGGAAGTCAAGAGTGTTGGGTTGCCATCCTGCTGAGAGTAGCATATATATCATATAGTTTGCATCCTGTTGACGAGCGAGCATGGTGCGACCGATGGACCTTCCTGACTTGTTGGACATTGAGATCAGCAAGTTTAAGTAATAGTAAATACACCTCGTTTAGTGATTGGTTAATTAAAGAGTAGGGACGGAGCTTCAGCCTAGTTGAAGAGAAGCCATGATTGTTGCATCAGAGTCGTCCTCTAGCAACCACAGACTAAGACACGGAGGGAAAATATGTGATCTGGTGGTTCCTCCATTTTTATCTTTTCTTAAACACCCCTCACATGAAAAGTTGGTTATACGTCGTACTTTTGTACAGATGCATCACTACTTAGTTCGATTCCAGTTCCTCGCTATAACGTCCATGAAACATTCATCTCATCAGTTTCTCAGAACTCTGCTCTTGAGGCAACCGCTGCCTGCTGTGTTGCCTGTCAAAAGAAGACAACACGGCCACAGATTGTGAACAAGCAAGCCCCTGGACTTGACGTATTAGAAGTCGATATCAAATGATAAAATCTCGAGATCTGAAGCAACGTTTCTGTTTGGAGCCGCAAGTAGTTTTTACTTCCACGAGATTATAATTAAGGTCCAGGAGAGAACTTCATAACTCAACACTTGATTTCGTGATAAAGATTATATATTACCAAAGATACGGAGATAAAGAAGACATTATTTCATAAAGGAAGAACAGAATGTTATGTAAATTACAAACAATGTCTGCTGTGTTTGTGTAGTTTTTACACGAAAGATCAAACTACAGAGCCTTATAGAATAATAATAAAGCTCAGAGACCAAGTGGCACAGGAAATTTTAAAACAATATCTGAGCATTCTTCAATAATTTTCAAAATTCACGAAGGTTAATCAAATAATAAACCAAGATCTGATTGTGTATTGGTTACATTTCTTTGAAATAAATAAATGAAATAGAACATTTGCCTTCAGTATATTTACGTATTTATTGTATATTTAAATATATTTACAGAAGTTTATGGTTAATTCATGCACCAACATTTTCACTGAGTTTTTATAACATTTGTAAGTTTATAGATTTTAAAATCCGAAAAATAGCATTATTGACAGTTCCAATTTTAATTTACGCAATTATATTAAATATAATCTATCTGACAAGTATTACAAACACACATTTCAGAATTCATTTCAAATTGTTTCTAATAAAAATAACCAAAATTATATTTCTGTGAATTGTTAAAAATATAATTATTCATTTACTTACAAAATGTACAAGTAATAAGCCCAAATATATTTTGACTAACAAACATTTGTTAAATCTGTTCATGCTTAAAGCTTTGACTATAGCTGATATAACTGTAATTAATTTACAATTTGTATGAATCTCCTTGAAATTAGCTGGTCTGACAAATATTCAAGACTTATTGGCCATAGTTGTAATCACTGGTAAAACGTCACCTATAAGTCGAGAAGACAACTGTTGGATTACAAAGGTAATAATTTTAGTACACGTCATCTCTATGTCTAGAAGTTGGGGCAATATTCTAGGGTGCTAGGTTAGAGGGTTCTAAGGTAAATGTATTATCTTGTTTTAGGCTATCAATACAAAGTATTTAGAAATAACTCTTTAAATTAACAAACCTTATCAACAATAATACGGTATTATATTTTCAGGGGTTTGAAATAAGTTAAGAGGGTTAAATATCATTCAAATGCAATGTAAAGAAAGAAAGAAAGAAAGAAAAAGCGTCTCTTTAAAGGAAACGATGTAGATTAATCTAAAAGTGTAGTTATATAGGTATAATCGTTACCTCGGCATATTGCAATACGCTCAGATATAACGGCGAATAAAACTGTTAATTACCTGTTAATTTATTGAATTATCATCAGAAAGCGAGACGGAAGTATGTCCTAGACTGTAAATGGTTTATTTTGCTATACCTGATGCCCTGATTGGTGGTTTAGTCTGTAAGTTGAGTTGGAGAACCAGCCTAGAGAGATCACTCAAGACGTTGATGAAAAGCTTGCAGGGACGGGAGCAATTATTCAAGTCCTAATTGGTAAGTGCGGCCCAGAATGTAGAGCTGATTTACATGTAATTACCTCATATTATCACCTCCTGCCCCCTCAGGAAACAAGGGAGGGGGCAATGGGGCTGGCAACCATTCACCAAGCATCATGGGCCTTCACAAGGTCTATACAGAGCATTGTATGTACCTTCACAAGGTCTATACAGAGCATTGTATGTACCTTCACAAGGTCTATACAGAGCATTGTATGTACCTTCACAAGGTCTATACAGAGCATTGTATTTACCTTCACAAGGTCTATACAGAGACCACATGTTCTCACAGAACATTCTCTTGTTAATGGTGTATCAACTAAGTTTGTTCCTGAAGGGAGTTATTCCCCATGGAACTTATCACTTATTTCAGTGACATTATTTAATTGAAGTATATTAACAACAATGGGGACTCATCAACCATATTATTAAATAGCCAGTAATATTTAATATCTTTAGTATATGTATCCATTTCCCGTGGGAGGTGTTTGTGTGCTGGAATATATCACCTTTCAGTCGTGTGACTGACTACCTTCCGTGAAATGGTTTGTGGAGGTAAATAGTAATTAGTGGGTCATATATTAGTACAATATAGTACTATTTATATTACCACAGTGAAATGTAACTTACCAGTATTTGAAATGAACGATAGTACAGTGAAATGTAACTTCCCAGTGTTTGAAATGGACTACAGTACAGTGAATTGTAACTTACCAGTGTTTGAAATGGACGATAGTACAGTGAATTGTAACTTACCAGTGTTTGAAATGGACGATAGTACAGTGAAGTGTAACTTCCCAGTGTTTGAAATGGACGATAGTACAGTGAAGTGTAACTTCCCAGTGTTTAAAATGGACGATAGTACAGTGAAGTGTAACTTCCCAGTGTTTAAAATGGACGATAGTACAGTGAAATGAAACTTACCAGTGTTTGAAATGGACGATAGTACAGTGAAATGTAACTTCCCAGTGTTTTAAATGGACGACAGTACAGTGAAATGTAACTGCCCAGTGTTTAAAATGGACGATAGTACAGTGAATTGTAACTTACCAGTGTTTGAAATGGACGATAGTACAGTGAAGTGTAACTTCCCAGTGTTTAAAATGGACGATAGTACAGTGAAGTGTAACTTCCCAGTGTTTAAAATGGACGATAGTACAGTGAAATGAAACTTACCAGTGTTTGAAATGGACGATAGTACAGTGAAATGTAACTTCCCAGTGTTTTAAATGGACGACAGTACAGTGAAATGTAACTGCCCAGTGTTTAAAATGGACGATAGTACAGTGAATTGTAACTTACCAGTGTTTGAAATGGACGATAGTACAGTGAATTGTAACTTCCCAGTGTTTGAAATGGACGATAGTACAGTGAAGTGTAACTTCCCAGTGTTTAAAATGGACGATAGTACAGTGAAATGAAACTTACCAGTGTTTGAAATGGACGATAGTACAGTGAATTGTAACTTACCAGTGTTTGAAATGGACGATAATTCAGTGAAATGTAACTTCCCAGTGTTCGAAATGGACGATAACACAGTGAAATGTAACTTCCCAGTGTTTTAAATTGACGATACCACAGTGAAATGTAACTTCCCAGTGTTTGAAATGGACGACAGTACAGTGAAATGTAACTTCCCAGTGTTTGAAATGGACGATAGTACAGGGAAATGTAACTTCCCAGTGTTTGAAATGGATGATAGAACAGTGAAATGTAACTTTCCAGTGTTTGAAATGGACGATAGTACAGTGAAATGTAACTTCCCAGTGTTTGAAATGGACGATAGTACAGTGAAATGTAACTTCCCAGTGTTTGAAATGGACGATAGTACAGTGAAATGTAACTTCCAAGTGTTTGAAATGGACGATAGTACAGTGAAATGTAACTCCCCAGTGTTTAAAATGGACGATAGTACAGTGAAATGTAACTTCCCAGTGTTTTAAATGGACGACAGTACAGTGAAATGTAACTGCCCAGTGTTTGAAATGGACGATAGTACAGTGAAGTGTAACTTCCCAGTGTTTGAAATGGACGATAGTACAGTGAAATGTAACTTCCCAGTGTTTGAAATGGACGATAGTACAGTGAAATGTAACTTCCCAGTGTTTGAAATGGACGATAGTACAGTGAAATGTAACTTCCAAGTGTTTGAAATGGACGATAGTACAGTGAAGTGTAACTTCCCAGTGTTTGAAATGGACGATAGTACAGTGAAATGTAACTTCCCAGTGTTTGAAATGGACGATAGTACAGTGAAGTGTAACTTCCCAGTGTTTAAAATGGACGATAGTACAGTGAAATGAAACTTACCAGTGTTTGAAATGGACGATAGTACAGTGAAGTGTAACTTCCCAGTGTTTGAAATGGACGATAGTACAGTGAAATGAAACTTACCAGTGTTTGAAATGGACGATAGTACAGTGAAATGTAACTTCCCAGTGTTTGAAATGGACGATAGTACAGTGAAATGAAACTTACCAGTGTTTGAAATGGACGATAGTACAGTGAAATGTAACTTACCAGTGTTTGAAATGGACGATAGTACAGTGAAGTGTAACTTCCCAGTGTTTGAAATGGACGATAGTACAGTGAAATGAAACTTACCAGTGTTTGAAATGGACGATAGTACAGTGAAGTGTAACTTCCCAGTGTTTAAAATGGACGATAGTACAGTGAAATGAAACTTACCAGTGTTTGAAATGGACGATAGTACAGTGAAGTGTAACTTCCCAGTGTTTGAAATGGACGATAGTACAGTGAAATGAAACTTACCAGTGTTTGAAATGGACGATAGTACAGTGAAATGAAACTTCCCAGTGTTTGAAATGGACGATAGTACAGTGAAGTGTAACTTCCCAGTGTTTAAAATGGACGATAGTACAGTGAAATGAAACTTACCAGTGTTTGAAATGGACGATAGTACAGTGAAGTGTAACTTCCCAGTGTTTGAAATGGACGATAGTACAGTGAAATGAAACTTACCAGTGTTTGAAATGGACAAATAGAACCAAGAGCAGATATCTTCAGAGAAAACTCAACTCTCAGTACTTTTCTTTATTTTGTTTGTAGCATTTTGTTTACATTATATAGACACTTGTTTGCAGGTGACACTATTCCAAACCAATATAGAGAAAGTTTTCATCATAGCCTAAATTTTAAATAACATCAATATGAAGATTTTTTGTTTGTACCTCGTCTTACTGCCCGTTCGGGTTAAATACCCTTCTGTACTATTACGCTAATGGTTTTAGGGATTATGAAGGTTAAATTTATATGAAGTGTACCCACATTTGCGTGGAGGGAGAGCGGAAAACAATTTTGGAATAAAAGCCTCAGTTCACCCGACCGAGATTCGAACCTCGATATCCCCGTCATTGGCAGTCAATCTACTGCGAGAGTCGCGCGTTAGACCATACGGCCACCGAAGAGGGTATGAATAACTTTGTGGGCTATCCGGCTTGTTATTGCCAAAACAATCCTCAGCAATGTGACCTTGGGACGCCTATCACTATATTACTACTGGAACCAAACGAGGGATGAACATCAACCAATAAACACTCACCCTTAAGTCGGGCATCCACTTGTTGCTTATCAGTGGAGACGGGACATCGTCACAAAGTGGCGTGTCAAATGTGTTACAAAGAAACGCAACTGGCCCGATCGGTCATTTGTCGGTTTTTCGCCGTCACATCAAAGGAATGATGCGGCCCTAGGTTGAAACTTATGTGGACGGGCTACCATTTTACCGCGTTGCACGCTCATTCCTGTCGAGGACGCTCGGCGGAAAACTTGTGTACAGATTTGGTTTTTCTTAGTAAGACTTTTTTTTCGTTTATTGTTGTTATATATATATATTTGGCCCAATGGAGGGGAGTAAGGAGGCGGCCATACTGTTTATAGAAATATACCGTAGAATTTACTTAATTTGGGACCCCAAACATCCTGATCATTTCAATAAAGTGCGAAAACAAGATGCGTGGGAGGACAGATGTGCTCATTGCTGCAGAATAACTAGAAAACACTCAAGTTCGATACGTATCGTAGACCCGGGTCCTCCATTTTGAAACGGATACGTGGTGATGATACGAGAAAAAATCAGACAGTGCTGCACCGTATCGTATCACTAGACGATACGCAACGATGACACGATACGCAGATACCCATTAGTGGATACCCACCTTTAGAAAAATCACTCTTCCGTCTGTGTACAAATAATTAACAAATTTTTTAAAAACATTTTCGTCACCCCTGAATCCGATAAAGTTGTTTTTGTAATGTCTGTCTGCCTGTTACTGGGACTTAAGCCAAACAATTTTACCAATCAGGCTAAGACTGGGTATTTAGGGTTTTCGGAAAGTTCCTCGGAGGCATTTACGGAATTAGCTATCCAACCCTAAAATTAAGGGAAGTTTACTAATAGGCAAAAAGAGAAAAAAAAAATCGATTTTTTCCAAAATTTGTTATAAAGGTTTTGATTAAAATTCAAATCCAAGTATATTTTAACAAACTTTGTATTACGAACAAAATGGCACAACTCATTTTCCTTTATAAATTACTTTTAGACTACTTTATATGAGCAAAGATTTCCTAATTTTTGATATTTCCTTTATTCTTTGAGATACGACCTAACTTATCTTTACAAGGTTTTAGGATTCTTAAACATAAACGAATTGTATTTCAAATATTTTTTTTATAAAATCAATATTTTCCTCCAAGCTATGGGCAAATCTATGTTTGTAATAGAGCTTTGGAAAAATCAAACTGTTTATTTTGCAAAAGTAGGCAATGGGCTCGTTAAATACAAATAAATATTAATAATGAAGAAAAATATTTAAATTAGTTGGTTACACTTTTAACAGCTACAAGTGTTTTATAACTTGTTAAAAATGTAGCCAACTAATTGAAATAATGTCCTCCATTATTAATATAAATGCACCTTACTACACATTCTTATTATGCATTCTAGAATGTTAAAAATGGATTACTTTAGTATAAATATATCTAGCTTATGACAGGAAGGTGTTTTGATATGAATTCATTACATATCTTAAATTTAAATCCTATTCTTGAGCATTACGAACTTCTTTTAGCGTCATGTCTTACTACGGGTCTGTCTGTTGTCTGCTAGACATATAAGTAATGTGTGTACAATCTTTGTTAGGGATGAGTAGGGTATAAATCATAGGAAATTATCCATATTCGCATGACAGGAGAGGGGAAACAGATTAGTGAAAATATCTTCAATAAATCTGGCTGAGACTAGAACTACGACCCCACATCACTGGCAGACTAAATACGATTATTTTAACACTCAGTCCGTTTTCTCGCCGATGCTAGTGATAATAGCTATGTTTGCAAGAGGGACAGAATGCAGTTCCGGTCTGTTAGCAGGGAAGGTTGTCTGTATGTAGACTATTAGCTGCTCTGGTGACAGAACGTTGTCCAGGGTACACCATAGGAGGTTGTCTGTATGTAGACTATTAGCTGCTCTGGTGACAGAACGTTGTCCAGGGTACACCATAGGAGGTTGTCTGTATGTAGACTATTAACCTCTCTGGTGACAGAACGTTGTCCAGGGTACACCATAGGAGGTTGTCTGTATGTAGACTATTAGCTGCTCTGGTGACAGAACGTTGTCCAGGGTACACCATAGGAGGTTGTCTGTATGTAGACTATTAGATGCTCTGGTGACAGAACGTTGTCCAGGGTACACCAAAGGAGGTTGTCTGTATGTAGACTATTAGCTGATCTGGTGACAGAACGTTGTCCAGGGTACACCATAGGAGGTTGTCTGTATGTAGACTATTAACCTCTCTGGTGACAGAACGTTGTCCAGGGTACACCAAAGGAGGTTGTCTGTATGTAGACTATTAGCTGCTCTGGTGACAGAACGTTGTCCAGGGTACACCATAGGAGGTTGTCTGTATGTAGACTATTAGCTGCTCTGGTGACAGAACGTTGTCCAGGGTACACCATAGGAGGTTGTCTGTATGTAGACTATTAACCTCTCTGGTGACAGAACGTTGTCCAGGGTACACCATAGGAGGTTGTCTGTATGTAGACTATTAGCTGCTCTGGTGACAGAACGTTGTCCAGGGTACACCATAGGAGGTTGTCTGTATGTAGACTATTAGATGCTCTGGTGACAGAACGTTGTCCAGGGTACACCAAAGGAGGTTGTCTGTATGTAGACTATTAGCTGCTCTGGTGACAGAACGTTGTCCAGGGTACACCATAGGAGGTTGTCTGTATGTAGACTATTAACCTCTCTGGTGACAGAACGTTGTCCAGGGTACACCATAGGAGGTTGTCTGTATGTAGACTATTAACCTCTCTGGTGACAGAACGTTGTCCAGGGTAAACCATAGGAGGTTGTCCACCCGGCGTGCCCGTAATGAGATGATGTAATGATAGTAATCATGAAGTTATGGAGCTGGTGGGAGGCTTAACCTAAGTTAGAGCTAACAACCAAACCTTGGTGACCGTTAACCATTCCCTATTCGGGAGCAATAGACAAGGTACCAGCTGGGAATCGAGCCCGGGACCCCCTGACTCATATCCAGCTGCACTGACCACTACACCAGGGGGCCGGTATGCTTACAGCGTTGTATTAGTATGTTCTATACAGCTTTGAGTTGACACCAAATTAAAGTGAAAAGATGAATTTTAGGATTTGAATCAATTCATTTTCACTATTAATATAACAATATATTATGACCATCATGAGACCATTATAATATCTTTAAAGGGAAAATTGGAGCTGTAGCTTTGTAATAATATACACGTCCCAGCCTGGCTGCATGAGGGTTCGGCCAGATTGGCGAGCGAACGACTGAGCGACTGCGTGGTCAAACTGGCGAGCGTGCGACTGAGCGACTGGGTAGCCAGCATGGCGAACGAGCGACTGAGCGACTGCGTGGCCAAACTGGCGAGGGTGCGACTGAGCGACTGGGTGGCCAGACTGGCGAGCGAGCGACTGAGCGACTGGGTGGCCAGCATGGCGAACGAGCGACTGAGCGACTGCGTGGCCAAACTGGCGAGCGTGCGACTGAGCGACTGGGTAGCCAGCATGGCGAACGAGCGACTGAGCGACTGCGTGGCCAAACTGGCGAGGGTGCGACTGAGCGACTGGGTAGCCAGCATGGCGAACGAGCGACTGAGCGACTGCGTGGCCAAACTGGCGAGGGTGCGACTGAGCGACTGGGTGGCCAGCATGGCGAACGAGCGACTGAGCGACTGGGTGGCCAAACTGGCGAGGGTGCGACTGAGCGACTGGGTGGCCAGACTGGCGAGCGAGCGACTGAGCGACTGGGTGGCCAGCATGGCGAACGAGCGACTGAGCGACTGCGTGGCCAAACTGGCGAGGGTGCGACTGAGCGACTGGGTAGCCAGCATGGCGAACGAGCGACTGAGCGACTGGGTGGCCAAACTGGCGAGGGTGCGACTGAGCGACTGGGTGGCCAGACTGGCGAGCGAGCGACTGAGCGACTGGGTGGCCAGCATGGCGAACGAGCGACTGAGTGACTGCGTGGCCAGACTGGCGAGCGAGCGACTGAGCGACTGGGTGGCCAGACTGGCGAGCGAGCGACTGAGCGACTGGGTGGCGAGCATGGTGAACGAGCGACTGAGCGACTGCGTGGCAAGACTGGCGAGAGAGCGACTGAGCGACTGGGTGGTCAGCATGGCGAGCGAGCGACTGAGCGACTGGGTGGCCAGACTGGCGAGCGAGCGACTGAGCGACCGCGTGGCAAGACTGGCGAGCGAGCAACTGAGCGACTGGGTGGCCAAATTGGCGAGCAAGCGACTGAGCGACTGGGTGGCCAGACTGGCGAACGAGCAACTGAGCGAATGGGTGGCCAGACTGGCGAGCGAGCACGTGATTAGCAGATAGCTCTCGATAGTTGTTGACGAGGAGGCAAAGGTTCAAATCTTGACTCAGTGAACTGAGGGTGGTTTTTGACAAGTGATTTATCGTTGTGGATTTCCCATTCTCTTTCCGCGCTAATGGTGATTCTTATTTGTAAATGCCTGCTTTTTTTATAATATTGGTAGTATTTTAACATATAACTTTTACATATATATCTATATACATACATGGTTTATGATCTTACCAATCAAATTAGGCCGTTAGTAGCAAGTGTGCTAAACCTATCGATATTAATAAAAATGTCAAAATGAGAAGTTTTCCTAGCATTCAATGGACCAAAATACAACAATATTGCCTAGCGCCTGAATAACACATAGAATAACATAGATTTAAATGCTAATTTTAAAAACTAAAGATGGTGACAGGCCTTACACCCGGTAGCAGCCATTTTCTCTTTGTGAAGTGACATCATATCAGGTTAGTATATAGATTGCATAAATATACTTTTATGACATAATACTAACGTACTAAAGTCAGTGCTAGGAAGCTGGAGTATGAGTTTTATAGCTAACATTTACAATAATATCTTCCCCTTCCCCCTTATCACATATTACATAGGCCTAAATAACTTACTCTATGGCACTAGCAGCTGGAAAGTTCATAGCCGTACTTACTAAAGTACGACACCTTATACCTATCTTGAGCTAGTGCTATCCAGTCAAGCTCATTACATTATATTCTTATCTTGAGCTAGTTCTACCCAGTCCACCCCATTACACCCTATCCCTATCTTGAGCAAGCTATATCCAGTCTAGCTCATTACATTCTATCCTTATCTTGAGCTAGTTCTATCCAGTCCACCCCATTACACCCTATCCCTATCTTGAGCAAGTTATATCCAGTCTAGCTCATTACATTCTATCCTTATCTTGAGCTAGTTCTATCCAGTCCACCCCATTATACCCCATCTCTTTCGGGTCCATCCGGATGCTATCCTCCCATCTGCCTCTAAGTCTTCCCAATGGTCTTTTCCCATTGGGTTTGCCAGTCAATACCCTGAACAAGGTTATAGAGTTCATGTTGCATGTCCTGCCCATCGTACCCTACGTGATTTGATTATCCTAACAATGTCTTGTGATGAGTACAAGGTATATAATTCATCATTATGTAACCTCCTCCACTCTCCAGTCGCCTCATTCCTTTTGGGCCAAATATCTTCTCAGTACTTTGTTCTACACATTCTGAATCTCTTCACGTCATGTAAGATAAGAGTCAATGTTTCACAGCCATACATTATTACCAACAGGTGTAACTGTTGTTTCGTATATTCTGAGCTAAGCAACACGCACAAGCTTAGTGTGATCTGAATGTTTGTAAAGTTCCTCTAAACATGGTGAGCTAAAAGAGCCGTTATAGAAAAATATATTTGTTCAGAAGAATACACGTTCTTTTCTGATAGTTCTTTTATTAAATTCCTTAAGAACATGATAGGAGAAGATATCTCACCGTGAACAAACTTGTTACCAGCCAGAATAGTAATAAATTAGCGCCATTTTATGACTATTATTATTAAAGTTGGAAGCCAGTGCGATAATGAATATAGAAAGAACCAGAATATTACATGTCTACTACATAAACACTTTATCGAGGATTAGTGATGGGTGATAAACATGCCAACAAGTTGTAGAGTGAACATCTAATTATATTATAATAACCAATGGAATAACAAAATACACAAAACATGTTATACCAGTATTTGTTAATATATATATGTATGTATTAGTTTGTAAAACTAATTTTAGATCTCAGATTATTGTTTGAGGGATGATAGTTCATAAATGTAGGCATAATTATGTTTAGAAAATATATTGAAATATTTATGTTTTATATTAATAGTTTGACTTTATTAAGTGAGATTTTAAATTTTAAATAAAGCCTGAAATTAAACTTGTGAATGAAGGGGAAGTAATCTTTTTTTAAAAAAAGAAACTTTTATTTTGGCCCTCTCCTAAGTATAATATTTTTCTCCCACCCTTCCGCCTTCTCTTTCCACTGCAATATGTAAATGAATATTATATATAATCAATAAATTATTTCAATGTATACGGAATCATTTATTGAGATTGTTTTAGATAATAGAGATAGTCAGTTAATATTATAGTTGTTTTCTTAATTTCTCATATCAAGAGAAAGTATTTTAATCGTTAACATTTTCGACCTCAAGACTATGATGAATCTTTAAGTTTTATGTGTCTAAACAAAAAAAAAAGTGGATCTTACAATTCTGTCTGTCTCCATATCATTCTGTCTGTCTGTCCTTGGCTAAATATCTTGAACTATTTAGTGGATTTGGTTCAAACTTCTAATTTAGATGTTTTAAGGAAATATCTCGGGACTTTTCTTTTAAAACTGAGTCTAGCCCTCAAATTAAGAGGAGTTAATGCTGAATGATTTTTTAAATTCTAAATGTCTCAAAAATGACTCTAATGGTTTTGTTTAGAAAGTACATCTGGGGAGTGGACATGACAGATAAAACTGAATAACTTGTTTCTTTGGTGGAAACTCGTTTAAGGATATAGCTTACCGATCGTTCTTTTTTTAGTTTGAGTATTTTTTTAATGGCTTTGGCTATTTGGATCTAAATGGGTATGTAAGTTTTTTACATTAGGAATCCCTTTTTTTTCTAAAAAAATATTTTATTGTGGTTTAATGATAACTGATTTTCGTAAAATTTAAATCTTTTTGAAAGTAGCAGTAAGAATGTTGTTCAAAATTGGAATAAGTGGACTGTTTCACATGATCAATAATAATGTACTGCTATTTTTCTTAAATAAATTAATATAGAAAAGGTTATTAGTTTTCTTAAGACGGATTAAAGTAAATTTGAGATTTTTCAAAATATCCTATGAACATTGAGTTCAAAATGGGTATCTGGGAAATAGTTTTTTATGATGATCATGAAAAATAATTTTAAGGTAGTTTAAACATAATTTATTTTTGAAAATTTGAAATTTGTTGGTAATATTAGAACAATTTGGTTAAAATGTATACATAGGGAGTGTTTATTGTGACTAAAAAGATGATTTGTTTGTTTTTAGAGGAAAACTTATTTAAGGGTAGTTCACTGAAAACCTAGTTTTTGACATTTCCTCCCAAGCTATGATACACTTTGTGAGAAAGTTAGTGCGATTCTCACGTACCATTTATTTGTATTCGTTATATTCGTCTAATTTGATCGGATTCGGCAAAATATTTAATCGTAAGCTCTGAGGTAGTGAATGAAAGAAGCAACATATACACCGATTGTCACCTTACCTCCATCATGGCGGCCATGGTGACGTTGGAAGCGTAGCAAAGCGCCAGCTTGAATGTCTTTAGGTCACAAACACACGAGGGAACGCCTTAGTAACACCTGTGGCCGTGGACAAACCCACGAGGGAACGCTTTAGTAACACCTGTGGCCGTGGACAAACACACGAGGGAACGCCTTAGTAACACCTGTGGCCGTGGACAAACACACGAGGGAACGCTTTAGTAACACCTGTGGCCGTGGACAAACACACGAGGGAATCACAATAAACTACTCTTTGTCGCAGACATCGTTCCAGTCAGACACACAGGTAAATATTCTCCATTGCAGACAGTGTTCCAGTCAGACACACAGGTAACTATTCTCCATTGCAGACAATGTTCCAGTCAGACACACAGGTAACCATTCTCCATTGCAGACAGTGTTCCAGTCAGACACACAGGTAAATATTCTCCATTGCAGACAGTGTTCCAGTCAGACATACAGGTAACCATTCTCCATTGCAGACAGTGTTCTAGTCAGACACACAGGTAACTATTCTCCATTGCAGACAGTGTTCCAGTCAGACACACAGGTAACTATTCTCCATTGCAGACAGTGTTGATGGGACCTGTAGGATGACAACTAGCGCTGTCTCCAAGATACGTTTTAACGTCACAAACATAATCACAGGCAGGAGAAGCCCAACCACGTGTTTTAAACGGTGAACAATGTTTGTAACAGAGTTGTGCTGCATGTTGTGTTGTTGGTCATGTTTGTAACAGAGTTGTTCAGCATGTTGTGTTGCTGGTCATGTTTGTAACAGAGTTGTTCAGCATGTTGTGTTGCTGGTCATGTTTGTAACAGAGTTGTTCAGCATGTTGTGTTGCTGGTCATGTTTGTAACAGATAGAGTAGTTCAACATGTTGCGTTGTTGATCCTCCCTCTACTCTGGAGCTAACATTCCCATTAAGCTACTTTTGTTTCCAAACATTTGCTCTCTTCAACTTGTGACTAAGATAAATACATGTAGCTCATTACAATACTAAGTAATATTTTATTCGAACGAAACATAGTTCTGTTAGTTTTATTTTATATAAAAACACAACACTAAAGTAAGGTAACTCTCCAGATTGTAGTTCGATGCAAATTCCCACAAACAAATACCAGAACTATATTTACTGTTTATATTTGGAACTGTAGCGCAGCTAATATTCGACAATAAGCTAACGTTTAACAAAAGGAGATGTCACCGCGATATTAAACTACTGTCTACACCAGCGAAAGTAGATCCCGTGTTCTAAAAGATGTGAATGTTTTCTGCCCCGAGTGTAACGCTCCCGGCTCCATTGTCTCGGTTCGTATCTCGGTGACTACAACAGGAAGACGGCACGAGGAGCTGATGACGTCACATTATGTCCGAGTGTGTGAATGTGTGGGACATGACTGGCGGGCAAAATGTCGGGACGAGATGAATGCTCCTCCATTCCCCCCCTTCCTCCCTCCTCACCTTGCCAACCCCTCTGCCACCGGTGGAGGGGGTTGCTACCCCTCCCGCAACCCCCTCCAGACCTTAGGGGGAGCACCGCTCTGGGATATTTTATAATATTACAACAAGATTTTTAAAAAACATTTGGTTCTTCCCCCTGAGACATTTCCGTAAATCTTGATAATTTGACAACAAAATGTAAAAATACTGACAAAATGTTGGCAGTTGGTTTGTTCACTGGATGAAAGATACTTTCTAAATGTACACCTTCATGCAGGGACAAGAGGGTACATGGGTACACATTATAAATGATGGGTACATAATTTCATTTAAAACACTCCAAGAGCGAAAACCTGCTCCGGTGGTTGCATCGTCTCTGCCACGAAGGCGTAACTCTTGGACTGCCAATGACGGGGAGATCAAGGTTTGAATCCAGGTTGGGTGTACCAAGGGGTTTTTCACCCTCCCTACATGCATATGCGAGTACACTTCCTCTAAATTAAACTTTCCTGATCCCTGGCACATTATTGTAATTGGTACATATACGTTTAACCTGAGCGGGTAGTAATAGTGGTGCTAGGAGAAACTAAGAGATAATGTAGGCCTATATGAGCTGTGTATAACTTCGAGTATCAGATCCACGTGGCGTAGCTCACGCCAACCACGTATTCCACGTAGCCTACATCTAACGCTCCATTTCAATGCCAGTGAGGGTTCAAATTTACTATCGTCTAAAATTTTGTCTGACTCGGCTAAGAATTGTAGACTTGAGTTGCTGACCAAGAAACAGAAGTATCTTCACACCTTAGTCTCACATCTTCACACCTCATTCTCACATCTTCACACCTTAGGCTCGAGAACAGCTATTTATATCTGGATCTATATATTGAATTTTTAAGAATGGGACGCAAATATTTTTAATTAGCTTATTTTTAATAATGGTATATTAGTGGGTAGAGGATTTTCTCTTTGTATCTTCATTTTTCTTGCGCGATTGAAGCGTTATCTTTTTGAATAAAATATAACATCACAAACACATCAATAAATTACTTTAATAGACATTCTGCAAACCATCATTGAACATTTTATAATAACCCCCGCGTCCAATGATGATATCAAGTCGGATGTGTATCAAGTCGGATGTGAAGTAGGACTATCATGATAAATACTTTAAAATCAACTATATAAAGTTTCAAGGCCACGTACCAGTTTCCAATTATTATTCACTAATAGATACTATCGACAAACTTAGTGGTGGAATCCAAGACATGAGTTAATAAGCGGCTAGTAGATTAGACATAATAATTACATATAATAGATGGAGACAAGCGAGGTCTCGTTTTTAATCCACCATTTGTCAATTAGTAAGTCTGTCTGGGTCTTTAATACATGGAAACTGTAAACTGCGTGGACAAATTTTAATAACATTAAAAAAAAATTTTTTTTACTTTAGGCTGAAAGATGTTTGTACATTCAATCTGCCCTGCAAAGGAACAGGAACACATTATAGCCATATCTTTGTAAACGGCGCCATAGAATAATCATGAAAAGTAAGATTGCTGCTAACTTTCAGTGCTAGCGATGGGTACATAGTTTTTAAATACGGCTATCCATAGAAAGGTTTTTTATTTATTAGCTCATCTCAAGTACTTTGGGAGTGTTTATATAAAATTTAACATACATTGAGAACCAGCTGTTTAAAGCCACGTGAATACGGTTTTTCTTTACGAATGTGATGCACTATTAAACATAGTATTAATTGATTTTCTGTCTTAGTAGATCAATAGGGGAAAAAAACCATTTTAATAATCAATGAAGAATTATATGAGATATTCAAACTTGAAATGTAAAGATAAATATTATGACCCTGGTAGCCAAAAAACATGGAAGAAGGTTACTGTTCACAGAACTACTAGTAAGACTGTAGTAACGATAAGTAACATGGAGGGAGTTCTACTGTTCACAGAACTACTAGTAAGACTGTAGTAACGATATAAACATGGAGGGAGGTCTACTGTTACAGAACTACTAGTAAGACTGTAGTAACGATAAAACATTGAGGTAGGTCTACTGTTCACAGAACTACTAGTAAGACTGTAGTAACGATAAGTAACGTTGAGCGAGGTATACTGTTCACAGAATTACTAGTAAGACTGTAGTAACGATAATAACATGGAGGGAGGTCTACTGTTCACAGAAAATAAACTAACATGGTAAGATAGTGTGTAGTAACTATAATACATGGAGGCGAGGTCTACTGTTCACATAACTACTAGTAAGACTGTAGTAACATAATAACATGGAGGGAGGTCTACTGTTCACAGAACTACTAGTAAGACTGTAGTAACGATAATAACATGGAGCGAGGTCTATTGTTCACAGAACTACTAGTAAGACTGTAGTAACGATAGTAACATGGAGGGAGGTCTACTGTTCACAGAACTACTAGTAAGACTGTAGTAACGATATAACATGAGGGAGGTCTACTGTTACAGAACTACTAGTAAACTGTAGTAACGATAATAACATGGAGGGAGGTCTACTGTTCACAGAACTACTAGTAAGACTGTAGTAACGATAATAACATGGAGGGAAGTCATACTGTTCACAGAACTACTAGTAAGACTGTAGTAACGTTAATAACATGGAGGGGTCTACTGTTCACAGAACTACTAGTAAGACTGTAGTAACGATAATAACATGGAGGGAGGTCTACTGTTCACAGAACTACTAGTAAGACTGTATAACGATAATAACATGGAGGAGGTCTACTGTTCACAGAACTACTACTAAGATAACACTACTCTTGAACTACATACAACTAATGAAAGATGCCTTGGATATGATTTGAACCAAGATGCTTCAGTGGTGGATCATTGGCGTGCAAATCCAAAGGTCCCGGGCTAGATTCACGTGTCCAGGTTATCATTTTTAACTCAAATGAAATTTGTATGATACAATAAACTTCCTATCCAACAGTCTGGCAAACAAACTCTGTCTGTGATTAATTATGTATTATATGAACGTTGCAAGTTCCGGGGACATAATAAGTGGAATAGGGGAGTAAAAAATCTTTAGTTGATTCTGTTGATCAGATATCACTATGAACAATTATCTCCGATCTTATTAGAAGTTCCATCATTAAGGTGGGGATGTAGGAAACGCATGAAAAGGTCAGTGTTTTTGAAGTTTTATAGCAAAACATAACAATATCTATTATTATTATTATTAGCACCGCGTCTTACTACCCGTTCGGGTTATACGCAAACAATATCTATTAATTATCTGTCATTAGCATAGTGGCATTAGATGGAGGCTGATGATTATTGCCATCGGTCGTACTATCGCACTACACCCTCCCCCCAAAGCCATCACAGGGAGTCCAGGAAAATAATTAAAATTATCATATTATTTATTTTTTACAGTTGGTACGCAATAATATTAACTTTAAAATATAAATTGAAAATAGTTTGAACATTTGTTGAGTTGGGCAAAGTTACATACATTTAGTGTATTGAACCAAACACCTGGAATATGCGACCATTTAAGTTGATTACGGCCTGTGCGTGATTAGTGTAGAATAAGTAGGCCTAGGGGTCTACTTATATCCTTCCTCTTGCATTTTTTTATTCAGGATCTGAACTTTTTTTGAAGACCTATTAAAGCTTTAAAAAAGGCTTAGCCACCTCTGCCGCGTCATGAAATAATAAATACAGTGGTTTCTCCGTAGAAAGAACATTATCTGAAAGTTAATAATGGATTACATAACTAAGTTATTATATTTGCTAGTTACGGTTATAACCAACCGTATCTAAATATCATATTCTTTAAATTGAAGACTGACCCTGGGCACGTGGTGATTCCTGGATATATCTGTGGCGAGAACATTGATTTACTAGACCAAAGGTCCCGGGTTCGATTCCCGTGTCCAGGTGTCATTTTTCCATTTTAAGAATATGATAGTTAATACATTAAATATATATTAATTTTTTTAGCACCGCGTTACTACCCGTTCGGGTTATACGCTTAAGTACTAATTACACAATGGATTAGGAATTGGGAATGTTGAATATAGAGGAAGTGAACCCGCATTTGCGTGGAGGGAGAGTGGAAAACCATCTAGGAAAAACCACCTCAGTTCACCGACCGAGATTCGAACCTCGATCTCCCGTCCTCGGTGGTCTGGCTCAACACGACATTAAATATATTTATTGTATACAAATATACACCACAAACTGTGATGCACTAGTTTGTAGGAATGGACATCTGAAAGACCTTGTTTTCCACCTGAATCCGAGTATTTTATCCACTCGTGTCAGATGTTGTCAAGTTTGACAATTATTGTAAAATGCGTCATTTTGCCAGGAGTTTACAAATAACTTTCTATGGTGTTATTTCCACGCGATGGTCTGACAGTTTAAAAAGTTACCAGCACCATAACTACTTTCATATAATCCTAGATAAAATAATATTCTCCACAAGAGCTGTCACTTTTGACTTAAAATACTGCTAGTGGGAAGGGGGGAGGGTTTGAGGGGTAGAGGGAGAGAGAAAGTAGCTTTTTTCTTTGAGACAAGCTACACTACTACCATAGAATAAAAACAGACTAAGCCTTCACCTTACCACCATGATTTCACCATGCAGAAGTAAAATAAACTGAAGGGAAATGTTTTTCAGACAGAGACTAGAGACCACGTGTTGTTGAGACCCACCAATACAGTAATATCCGGCTAGTTTGACATCGGTTGATTCGAAAAATGGAATAATTCGAACCTACCAAGATTCCCCATGAAATTCCTATTTAAATCAATGGTAAAAACTAAAACTTAACTCAAATTTTAGAAGGAAATATTTGGATAATTGTAAACCTACCCATTGTTAATTTTTTTCTGGATTGTACTCATTTCAATTTTAACTCAACGATCTTTATTAATATATAATAATAATAATAATAATAAAATATAATATTTAGCACCGCGTCTTACTACCCATTCGGGTTATACGCTTAAGTACTAATTACAGTAATGGATTAGGAATTGGGAGGGTTGAATTTCGAGGAAGTGAACCCGCATTTGCGTGGAGGGGGAGTGGAAAACCATTTAGGGAAAACCACCCCTAGTTCATCCGACCGAGATTCGAACCTCGATCTCCCCGTCCTCGCGGTCGAGCTCAACACGACTAGCGCGTTACCCAACTACGCCACCGAGGCGGGTATCTTTATTAAATCAGCCTTATATGCCAAGAATGTCAAATAAAGTTAGTATTATTGATGCATAGTAAAAGATAAAGGGGTATATTCTGCACCGGTGGCAAGCGGGTTGCCTAAAATAAGGGGTGTGTGGATCGGCTTTCACCGCTTGTGTGTGACAATATTATCACGTGACGCCTTGAATGACTGATTAAAGTCTGTTATTTTCGTATGTTAAATCGTCCAGGTTTTATATTTTGTGTTTAGATTTTTCTTTTGTTTCTTGTATGTATATTATATCGTTTATATGTGTTTTACAGAGCATAATTATATAAAATATGTGTATTTATACGCAGAGTATTTTGAGGTTATTGATTTATTTTGTATCTGCTACCTAGATACAAATATGAAAATGGTTAATCATAATTTTGTATATTTCAAATACCCGCCTAGGTGTCGTAGTTGTCTAACGCGTTAGTTTAGTGTTGAGCTAGACTGCCGAGGACGGGGAGATCGAGGTTTCGAATCTCGGCCGGGTGAATTGGGGGGGTTTCCTAAATGGTTTTCCACTCTCCCTCCACACAAATGCGGGTTAACTTCATCTAACTTATTTCACCAGAAGACATTGACCACCACCGCACCACGGCCGCAGTGTAATCTCCTGTCTCTTTGAAGATATTCTCATCCAAGTGTTTTAATTATTTAAAATTACACTAACGTTTGTGTAACACATCTTAATACAGTACAATTTTCATACAAAGGACCTTTATAAAAAAAACTTTTTGTTGTCGTCAACATTGATAACATTGTACTATATTATTATTATTATTGTTTTTTATAGTTATTGATAGTCGTGAAAGATGCATATCACTTGACTTGACGTATGCACACGTGAAAATAGATTTGGTAACATTTTCTAGCTGTCATATAAGGTTATTCCAATGAAAATTTGACTAACTTTAAGGAATACTCGCACTAATAGGATAAGGACTCAAAAGGTATAATTTAGAGGAATGTACCCACATGCGTATGGAGGAGGATTGGGAAACCATCGAGAGGGAAACACCTCCTCCTTACACCCAACCGCGATTCGTTCGCTGGACTCAGTTTGTATCCCAGCTGGGGGTACTGCGATATATTTAAGTGATGGCTTCCCGCTATACTTCCATGAAAATGCTGTAACATTTCCTCTAAATTCTACCTTAAACATACATCCGTGTAACAGGCGTGTGAGCTGGACGTGTTGTAAAATGGGTGCTGGAAAAAATTTGTTCAAATTACGAACTTATAGAATACATTAAAATCCTGTTAAACCGAGCCCCAGTGGTCCAAAATCCCGCTAAACCGGGCCCTGGTGGTCAGGAATCCCGGATAATCCGTACATAGTTTGCCTATTAAGTGGGGGGAAAAACTATTTCAAATGAAATATATTTTATTGATGACAAACTTGTAGTTACAAGAGAATTGTAAGAACCGGTGACACTAAAAGATAAATATTTACAAGTTGTAGTCAACACAATGTGTTTTCCTGTAAATAGTCACTGTAGTGTAAAAAGATAGAGGCGTGCTGTAAATGTAAAACTACAGTATTACATGTTACATCAGTTAAATGAATGTAGATTGTATGAAACTAGTTCAAATGTAATTTAAAATTTGTGTAAATACTCACCCGGTTAATCCAATCAAGCTTAGGTCTCAATTAATTCGGATTAACCAGGTTATGCTGTATTATGTTATTTTATATCACCACAAGGGTCGAACCTTGGAGCTGTGAGCAGAGTATCTTCTCTGGTACTTGGCTGTGGTCGAGAGCTTTGAGATCATACTCTTCATGATAGCTGAGTGATATGCTCAGCACTTCTTACCAATCTGTTAAGGGCGTTCAAGCAAACTTTGAGCTGTTTTTAGTATCTCATTCAGTTTTGCTGTATATAGACCATTTGTCCTCAATTAGTTATCACATTTTCGTTCTAAAATAAGAATTAATGGGATCTTATTAATACTTTCTTTGCTGTATGTAAAATACCATTTATTATTTGTAGAACCTCAATAACCTTCAACAAAGTTGTTTAAGTTGTTAAGGTGGGGTGCTAGTGAGCGCCAGTTTAGTGCATTAATTTTGCAGTTTTTATAGCATTAACATTTTTTGGCAAAGATAGATCAAATATTTCTTCTATAGAAACAGAGAGTTTAGTTTTCTGCACATGCTAATCTCAAGAGTTCTTGAATATCTCTCATGAGCATAGCGGCATTTCGTGACAAACTTTTTAAATGCAGAGAAAAAGTTGTCACTAAATTCTAGGACACCCTTGACAGATATTAAAGAACTATTGAGATTACCATGTGCGGAAAACTAAACTCTATGTTTCTATAGAAGAAATATTTGATTTATTTTGGCCAAATAAATGTTTATGCTATAAAAACTTCGAAAATACTGCCCTAAACTCACGCTCACTAGCACCCCATCTTAATGTAAGTGTTAAGGATGGTTCGCAATCGGTTAATTTTAGAAAAGAGTTTGTTAGTCCAGAGAGGACAAATAATACTAGCTGGGTCTCTGACAGCTATTGTGCCAGATTTGTTAAATAGATTATTTCCATTTGAAGTGTGTAGGCTTTGGGATTAGATAGAAGTGTTTCCCGGGAGAAATAACACCTACAGTTAATAGCACGACTAGTAAACTTTGGAAAACAAGTTGAGCTATCCATGATTTGCTTAGGGTCATACTTCACTCAAAGTTTAAGGCAGAGTCTGTGATGGACGTGTGGAAATAAAATCGGCAAACAATGAGCTGTTAATGATACCATAGCCAATTTAAAAAAAAGTGTTAATCAAGTCAGTTACCAATATATTAGTCAGCTACGAGTATTTATCACTCATGCTGACAGTTTTTAAAAACTTGGGCTCTTTAAGTGAGATGGATAGTACCATTTCCTATCACGTTCGTTATTCTATATCCCCACATTTCACATGCCTGATTTAGTGCCACATAAAATTATATTAGTTCTCTAGAAGTTGTATTGTGTGCCATTTAAATGGCGCCTATTTAATCACTTTCTTAGGAATGACTATCTGAAAGGTATTATTTCTTCTTTCAAAACCCTACTATGTAGTAAGATTTTGCTAGGAGAGAAAACATTTCAGACGTCCATTTCAAGGAAAGATCAATTTAGAGTAGGGCTCGGCAACCTTTTAGTAGTGTTGTGCCGAGGTAATGTTGCAAAGTCGCTCAGCTAGCCCACCAACCTGAGCCCACTCAAATCGTTAATATTTTTATACTAGTTAACTAGATGAAACAACATGTTTCTTAATCGAACACATTAAACATCTACATTTTCTTGAATATTTAATATTTTATTATAAATATGACAAATTCAGAATAAATACAAACGCTATAAATGTGTTTCACAAATTTTAAGTTCTGGATACATTATTTAGAAATTTTGAAACAAAACAAGTGTATCATTGAAACATAAAACACATTACTAAAATTATTATTCACATCAATGGTTTTAATTAAAAATAAAGGCTTTATATTATTTTTATTTAAATTGCTGAGCGTGCCAATGAAAATGATTCCGTGTACCACTCTTGGCACCCGGGCCGTAGGTTGCCGACCCCTGATGTATATCTTCTCCTACCCACATCAGCTATTTAGGAGCAGCCGAACTCGAGAATGTCAAGAAAAATATATTCACGTTACTCTTAGCCCTATCTAGAGCGATACCTATCTGGGAGTATCGGGTTCATGGCAAGGCTATGTTTTGTAACTGTTATATAATATAGTGATGGTGTGCCGTGATAGTTGGCATTTAATAAGTTTACAGGTGACCTGGTGGTTTAGGGGTAAGGTGTCAAACTTCTGTGCTGGGGGTCCGGGGTTCAATCCCCGGTCCCGGCACAGATTTATCTGATTACCAAACCCTTCCTTCACCTCTGACAAGACTTGTATTAATTACAACTTGTGAATGTGAGGAATGCAGGCCTCCACCGTGGTTCGGATTCCACGTTAAACTGTAGGTCCTCCATTTCATCTCACAATCACCCTACCATTGCACATTAGCGCAAATGCGTATGATCCGAACGGGTAATAAGACGCGGTGCTAATAATAATAATAAGTTTACAAAATGAGTTCTCAAAATTTTAAATTAGGATTGAAAGTTGAAAAGGTTATACAATTAATTCCATGTGTCAACAACATTTTTTCTGTCTAAATAGCAGCCAACTTTTGGTTCTGAAATAAACATTTTCTTGGGGATATTCCTAAAGGTTTCCGTTGTTTCAAAAGACAACTCTAATGTGTTTGTTGATGTTCATTTAGTTTCTACTAATTAATCATTAAATATTCAGTAAATATAATAATATTGTTAACGCAGTAATAGTGTAGGTCCGCAACACTGTGTTCAAGAATAAGAGTTTAATCCCCTGTAGACCACGAACACTCCCAAGAACTCCAACAAATAATTAAATGTTATAAACAGGGTTCGGGTTTTTATGACAGCTCATCTTTTTTTTGGCACATAACATACAATGCTTGTGGCACATAGGCTCGTTTAATGATTCACTATTTGGAGATTGTATATGTGATTTTTAGTCAAATTGTGGGATTTTAAATTTTTATGGTCGTAATTTCATGCTTTGAATACTTTTTTTTAATAATTTTTAGGAATTTGTATGGAATAATATTAATGCTTTGTGTATGAATGAATACTAAAACATAAGATATTTCACTAATAATTATCGGATTGACAAGATAATATAAGGTAATGCAGAAGTAGAATTCGCGCTCGTCCTGAAGCAATGCAGCTGGCTTCCCACGGAGGTTTAAAATATTCTTATTTAGCGAACTGCAAAGGTTTATTCGATAAAAGCTTTTAACTATAAACAGATTTATTTTATCGATTCCGTGTCCAGGTTCATTTTTCAATTTTCAGAATATGATATTAGGTGGAGTAATCCCCATAATAAGCATAAATAATAGCTCTGGTATTAATTCTTAGATTTATTTTAGTTTCAATTTGTAAAGGTGTTGTTTCTATCTATAACTATCATATTTTCATTTACAGTTTTGGGACTTTTTTTGCTGTTGTAAATTTAAAGTAATTATTTTTAGCATTTATTTTTAGGTCATCAAAAACAAGGACCTGGTTATAAACCATTTAAAACTTACTTTGACTCGTTTAAGAACTAATCTTGTATGACAGAGAAATTATCAAAAGTTTTCTTTTGAAACAAAGCCTAAATTTTGAGAGACCCATCCATTTCACTACATTATTGAAAATGGACTTAATCCCAATGGGGAATCCTATTTTCCTGACTACGCCGGATGTAGCTAGTCATGGCCGTGTCACTATAAAGCTAACACGCAGCTCTCTAAAAATCCTTTGAGAACAAGTATTTCGGGATTATACAATCCCAAATGGTGTATACTCTTGAACAGTAAATATTCCCGCTCTAAACGAAGGCCTACTTGTATTTTATATCAGGCTTGAATAATTTTTTTTTTTACTAATTTAGCACTGTACCTGACTCTAATATATAACTAGGATATAACGTTTTGCAAACTAAACCAATTGTTATAAACCATGCTCGCAGACGATATCACGGCCAAAACGTTGTGAGCGATTGAACCAAATATTGAAGCAGCTATGTCAAACTTTCGGACCACGGATCTAATGATGAACCAACACAAAATATGCTCCGGTTGTTATTTCTATGAATATCGTGGAAATACAGAATTAGGGAATGCTATTACTTGTTACATTTTGATTCCAGCAAATACATAACATTTTACAGATGTGCAATTTACTTTACAAAACTATCAAATATTTCTGATTGTAAATAAACAAGCCTTATTATTTTATTCAATCAAAATGTTATTTTTATAATACAAATATATTGATTGGAGCTATTTTTAGGGAATCTGATAGCAAAATTGAAACTTTTTATTGGGACCCCCCTCAGTATTTTCAAATTTCAAAGTGGCTTTTATGATGAGACGAATTTGACAATCCTGTACTAGAATATAAAGCTTGCACCCTGAGTTTCCCCAAAATAATGTGTTTATTTTAGTTAAGCTAAGAGATAGGAGGAGGAGGTTCTTACCGTTAACCACAAGTCTACTTCTACTTTCATCCGGTCCTCCAACTGCGAAATAAAACCAAACATTAGGCCTACAGTACTCCAAGAACGTGACATTTTAATCTTTCTAACACTTTCATACCATGCTTAGGGTGCTCGGGGTACGGGGGGTGGGGGGTGTTGTTCATTCAGCCTCAAATAACTTTGTGTATTGTGGGTACATTTTAATTTAGAATATGGTAATGGTAATAAATCCCAGAAGAAAAAAAATCCAAAAATTGAAACAATATATGTGTAGCAAATAAAACACAAAGAGTTTTACATCCCAAAACTAAATTGGTTTTCGCACTGTATAGCTTCATACAACACTTTTAATGTTTAAGAAAAAAAAACTGAAAGAACTTGTCCATAAGAGGTAATTAGGGAAATGGGGAGATAAAAAGTTTACTATTTTCATTTTAAAATCAACAACATTGCTATGAAAGTGACAAGTTATTTTTACTAAGAATAAAATAAATAAAAGATAGACTTACAAGTGAATCAGGTAAAGCTATAGGCATGGATAGCCACCATTAAAACTGCCAAACTATTTCCTGGAGCCTCAGAAATATTATTAACAGCAACAAATGACAGATTTGTGGTCGTGAATAATTTACACTGTTGTCAATTTATAAAGATGTACAACACATGGAATCTAGAGCACAAACACTTTAATAAAGTTGTTTTTTGAATAATTGATAACTTGTCATGCATTTGTAAAAACCACAAGACGCGTGAAAATCCGCGCACGATGAAAGTTCCAACAATGACAGTGACCGGAAGTTGTCTTCACCACGCGAGATGACAGAGGGGAGAGGGGAACGAGCGAACGACCTGTCTTCAGACAACATCCACGATGAACTGAGGAGCTGCCAGCAGTTCCAGCCACCACAACACCGGACAAGAACTGCCCCAGAGCTATGGGCACGGACAACTTGTCTGCTGTGGCCAATCAAAGTACCTGACGTCACAATCCACCCTCTGGGCTTTCAAGGAGGAAAACAAAAATAGCGAAATAAGTCCACTTCCTCCATAAAACAATCTATGTTGCCTCATTTAAGAGGTGTTTCTTGACGGGGAGGGAAACCGCGGAGCAGTCTTCACATAATATCTCATACGATGGTGGGGCACGCGGACCAAACACCAGGCTCATCTCTTCTGATATGCTGGTGATGGGTTCGAATCCCAGTCAGGTCAGTGAAGGTAGTAACCTGGAAATAAATGTTTCACATCACGTGATCTCTGGAGCTTTCCTCTACATTAGATCTTCCTCATCTCCACTTCACGTGATCTCAGGAGCTTTCCTCTACATTAGATCTTCCTCATCTCCACTTCACGTGATCTCAGGAGCTTTCCTCTACATTAGATCTTCATTTCCATTTCACATGATCTTAGGAGCTTTCCTCTACATTAGACCTCCCTCATCTCATCTCCACTTCACGTGATCTTAGGAGCTTTCCTCTACATTAGATCTTCCTCATCTCCACTTCACGTGATCTTAGGAGCTTTCCTCTACATTAGATCTTCCTCATCTCCACTTCACGTGATCTTAGGAGCTTTCCTCTATATTAGATCTTTCTCATCTCCAATTCACGTGATCTCAGGAGCCTTCCTCTATATTAGATCTTTCTCATCTCCAATTCACGTGATCTCAGGAGCTTTACTCTACATTAGGCCTTCCTCATCTCCACTTCACTTGATCTCAGGAACCTTCCTCTCCATTATACCTTCCTCATCTCCACTTCACTTGATCTCAGGAACTTTCCTCTACATTAGACCTTCCTCATCTCCACTTCACTTGATCTCAGGAGCCTTCCTCTTATTAGATCTTCCTCATCTCCACTTCACATGATCTTAGGAGCTTTCCTCTCCATTATACCTTCCTCATCTCCACTTCACGTGATCTCAGGAGCTTTCCTTCACATTAGACCTTCCTCATCTCATATCCACTTCACGTGATCTCAGGAACTTTCTCTCTCATTATACCTTCCTCATCTCCACTTCACGTGATCTCAGGAGCTTTCCTTCACATTAGACCTCCCTCATCTCATATCCACTTCACGTGATCTCAGGAACTTTCCTCTACATTAGACCTTCCTCATCTCCACTTCACTTGATCTCAGGAACCTTCCTCTATATTATACCTTCCTCATCTCCACTTCACTTGATCTCAGGAACTTTCCTCTACATTAGATCTTCCTCATCTCCACTTCATTAGTGTAACTTTGTCACCGCGTCTTACTACCCGTTCAGGTTATACGCACTTGAACTAATTACGATAGTTAACTAGGCATTAAGGTCAAATCTAGATGAAGGGTACCCGCATTTACGTGGAGGAAGAGTGGAAGACTATTTTGGGAAATCTATTCTCAATGCACGCGACTGGTATTCAAACCCCTATATCGCCGTCATGAGTCCAGTCTATTACAAGAGTGAAGCCTTATCCCCGTGGTATTTAACCTCTTTGTTCGTGTACCCCCAGATATAATTTCTCTTCAACTCTAAAGTTGTTAGCGCAGAATCAAAGTTATACATATTCTATCATCTAAATCTAAAATAAATTACATCAATTAATATAATATGACGTATTAAAAGTGGCGCTCCCAAATTACCCAGGTGGTCGTGGCTGACCCAAACCTGGTCCTGATTACTTTTATAATATATACAGACCCTTTAGTACGTCCCTACAAGTTGAATATCACTGCCTCAAACCGTTCGACCACCAGTGGGTGTTAGTCCAACCAAATGTGGACATTCTGGACTGTAAGTGAGGGTCAAAACCCACTAATCAAACAACCATAATATTATTTTTGATCTTTACATCCAATATTCCCTGAAACATTCAAACAGATCTCGAAGTTGATAAAATGGTTGTGTTTTCTCTTCTAGCATTGGGTTATTTATTTTTCGCCAGAAACATTCTTCGTTCAAGAGATAATACAAACTAGTTTTGACAACAACACTTTATTTCTGAACATGATATTGTACAAATATAAGCTTGTTTGAGGACCAGAAAGAGAAAGGCTACCCCTGAGACAATAGTTCTCAAACATCTCAACATGAAACCTTCTGGTACGACCATAACTGGAGCAATAAAATGAAACATGGAACAAACTTCCGTGAGATCTTCATGGTTCGCTCCGTATCATGAGTGGTGGTCGTGCGGCGGACATTAAGGGGCAGACAAAACCTCACCAGCGGGTGTTTGTAGTCAGCACCATGTCTTACCACCCGTCCGGGATAGCCACATGCTCGCATGTGTGGGGACAGTAAGATAGAACAGCATTTGCGTGGAGGTAGGGTGGTGACCCATTTATAAAAACACCCTCAGCACCACCCGACCAAGATGCTATCTTGTATCACACAGAAACCAGCAATCCAGTTTATTGAGTGAATGACGCCTTAAACCAAGGGCTCATCCATGCAGTAGAGGTGTACGAGGCAGAAGGTCAACTGTTAAATGCGAAGTGAAGTAAAGTGAAGCTATGAAACGTGCGAAGAAAAGACAGAGCAGCAGAAGACGAAGATAAAGTTTTTGTTGTTATATAACAACACTTAGTTTTTCCATTAGGTGCATCCAGGTAGAGAGAAAGGTTCAGATAAATAAACAAAGCACACTATATATTATTATATGCTGACATGTGAATTTATCTCTACCTACAAATACATGTCATCTAATTACTATTCGCTGCTAAGCAATGTTTAATAGTTGTTATATAATTGATTATAATGTTTAAATATTTCATAGTTAGGTCAATACTTTTAACCCTTTCCTTATAAATCGAGGTCCTTGTAAATGTTTCTAAGGTGCGAAGGTTATTGTGGATGTCGAAGTCGAAGCAAAGGAGACTTTGACTTCAATATTTCGACATTCGTACATCGCAGGTAGGTTTTCCTCGTCTCCAAGGAAGAGGCTATTTGTAAAGAATGTCAATGACTGCATTCCAACCGTAATTATTTGATTTGTATAATATAGTTCAAGTACATCGTGTGCAGAGCTGTAATTCAGGTGCTCATAAACTATTGGATTTATCCTTAATATCTGACAAATTAAATTAATATTCTAAAACACAGGCCGAAACACACTTTGGTAAGATAGGGAGAAAATAAAATGGCTCAGATAAAAATTTTACTTAATTTCAAATTTATTAAAACCGGTGTTTTTAAAAAACCTGAGAGGGTGAAGTAATGTTATTATATAACTGTTTGTAACATTAACATTAAATGATATAAACAAAGATTTAGATTGCCGTTTAATCTATGGGAACAACCTTATTATTAAATTTAAAGCTATTACGGTTCAACTGTAATTTTAAATAAACTCCTCCCTGTGTTCGTCTTTGAGGGCTGGGTCGTATTGTTTCAACGACGATAAAGAATTTGTTTAAATCAATTAATGTCAATGAGACCACCGTATCGGGATTTTTATTATTCCAATAAATTAAAACGTTATTTAAAATTAAAATTAATTTAAAGTTAATATGAGTCACTTATCTTTTTCTCCGTTTTACTATTGTCTGTTTAAACATATATTATAAAATACCAACGCAAATTGGCAAATATTAAGAGTTTGAATTGCGCCTCTGTAAGAAATAAGATGTTCTCTAGACATAAAATAAATCAATCCTCATTTACCTTGAAATACCATAATTAAGAACCTACATTTCGGGGTGATTCGTATTTTTAAATAACTAACCACGTCTCAAATAAGGTGAGAATTTTGTAAATCTACAACTCGTCTCAACGCCCGATAGACGGACACCTTAAAAGTAGACCTGCATCGAAGAAGACCGGAGAGTCGAACAGTTAATTTACTGCTATACATGTTTCATATATATATATAATTATATATATACATGTTCTCATATATATATATAATATATATATATATATATATATTATTATATATGAAGAGATCCAAAGAAAGAGCGAAAAAGCGAATAAAAGAGGAGGAATGGAAATGTAGACTTGTATAGCGGTGACAATTTTTTCCACGCGTTTCCAATGGTTTAAACCTAGCTGGAAAGCTACTAGTTCTACTCTCATGTATTCATACGTCAAGTCATGTGATTTTCAACTGTCACGTTTGATATTTATTATCAATACCTATTGAATAGTACTAATCATATAGTGAGATATTTCCAAATGTGAACAAAGTGTTGTAGATCTGAGCAGGTGGCCATGTAATGCGGGGTTGCCTGCCCTCGGGAGGAAGGTATAAATCTTGTTCTTAAAGCAGGCCAGTTTCCAACACAGGTTGAACAACCTGCCATCATTCTCCTCGAGCTGAAATGTTACCCAAACTGGAAGTGTGAAATGTGTGTGTGTGTGTGTGTGTGTGTGTGTGTGTGTGTGTGGTGTGTGTGTGTGTGTTGTGGTGTGTGTGTGTGTGTGTGTGTGTGTCAGACCATCGGATGCGCCATCAAGCGAGTAACGGAGGAACTCAACAGGACGACCTCTCGCTGAGCCATTATCATCTTTTGATTGTAAATAAAGTAACCCGCGCTACCACTCTATTTATTATATCCAGAGCCTCGCCATGCTCCAGATCGTCCATTCATATCTGGATGCTGGCTGACATGATCTGATAGAAACGGGTTTTAATCCAGGATGAAACAGGTTTAGACTCTGGCTATAGGAAAGAGAGCAAAGTGGAGTAATTCTGACATCAATATGAGCTTAGTCCCAGACGCTGATCAACCGCTTTCAAACAACCAACATAAGGCCTGAACAAATATTGTTCTTAACATTGAGCTTGTTTTGTTATCATCATCCTCTGTTACTACTCATCTCATCAATCTGCACTTTCTTTTACTAGTGGAGTAGGATGAGGAAGGTTGAATTTAGAGTAGATAGAGTGGGAAAACTATTTTAGTACCCATAACCGGGATCCACACCCCAACCTTCTCGTATTCGTCAGTCCAGCCTATTGAGAGAGCTACGCCTTAGCCCAGAGGTAGGCAACCGGTCGATCTCGTGGCAGTTTTCAGCCGACCCTATAGTAAAACTACGTCATTATTAAAAGTGTATCTTTGGGTCTTGTAAACTCGCTAATATATCAATGCGCCATGGTGTGCTATGTTAGGGGCAGTTCTTAGACTACCTCTGGCTTTGTATCGTGATTTTAGATACCCCACGTAAGGGAGCGTAAGATTTTCCCTCATCCACCCCCACACCTCTATATCTTACGTAATTTGCTATCGTATTTTAATCATTTAGTTATCTTTAAACATAAGGATTGGAAATAAAGTAAGTAAGTAAATTTAAAATAAGTGAAATTTTATAAATAAGACATTTATTTTCCAACAGGAAAAATATTTAGATTTAGTTGATGTAAAAAATCTTATGTTAGATGGATGATGACCTCCCCCCCCCTTCCCCATAAACCCTTAAATAATTTAAGAACTGGCTCTTATAAGGAAAGGAAATAGCTTAGTATGAAAATGTACATTTTGTTTATTCAAAGTTTGATCTAGAAAGGTGGGGAGATGAGTATTCAAGTAAGGTTGAATACAATAGTGTTGTACACCCCTGTGGTCCAGATACAGTAGTGTTATACACCCCTGTGGTCCAGATATAGTAGTGTTATACACCCCTGTGGTCCAGATACAGTAGTGTTGTACACCCCTGTGGTCCAGATACAATAGTGTTGTACACCCCTGTGGTCCAGATACAGTAGTGTTGTACACCCCTGTGGTCCAGATACAGTAGTGTTATACACCCCTGTGGTCCAGATTCAGTAGTGTTGTACACCCCTGTGGTCCAGATTCAGTAGTGTTGTACACCATGTGGTCCTGATACAGTAGTGTTGTACACCCCTGTAGTAAAGATACAGTAGTGTTATACACCCTTGTAGTCAGGATACAGTAGTGTTGTACACCCCTGTGGTACAGATACAGTAGTGTTGTACACCCCTGTAGTAAAGATACAGTAGTGTTGTACACCCCTGTGGTCAAGAGAACTATCGAAGAAGCTGTAAGAATCTGTTCCAGTCTTGGTGACGCAATATTTTCAACTTCGTGCACGTGAGCTACTTACATTTCCTGTTTCCGGTCGTTATAATCATGTTAACAACCACTAATGACAAAAAAACAAAAAATACTCAGGGGTTATTTCATTTATAAATAATTAAATACATCCGAATGACGACACAGCCAATGAGACAATAAACCGCTTTGAAAATCACTCAAAGCCTATTCTGATTGTGAAAATAAGTCAATGGCAACGACCGAGTCTAGTATCTACTGGCTTAGTTTGTTTCATAACAGCATTATAGTGTTTTTTAATGCATGACATAAATCATAAAGACCTAATAATGCACTCAAGGGGGGGGGAGGGAAGAGTGGCTTGAACCCCCCTTACCTTGGTTTGGGGAATACCGAAGAATAAGATTTTCCAAGCTGGCTCTTATAAAACCAAAACTTCGAAGTATAATGACACTATGAACATCATAATTATCTCCTTTCCACAGTTGAAAAGGACATCGTGCCGTGTGTTTGAGAAGAAGATTTACTGTGGATTCACACGTTTGCCGAAAAACTGGCGCAGAACAAAACGTGGTCACGTGAGTGCTCTAAGCAAATCACAAGATTTGCGCCTCGTCGGCACGAGCTGTTCTACTAAAGTTCAACTCATCTTTACTTTGTCCACTCTGCTTGATATGTTCAGCACAGGAGAACCAATCAAATTTCGGAACCAAACATATCAAATCAGTGCGCATGCGCATTTGACAACGCATGCGCTGTTCAGACAAAGGAAGTAGACAGATTCGTTGGCTGTTGTGAAAGATTTGAAATAACCTGTTAATGTAAACGGGTGTATAGATTGTGCCACGACACGGCTTTATGATCTGAAAACATCCATCGGGAGAGTGATCTCGAGGAGCAACATCCATCGGAGATTGATCTCAAGGGAACATCATCGAGAGATTGATATTAAGGGGCAAGGCACATCCATTGGGAGATTGATCTGAGGGGCAACATCCAATCGGGAGATTGATCTCGAGGGGCAACATCCATCGGGAGATTGATCTCAAGGGGCAACATCCATCGGGAGATTTATCTCAAGGGGCAACATACATCGGGTGAGCTACTGCGCCATTGAGGCAGATTCTGATCTCTATTTTAGGGGAACGTTTGAATCAAGGCTTAGGGACGATATTTCGGTATGTTCAGGTTTCCCAACCAAAATGTTGTGTCCACTCCTGTCATCACCCATACACACCGCATGACCACCCCACCTCCTCCTGTGTGTCTTGATATCCTCAATATGTTTGGGGAGGCATGCGAGCCATCAAGTTCTTCATTAGGTAAATAAATGTATTTATTCTCCACTCTCCCGTTTGTTCGTACCTCAAAAGGTCCGAATAATTTTCTCAGCACTTAAGACGCTCAATTATTTATTCTCTGACATAAAATGAGAGACTGGTAGGATTATAGTTGTGTATAACTCGTATATATTATTAAAATGATTGCAAAAAATTTCCCAATTTCTCGTCATCAAAACTAGTTGCGACTGCTACACCGATGACTTGTTAGTATTTGGCTGCGTCATGGCGGGCCTTTATTCGTGAAGAAGGAAAGATATTCGCCAAGTTCTGTTTGTTTTCCTTTCTTTCATACGACTTTATATTAACAGGTACAAACAAACATCACAACATATTTGTCAATGTAACAAACAATAGAATAAGGAAGGAAACTTTTATCTTGTACTTAAATCTTTTCTTTGGAAATTCCAATGCGGTTTTCTTAAGATCGGTTTTTGAAATAAATGGTCGATGACTTCCAACGACCGACTAGATGAGTATTTTATATGTCATTATAGTAGGTCAATTTTTAAATGTTCATCAAATATTAAGTTATGGTATTATTTAAAAGGTTTCTACTAAGAATAAATCTTAGTATACGATCGTAGCTACTTGACAAATGGTATATAATAGTCTGTGAAAAAGTTTTCAAAATAAAATCACGTTTTAAATGTCAAGCTCACTTAGTCTGGTTCACCGTGAAGGGGAGGCCTGGGTTCAAATCACAGCTCGGTATGGGTTTAGCCTAAATGGTTTCACACTCTACTTCCGTGCAAATGCGGTTAAATTTACTCTAAAACTTGACCTTACTCATCCTTAACCCATTTGCTTTATTAATATAATTATATCCGTGTCATTCAAATGGATACCATTGCCGATACGTCGCCGAGCATCCAAACAAGCTTGAGATTAAGAATCCTCTAGAGTGTCTAATTGAGGATCCTCTAGAAGTGGCTGAGGATCCTCCAAAGCTTCAAACACCCGCTAGTCCTGTAATCATCCTCCCAGGCCACTGTGTCAAGAGTGAGGACTCAAGAAACCTAACCAACACTCACACCCTTGTATGAAGGAATCTCCTGTTGAAGGTTCGCAGGATCAGTCAACCATGTGTGGGCCCATATGACAGGCCGCAGAGCCAGTTTGGCGGGTCTGACATTCAATACCCGGTCACATAACTCACAACTAGCGAGCGAGGACGAGGAAATAACTTTCAGTGGGGACCTCTGGTGGGTTGTAACATAGTTACATTGTGGTGGAAGGAAAGGTTGGAGTGTTTGCAGTTTCCATGGCGAACAATCTGTTTCAGCAAAACAAATAAAATATTGCTACAGTAGAAACAAGCGTCTAACTTTCTTCACGTGAGGATATCAACAATCTGTTGATAAATACCTGTCATATCAGCATATTAACATTTGATTAGATAAATTCCAAGACACCCTTGACAGATATTCAACAACAGCTGAGATTTTCAAGCGAAGAAAATTAAACTAAATGGTTCTTTTGGATTTGACTTATTTTGATTAAAAAAATATATTTCTGCTATAAAAACTGCAAACTACCGCCCTTAGCTGTCAACCCCCACGATCTAACGTTTCAATAAATACCGCCCTTGGCTGGCAACCCCCACGAACCAATGTTTCAATAAATACCCCCCTCAGCTGTCAACCCCCATGATCCAACGTTTCAATAAATACCGCCCCCAGCTGTCAACCCCCACGAACCAATGTTTCAATAAATACCGCCCTCAGCTGTCAACCCCCATGATCCAACGTTTCAATAAATACCGCCCCCAGCTGTCAACCCCCATGATCCAATGTTTCAATAAATACCGCCCCCTAGCTGTCAACCCCCATGATCCAATTTTTCAATAAATACCGCCCCCAGCTGTCAACCCCCATGATCCAATGTTTCAATAAATACCGCCCTCAGCTGTCAACCCCCATGATCCAATGTTTCAATAAATTCTGCCCTCAGCTGTCAACCCCCATGATCCAATGTTTCAATAAATACCGCCCTCAGCTGTCAACCCCCATGATCCAATGTTTCAATAAATACTGCCCTCAGCTGTCAACCCCCATGATCCAATGTTTCAATAAATACCGCCCTCAGCTGTCAACCCCCATGATCCAATGTTTCAATAAATACCGCCCTTAGCTGCAGCCCCCACGATCCACTTTCCAAAAATACCGCCCTTATCTGGCAGCCCCCCACGATCCCACTTTCAACAAATACCGTCCTTAGCTGGCAACCCCCCACGATCCCACTTTCCAATAAATACCGCAGCGAAAGCGACGAGCTCTGGATATTATTACTGAACTGTCCTGAGTCGTGAAGATACCATCCCGCAAGACCTCACACACTAGAAATACAATCACGTGCTCCCGTTACTTCTCCTGGGTGTGTTTACAAAGAGAAGAAATTAGCACGTTAGTGAGGATTGCTGGCATATTGTGAGACATTCCTTTCTCCACTAACACCGCAGGAGACGTTTTATTGGAGACTTCCTTCTAGAAAGAGGATATTAAGAGGAAATTAGCAAACAAACTAGAAGGTCAACATTGACCACATTGGATGTCACATGACCCCATTGAAGGCTTGAATAAAACGTTATTTGTCAACGTCCTCTGTGTCTTAATCCCCATCCGGATATCTGCATTATTTGTGGAGGAAGGTAGAATTTAAAAGAAATGCACCAACATTTATAAAAGATAAACTTGACAGGTATTTCAACTCCAGCCTCCACATCACCGGCAAACCATATGAGACTGACGTCTTTCTCCACGTGATCACTGATTAAGATTATATATTTTCCTTTTTTTTTGTGCATCTTGACTTACTAACCGCATATTTACGTTGTTAGTACAGGGATGAGGGAGGGTGAATTTAAAGGAAATGCGTGGAAGGAGGGTTGAAAGCCATCAGCTAGCAAACAAACAGTACACAGACTTTCTATTTTATCTTAATAATATATTATAGACATTTACTAAAAACTAGTAAGATTTGTGAAACGGAATAATATATATTGTTGCAAAAACACTTCACGAAAGAGATTAATGAAATAATACTAACTATGACAGAAACATCGAGAAAATAGGAACATCTCTGTCCACCAAAGAGAATAACAATCCATTTAACTTTCAAAGACCTGAATAAAACTATAAATATTTACGTATATCTCAGAAACTATCGGTTTTTATAAAACTATGTTTCAAATAAAAGAGTTTTATATTTTACAGTGCAACATCTTTGTGACGATAATTTACTTCTTATCTCACACAGTTGTGGAGATATGAGCAAAATAATTGTAAATGTCTGCTCGTGTAAACTATTCTCAAAGTCATTTCATGGGAAAATTATAGTTTTTATTTTGTTTGTAATGTCAAACAGTGCCTGGATACGACATTTAATCAAAGTGCTAGAGAGTATTTAAAGAAAATTGATTATTTTTTTATCTCTTTGCCTTTCAATAAACTACCCTTAGTTTTAGGGTTGAATATCTAATTCCAAAACATCCTCTGGGGAACCTTTAAAAAACCCTAGATATAAAGTTTTAGTCTGATCGGTGAAATGGTTTCATCTCTATTTCCAGTAACAACAGACAGACAGACACATGACTCGCCAAAACAACTTTTTCGTTTTCAGTGGGACAAGAAACGTTAACTTTCATCAAAATCTTGAATTACATTTTTTTTACGATCACAATACTTCTCTATCCGAGGAGTCAAGAGAAATTAAAAACTCTCTCAGTACATCCGACTGGGATATAAACCCTGGTATTTAAATCATCGGCAATTCAGTCTATTACAAAAGTGATGGCTTAAGCCACTTTACCACTGAAGTGTTTTTAACCCCCTCTTGTCAAATTATTCCATGAACACGAGCACAAGCTACAAAATATGATCATATTTTAATATAATATTCGTACAGGGCATAGAGTTTGTGTGTGTGTGTTCTAAACTGAGGACACTTTTATGAAAACATTTGTTTTTTGTGAAAACTACCCGGTATTTCGGCCATTTCAATATTTCTTGGCCTGATAAGTTGCCATCTTGTTTCGTTTCGCCTAGTGCTTGTTAGAGAGAGAGGATAGAGAGAGAGAGACATAATAAGGAAATCACTGTATCCCGCGTCTGCGACTCACCACCCCGCGTTTGCGGTTGCAGACGTGAGACGCGAGTCGCACCGAGAGAATCATTACCTATAGTGAAATAACTGGGATTATAACAGTTACAGCTATGAACCTCTGGTTTGACCCCAGACTACACCTACAATTATTTCATATTTTTTTTAAGGATGACCCTACACCACCGTGTTTATTAAGGTGTTTATTGTTAGTTTGTAAGTTTATTGATGACTATACAAACCTTTGTTTTAAAACAAGTGCGTGTTAAATATTCAAATAAATAAACAAACACTGTGTATGCAGTCATCCCAAAAGTTATTTCAGTGACATTTCTTGCTGCAAAAATAACAAAAACAAAGTGTTTATTCGAGGCGATGAATAGTTTCTTCTCCGAGTGTTTACCAGCTGCAGAGATGGACACTTGTTCGTTCACACCTTCTAGTTCCCTGACATTCAGTTGTTCTCAAGGGCCGTTGTCGCGTCACATTTGTCATTAAGTGCCTCTTACAGCCTCTTAGCAGCATCTCATTTTCTTTTGTTTCCACAATTCACAGTTTTTACTCTCTCGGCATCAAATTGTTCCTCCATCATTTTACTACTCCTCAAGAACGGTAGCGAGTGTGGATGAGAGAGTAAAGTATTGTGTAGATCTGCATTACAGAGGCAGCTTAGTTATTAATCATGCAGACAAATAAATGAAACTAAAATTAAATAGGTCTTCATGGAACGGTGCAATGTACAGATTTCCTTTCTTCTAAATTAAAAAATGGAGATATCTACTTAAAACTAGTCAGATATGTGAGACTAAATAATATACATTGTTAAAGAAATAAATGTGTCAAAAGAGCGTAATTGTTCACCAAGTAGCATAACGATTCACCAAATAACATAACGGTTTACCAAATAGCTTACGGTTCACTAAGAGCTTAAGGGTTCACCAAATTGCAAAAGGCTCACAAACGAGCATAAAGTTTCACCAAATAACATAACCGTTCACTAAATAGCAGCACGGTTCACCAAATAGCAAAAGCCTCACCAATGAGCATAACGGTTTACCAAAGTACATAATGGTTCACCAAATAGCAAAAGGCTCACGAACGAGCATAAACGGTCACCAAGTAATATAACAGCTCACTAAATATCAGCGCGGTTCACCAAAGTACATAATGGTTCACCACAAATAGCAAAAGGCTCAAGAACGAGCATAACGGTTCACCAAATAATATAACAGCTCACCAAATATCATCGGGTTCACCAAAGATGATAATGGCTCAACACGCTATGTCAGAAGATGTTTATTTTAATATAATTGTTGTGTCGCTGATAGTTAAACGTTGTATTGCTATCAATGTTTAATTATGGATCGCTACACTAATTCAACCCTTTTCGATATTCTTTGGTTTTGTTGTTCGTTCATTTATGGGTTTTAGTCCCTGAACAAATGTGCAGTCACCGAGAACTACAATAGTTTCTGTTAGTTTCTTACATTTAAATACACCATAGGATGAAATATCTCATATTGAATAATTGTTTTTCAAATATTTGTGCTAAATTACATTTCTTTAGTTAATTACTATTACAAAACTTTCTGAATCCTGCGGACCAATTGACCACCACGTACCAC
This sequence comes from Timema podura, assembly GCA_033556935.1. Lineage (NCBI taxonomy): Eukaryota > Metazoa > Arthropoda > Insecta > Phasmatodea > Timematidae > Timema > Timema podura. Next base: position 41,325,195 of record JAVRXN010000003.1, read on the forward strand.
AATTTGAGGAGTCTAAGTGTAATGGACTAAGGCCCGTGCACACATCGTGCTTTTAACGCGCGTGTGTTGCTGCGGGATGGAAAGTACAAACTGGGGTCAATTATGCACGCAAGATGGACGTGCGTACCGCAACGTCACCGAAGGTATGTGTACATGCTATACCTCAGTTTTATTTCTTTGGCTGACTTGGACAGCTCACAGCTGACTTCTGACAGTCAACAGTTAGTATAACCTAAAATTTTTACTGTCAGAATGTTGACAACTGCTAAAGACATGTTTTTTGCAGACATAATGGTTCGGCGTAGGATACATAATTTGGTCTGGTAGCTTTTCAAAGCCGTCAGAAGTCAGCTGTGAGCTGTTCCAGTCAGCACCACAGAGGCTAAAACTGAGGTATACATCTATCTATCTTATAGAATCCCAAACCATAATTCCTGCACCACACGTTAAAAAAAGCGGATGTGTGCACCGAGCCTAAAGGACCGGACACTGATTTCAAACTCAGAACCATTCCCGCGCAGCGATCTTGCTGTTTCCTAGCTCTCGTCACAATGACGAACCGGCCCCTGGAGCGACGTCCAATGTTTTGCGGCCTGAGTGCGTCTGCGAGAGAGAACTGTGAGGCATGTTAACAGGAGAGAGAAAGAACAGAGATCAAATTCCCTTTTATTAGCAACGGGTCTGGTAGAAGTCAGGGTCGACGATCTTCATGTGTGGAATGTGTGTAAAACATGGGGCAGTCTGGTGCAGACTGATGTGCTGTACCTCTTGGTACTTGGTACACATGTCTGGTGCAGACTAATGTGTTGTACCTCTTGGTACTTGGTATGCATGTCTGGTGTAGAATGATGTACTGTACTTGGTACTTGGTATACATGTCTGGTGCAGACTGATGTACTGTACCTCTTGGTATGTGGTACGCATGTCTGGTGTAGACTGATGTACTGTATCTCTTGGTACTTGGTACGCATGTCTGGTGTAGATTGATATACTGTACCTCTTGGTACTTGGTACACATGTCTGGTGCAGATTGATGTACTGTACCTCTTGGTACTTGGTACACATGTCTGATGGAGACTGATGTACTGTACCTCTTGGTACTTGGTACACATGTCTGGTGCAGACTGATGTACTGTACCTCTTGGTACTTGGTACGCATGTCTGGTGTAGACTGATGTACTGTAGCTCTTAGTAATTGGTACACATGTCTGGTGCAGAGTGATATACTTTACCTCCTGGTACTTGGTACACATGCCTGATGCAGAATGATGTACTGTACCTCCTGGTACTTGGTACGCATGTCTGGTGTAGACTGGTGTACTGTATTTCTTGGCACTTGGTACACATGTCTAGTGCAGACTGATGTACTGTACCTCTTGGTACTTAGTACGCATGTCTGGTGCAGAATGATGTACTGTATCTTTTGGTACTTGGTACGCATGTTTGCTGTAGGCTGATGTGTTGTACCTCTTGGTACTTGGTACACATGTCTGGTGCAGACTGATGTGATGTACCTCTTGGTACTTGGTACGTATGTCTGATGTAGACTGATGTGCTGAGCCTCTTGGTATTTGGTACGTATTGTGGGCCCATCTCGACCCGTGGGTAAAACGCTTATTTGGGATTTTATTAATGCATAGCAGTAATAGCTAATAGTGCAAAAAGCCCACTTGGATGTTCATACGGTCTAGACCGGCGATCCAACAAGCAGCCCTACCACCTTGTGAGGCCCATGGACCTTGTGAGTGCCAACTAGCAGCCTTACCACTTTGTGATGCCCGTGGACCTTGTGAGTGTCAACTATCAGCCCTACCACCTTGTGAGGCCCATAGACCTTGTGAGTGCCAACTAGCAGCCCTACCACTTTGTGAGGCCCATGGACCTTGTGAGTGCCAACTAGCAGCCCTACCACTTTGTGAGGCCCATGGACCTTGTGAGTGCCAACTAGCAGCCCTACCACCTTGTGAGGCCCATGGACCTTGTGAGTGCCAACTAGCAGCCCTACCACCTTGTGAGGCCCGTGGACCTTGTGCGTGCCAACTAGCAGCCCTACCACCTTGTGAGGCCCGTGGACCTTGTGCGTGCCAACTAGCAGCCCTACCACTTTGTGAGGCCCGTGGACCTTGTGAGTGCCAACTAGCAGCCCTACCACCTTGTGAGGCCCATGGACCTTGTGAGTGCCAACTAGCAGCCCTACCACTTTGTGAGACCCGTGGACCTTGTGAGTGCCAACTAGCAGCCCTACCACTTTGTGAGGCCCGTGGACCTTGTGAGGAACCATCATGAAATGCGACGCAATTCTTTGTTTTATAAACGTCACAAGGAAATACAATATTTTGGAAGGGTTAATATTTGGGAGTTTGACCATAAATTGGAGAATTCTGGTATGTGAGGTTGGTACCTCTGTTTTTCTTAGACACGGAGCAGCTCACACGAATAGTTAAACCTGCGCAAAAAATCTGTGCAATGGAATAGTGATGAGGAAGGAAGCATTTTAGAGGTGATCTACCCGCATTTTCGTGGAAGGAAATTGGAAGATCACTTGGTAAAAACCACCCCCGGTAGATCCGACTGGGATTCGAACTGGGATTCTCCCCATCTTCAGCAGGCCAGTCTAACACGACAGTGATGCCCTAGGCCACTGATACACTGGAGCGGTTGTAGTAGTAATAATAATATACTTGCAATTGTGACAATGGCCATGATATCTCCTCAGTATTTGTAATATTCGATCTGGCCCTTGTGATCAGTTGGACACTCCTGGTCTGATGTCGGTGAGGCTAAACTTCTCCTGAATTCTACCTTCCATGTACCTAACACATGTCATTAATTAGTAATTAGTACCTACGCGTATAGCCCGAATAAGTTGTGAGATGCGGTGATTAAAAAAGAGTGCGCCTTTTATAAAGTTGTTTTAAATTTAAACATTTTTCCCAAAATGCATGGACCTGACCATGGACGGAGGACAATTAGACTTCGTATCAGCTAATGAGAATGCTAGGTGAGGCTCTAGCCTATTAAACCGTGCGTGTTGACCTATTTGAGCAGGGATCTTCTCGCCAAGCGAGTAAGGAACTCAGAGGTTATTGCGAATGTTTCCTGTATGAAAATTAGAAGAAATGTACTTCCATGTGCATTATGCAGTAATTTTTTGTAATAAATCAGGAGCCGGATTTTAATGACCTAAAAATTATCAAAATATTGACCTATAAAATGACCTAAGAATTTTAAAAATTACTTCAAATGTTCAAAATATTACCTAAAAATATGAACAAAAACACGTAGTGAATGCTCACGACTATATCTAATAACTAATTTACAAATATCTAATTTATAAATAATAGCTACCCCTCCCAACGCAACCATCTCCAGTCTAGTTACAGTCTCACCAGGAATGTGTAATACCTGCTTGAGAAGTAATAGCTACCCTCTCTAGTCTAATTAGAGTCTCACCAGGAATGTGTAATACCTGCTTGAGTAGTAATAGCTACCCTCTCCAGTCTAGTTACAGTCTCACCAGGAATGTGTAATACCTGCTTGAGAAGTAATAGCTACCCTCTCAGTCTAATTACAGTCTCACCAGGAATGTGTAATAACTGCTTGAGAAGTAATAGCTACCCTCTCAGTCTAATTACAGTCTCACCAGGAATGTGTAATACCTGCTTGAGAAGTAATAGCTACCCTCTCCAGTCTAGTTACAGTCTCACCAGGAATGTGTAATACCTGCTTGAGAAGTAATAGCTACCCTCTCCAGTCTAGTTACAGTCTCACCAGGAATGTGTAATACCTGCTTGAGTAGTAATAGCTACCCTCTCTAGTCTAGTTAGAGTCTCACCAGGAATGTGTAATACCTGCTTGAGTAGTAATAGCTACCCTCTCCAGTCTAGTTACAGTCTCACCAGGAATGTGTAATACCTGCTTGAGTAGTAATAGCTACCCTCTCCAGTCTAGTTTCAGTCTCACCAGAATGTGTAATACCTGCTTGAGAAGTAATAGCTATCCTCTCCAGTCTAGTTACAGTCTCACCAGAAATGTGTAATACCTGCTTGAGAAGTAATAGCTACCCTCTCCAGTCTAGTTACAGTCTCACCAGGAATGTGTAATACCTGCTTGAGAAGTAATAGCTACCCTCTCCAGTCGAGTTACAGTCTCACCAGGAATGTGTAATACCTGCTTGAGACGTAATAGCTACCCTCTCCAGTCGAGTTACAGTCTCACCAGGAATGTGTAATACCTGCTTGAGAAGTAATAGCTACCCTCTCCAGTCTAGTTACAGTCTCACCAGGAATGTGTATTTTACAACAAGACAAGCAAAAAGGATGAAAATTTCATTGTCGACACTATATTCTTATTCAGAACTCTATTTGTTAAAAAAATAATGTATGAGTACTTATTCATTTATAAAATATACTTAATCATCATGAATGCCTAGAAATAACTCAAAAATCCCTAAAAAATAGCTTATAAATGCCTAAAAATAACTCAAACATGATGCAAACCCTGAAAATACGATCTTGAATTCCAAAATGACAAAAACAACCTATAAAATAATATTTTCACAACAAGGGGATCATGACCAGTGTTTATGTATGACGTCATCAAAATCCGGGGCCTGCAATAGCAATCAATAAAATAATAATAGTTATTACATATATTATCACCTTTGAGTGAACTTCAGGTCTTATGAAGAAAGGCTTTATCTTCGCTCTAAGTTAACTGTCACCAAATCTCCTCGCTTTCAGTTACACCCAATCTACCAAAAAAGTGCTGGTGACAGCTAGCAAAAGTCACCAGATATACTCTCATGTATTCATTCACCAAACCAAGACTTTTGGCAGTCAAAGCTTTCATGACAAACAATTTGTTTTTCATTCTTTAAATAGTTGTTACATGTCCTGTTAGCTAACACCGCTCCTGTGGTGAATGTAGGAAGGTGGTCTTGGCTGTATACTGCCAACATATATAACATCCAGATATATTATTATTGCTATTTTATCAAATCTATTACCAACATCTATCAAAAAGCACAGCTTCACATCACATGAATGACGTATGAATACGTGTGAGTAACTCTAGTAGCTTTTCCAGCTGTGAGATATGTCCCTTCCTAAGAAAATGGGACTGTAGCTTTGTCATTAAGAGTTTTACATGCCCTGATCTTCAGCTAATCTACAGAGGATTCTGGTATCGAGTACCTTAAAGAACAAACAAAAACATTTTTTTTTATTTAGCACCGCGTCTTACTACCCGTTCGGGTTATACGCTTAAGTACTAATTACGCTAATGGATTAGGAATTGGGAAGGTTGAATTTAGAGGAAGTGAACCCGCATTTGCGTGGAGGGAGAGTGGAAAACCATTTAGGAAAAACCACTCTCAGTTCACCCGACCGAGATTCGAACCTCGATCTCCCCGTCCTCGGCAGTCGGGCTCAACACGACTTGCGCGTTAGCCAACTACGCCACCGAAGCGGGTAAAAACATTTTTATTTGCGGCTAACATTGCTACATTATTAGTGGCAATATTTCATTAATAACAAGCAAAAGTGACTGATGAAGATCACATGACTTGACATATGAATTTAATATATATTATAATAGTTGTAATAGCTTTTTTTAAATGTCAAAAACAGTCCTTCCACTGGAATCCTTCTATATTATGTGAACACCCGAGTATTTAATCACATTGGTGAGTACGCAGACTAATCGTCAAAATCTTGAATGTGTTCAACCGGTGACGGAAAGTTCATTGGTCGATTCCCAATTGGATTTACTACGCGCCTTCTTTTTCTAATGGTTTCTCAATCCTCTAAAATTCTACCGTCCTCGGCCCTACATTATCGTAGTTGGATTAGGATAGTCCGGGTAGTAATCAGTGGTTGGACAGAAAGAGCAAATGGTTTTACTAAACCAATACAATTATTTTTCTTGAAAGAGAAAAAATAAATATGTCTACATCAGAAAATGGATGTAATAAAGTCCAATTAAACGCCAGACATTCAAATAACCAATTTAAGGAAGAAGATATTTTTAACTATAAGTTCATGATTAATATTAAATAAGCAATTCAGCAAAAGCGATGCGTTTTCATATTTAATTTTATTACAAATTAAATTGAAACTGGTTTTAAAACGACCATGCACTGTGCATTAGTACAATATACAACGGTTTTGAATATGACCTTGAAACAGAACATTCCAGTATATAAAACAATAAGATATTACAGAGACATATATTTTTAGTAAGCTATAATCTCAGTATTATATTTAGATTGAACTAATATGTTCACCTTAAATAGCCATTTGCTTAAAGGTAAAACTGTTCTAGACAAAATACGTAGTTAATATTCATTATTTCATTATAAAATAAAACCCAATATTTAAAGAAACGATGAAAAAGAAATGTTGGCGATATTTATCCCCTTAGTGAGTCGTGGATAGATAAATAATTGTGTAAGTGTAAGTTGTAGACAGGATCAAAAGCCAAGGTAGTGTTAGTTTAACGAGCTCTCAACTACGCAGTGCAGTCTGGGTAGTTTAGATAAAATATCATTTTGATGGTAGGTTTGAATGCTAAGTATAAACCTTCTAATGGGAACATTTAAAGTCTACTTTAAAAATTTTTTTTTTAATTATTTGAGGTATTTAACGTGCACTTTCTAAACCAACTGATTATATAAGAACACGAGAATTTCTATAAGCGAGAGCGAAAGGGTTACCTATTTTACCGGGAGAAGTATTTTCACATACCTTCCAGGGTTATTTTAGACGCCACAATCGACATGGGACCGACGGATTTACTTTCTCTCCTAAGGAAATTGTGCTACGGATTTTAACGGTCATGAAAAATCCGACAACCCCGACTGGGTTTGAACCCACAAACATTGGGTCCTGAGGCGATCACTTTAGCACAAGATCCCCGAGGTCGAATAAAGATTACTTTCCATTATAGGTTGTCATCTTTATATTGGTAAAAACGACACATCCTTGGTCCACGTCTTACTACCCGTCATGGCTATCCACATATCTATTATCATTAAGTAACGAGGACGGTAGAACTTAGAGGTAATGTACCAGCGATTGCGTTGACGTAGAATGGTAAACCACTTACTCTCCAGCCGGACTCTAGTCCTGATTTTCTCGTCACTGGGAAAATAGAATAAATCTAAAGTGACGCTTATCCGCATGTTCACAAATGCGGGCGGTGGTATTTAATCATCGCACTCACCTTAGTCAGGACTTCCAGTGGTGGATGTTAGCTGTATTTAAAAAGGGGTTTTTATATTAGTTTTCCATCAATCAAATTTGGGTACATTTCTTTACATTCTATGTTATTCCACCCTTCCACGTTATTGTAAATATACGAATAGCCCGTACAGGTCGCAGTGCACGTAGAATAAATGTTACGAAACAATCGTGCAAAGTTCTGACTAGTGTAGGCTATTATAACAGACACAGGGCAGCAGACGACACGAGGACAGACAGACAGACACGAGGACAGACAGACAGACACGAGGAAGACAGACAGCACGAGACAAACAGACAGACACGAGCAGAAGACAGACACGAGACAGACAGACAAGAGGGCAGACACAGACACGGGACAACAGACAGACAGACAGACACGAGGACAGACAATGGTAAAATCCACTTTTTTTTTGTTTGGGGCAGATAAAACGTAAAGATCATCTTAATGTTGATGTGTAAAACTGTCCCTTCACATGAGAAAGCAAGATCTGTTTGAACTGTCGAGTGTATGCACGTGTTGTGTGGAAGTGAGTGTACAGCTATAGTACAATGAGGGACATATAAGACATGAGATAGAGAGAGAGGGGACTATAACCTGTAATCACGGTGGATAAAAGATGGCGGGCTTAGTTCGGTCAAGGCCATCATGTCCACGGTAAGATAATTCTCAGCCACGCGTCAACAGAACCAGCAGCCGTAAGGATGGTTGGCTTTAAATCATCCGGTGCTGCGCTGGTAGCAGCTCGTGGTCAATGGTTTACCAGTGAGGATCTACCAGTGCTGGTAACTCTGTATCGTGATGAACGCGGTCCAAATGACGGTGTCTTGCAAATTGCCGAGTTGTCTGGGGGAGTAAGCAACTTATCTGATTGATTCAAAGGTGTGTTCAAACAGATGAGGTATCTTCGGAGTCAAAACCCCCACTCAATACAATTAGTGGTGTTTGTTAGGTGTTTAGTATTAAATTAAGTGAGTCAGTAAGATGCGTCATGATATCGTTCCCAATAAAAACCACAGAAACATATTTAAAGTTGGCCTCTTTAGAAGCAAACACTGCCCCTAACCCCCCATCCCCCTCACACACACTTAGGCTTGGTCCACACGTTCCATGAAAATACAGAGAGAACCTGTCAGAGTGTCGCAGCAATTCACCCGCTGGTAGAAACATATGTTGACCCACAATGCTTTGTAACGCGAACTATAAACAGCTGGTTACCGACGTGCTATATTTCATAGCGAATAAACAGATATTTATTATTACTATCACGATGGATGTGTTATAACTAGGATGTTGTATCTTGAAACAGATCTTTATTATTACTATCACGATGGATGTGTTATAACTTGGATGTTGTATCTTGAAACAAATCAACACAGAGCAAGGACAACACACGCTTCCCATTTAAAGCAGTTGTCTGCTTGTATCTCGCTGTAAAGGCGCGTGCGCATTGATTTACTCTTTTGGTTTTGAAATTTGATTGGTTCTCTTAAGCTGATGTTGTCGCGCAGGAAAAGGAAATCTGAAGTTATTTCAAGTTGAGTTGGGCGGACAGCGCCGATGAGGTTGACACCTTGTGATTTGCTTAGAGCTCGTCACGTGGCTAGGTTACTGTGCTTGTTTCTCAGTGAACTTGGGAATCCACAGCTATTCGCTGCAATCGCTGCACAAGTAAATACTGCTGGTAACGGGGAGGTCGGGGTTACAATCCCGGTCGGGTTCACTGGGGGTGGTTTTTCATACATGGTTTTCCATTCTCCTTTCACACAAATGTGGGTGCATTTACTTTCATTCAATCTTCCTCATCCCCATATAATTAGCGTTACTAGTCCATATGAGTATAATCTGAACGGGTAATTAGTGCAGACGTGGTAACAAAAGTAAAAGTGTCATGCGGCCCTTATAGTTATGAACACGTTAATAGGTCATAATCTTCTTACTCTACCAGAACCAGTCATACTTCTGTCGGTAATTTTGGTGTGTGTAATTCAGGTGATAAAGAAAGTGTAATTCAATATAATAAGTGTAACTAGCGCACCTAAATGGTTTACTATTGCAAGGCGGTTATTTTAATGAAAATTAGTTGTGTACACAAGATCTCAGATAAAAATATGTAGAATGCATTGAAACTGTACTAATGGCCGGACTTAAAAGGCTCGTTACGCTTAGATATACAGTAGTATACATTAATTTGTTTTATTAAGTTAGTAAAAAGTACTTTATGTTGTCTATGACCAGTCTTTAGGATTTAAAATATAGTTCTAAATGGATACTTTCAGGCGTAATTTGGTAGTAAAACTCAACCGTAAAGAATTATGTGCAAATATGTGATCGTTTCCAGTGTTTCATTTTATATACATAAGACTGTAGCCTGTAATAAACGTAAAACATCAAGTAAACATGGCTAAAGTTGCATAGTTGTAGATAAATGTATTTTAATCTTTGTTGAACTGGGAAGATCCATTTCGAAATATGTCATAAAGTTCACAAGACTTGTCTTGGGGAATTTAAGTTGAGACTATAGGATGGGGAGACCAAGATTGGAGTACATGGATCACATAACGGACGATGTTGGCAGAAGAAGGTACAAAGATGTAAAACATTTGGTCCAGGATATACAAAGGGGAGGCTGCAGGAGACAAATAGCAAGAGTGATGGACTCGATGATTATATATATAATTCCATAACGATTGTAGAATTGAGTTGTAAACCGTGTAACTAGTGTCAGTCGTAGGATGATGTGAAACTGTTCATTTTACAGATATCTATTATTATTATTATTATTATTATTATTATTATTATTATTATTATTATTATTATTATTATTATTAATATTATTATTATTATTATTATTATTATTATTATTATTATATTATTATTATTATTATTATTATTATTATTATTATTATTATATTATTATTATTATTATTATTATTATTATTATTATTATATTATTATTATTATTATTATTATTATTATTATATTAATTATTATTATTATTATTATTATTATTATTATTATTAGCACCGCGTCTTACTACTTGTTCGGGTTATACGCACTTACGCTAATGTGTAATGGTAGGGTGATTGTGAGATTAAATGGAGGACCTACAGTTTAACGTGGAATCCGAACCACGGTGGAGGCCTGGCATTCCTCACATTCACGAGTTGTGATTAATACACATCTTGTCAGAGGTGAAGGAAGGGTTTGATAATCAGATAAATTACAGACATCAAGTTCAGGGAACGGGTAAAATTAAAGTTTTCCTCTTACAAACCTGTTCCCTACTATACAATGTGTACCCTGTACCTATTCCAGGATTGATTCTATTTGCAGCCTCTTTGAGACTTGGAATATTCTCATGGGTAGAGTTAATTTTTACGTCGTGCACTGATATATTCTGTGTTTGGAAAGTCCACACTAAATATCCCCCCCCCCCCCATAGAAAAAAAAGAAGAGGTGTGGCCATATCGGTCATCGAACCTGTGTGACTTAATGGACTCAACAACAACAAAATGAACAAAACGTCGATTTAACAAGATTCAAATAACTGGAGGCCTTACATTTCTTCTTTTATAAGATCTAGACGTAGTTCTATTAAATATAAGATACACAGGCGATTAAAACAAATAAATTGAAAAGTTAATTTTTCAATTTTATACGACATTTGAGATAAATATCTCTCCCAGTTAATGGAAATATGCGTTGAAACCTTTAATAGGATACAAGAATCTCTACTACAATAAGACATAAAAGCAAAGTGTAATGATGTGTAAAATTAAAAAGTTTGTAGTTATCTTTAATCGTTAGCTCGTTAACTAGAAGAGTTTGAGGTGTTATTTATTCAGGTTGATTAGGCATGAGAACAATTTTATGCTTCAGAAAACTTTTATCAAATTGTGAGAATATCATGGAAGGTAGAGAAAAAAGTATTTTGTTCATATTTCAATAAAAGTTTAAGAATTTGTTTAAAATATTTTTTAGTATATTTAACTACTTTGCCCAGTTGGAGGATTCAAAGCTATTTTGCGAAGCTGGTTTCATCTAAACTTGACACAATCTATGCACCCACACACTTATATGTAAATGAACGAAATAGAAAGAGAGGGAAGAAAACAAGCAGTTCACCCTTGAAAGGTCTCTCTAGTTTATCTAATGAATATACTTCCCCTCTTTCACTGACGAGTATACACACCCATTATACTATTTGCACCTGGAGCGAATTGACTTGCATTTAATAAATTATAAATATATTTTTTTCATTTAAATTTGCTTCCACGGACTTTTTCAATCCATCTCTCGGCAGGAAAATTTTATGGGCCATTTTCATGGCTAAACCAAATATCCCAAGTCGTGGAAGGTTAAAAAAAAAAGCATATTTAAAGAGAAAAACTACCTCAAGATCAAAAAATAAATTTTGGGAAAAATACAAGACTTCATAGTAATTATTTAATATTTTATTTTGTTTGTTTCAACGTTACATGTTTAAAACTCACCGAATACAACGTAAATACATTAACATGAGAAATATTATCTCGAATTACCGTGATGTCACATGTAATTAATTTAGATAACGTGCAGTTTTAGAACCAACTGATTATATCGGCACAAGACTTACAAATTAACTTAACACTCACTAAAACAGACACAGCACCTAGACCCTCAGCCGTAAATTCTTAATCGTGGAACGATAAGTCTAAATTTTACAAGTACTACATTTTTTTCGGCCATGTCAAATATCGAAACCGGTTCATTTAGCGCAAAAGAGAGATGCTCTATTGGCTAAGCCAATGGGTTGGCAATGAAAAGAACATTCCATCCACAAACATGTTAATTAATAAACCTAATTGAGACATATGCGCGTTGCATATTTATTTATTGACTAAATTCTATCTTGAAAAATGATATCTAGATGCGGGAATTAAACCTTGAACTTTTAGCTCAGCGCACAAAAGCTTTAAATCATTTAGCTATATATGTTAATTCTCTGTCCCAGCATGCAACACGCGACTGTGTTTTTCTTTAACTATTGAGGTAGCTGAAGATTTCACACACGTCCATTAAAGACTCCGCCTTAAATTATGAATGAGGTACAGGCATAGGACGTACCTAAATAGCTGATTAGTGGCACAATAAGCCTGGAGTCCTGGGTTCAATTCAAGGGCTCAGATGAAGTTTATTAACATATATTTAGTTGAATATTAGTGAATCACTGTTATTTGTGTCAAATTCTATTTTCAATGTGTTGCCATTTTTGTAAAAAATAAAATGCCCTGTGAAACTAAACACAAATCATTATGATTAAATGTTAGTTTTAAAAATGATTGTTTTAAAACTAAATAATTACGAAATTAATATTTGTTTAGAAATTCAGATGATTCAGTTTCGTTGGGCAATAGTAAGGAAGGTGTAGCAAGAAATTCTTCAGTTTTACTAGAGGCTCGTAAGGAAATAGGTTTAGAAATGAATGCTGAACGATTAAGTAGGGCGTATATGATCACACAAAGAACAAATATTTGGTTCGATAATTTAGAGATTACTGCTAACAACATAACATTTGACAGTGTTAATGAGTTTAAATATTTAGGAACAATTTTAACTAGCAATAGCGATATTAGAATGGAAATCAGGAAAAGAATACAGTTGGGAAATGCTTGCCATTACTCGGTCAGTAAGTTGTTGACATCTCGCCTGCTGTCCAGGAATGTAAAACTCAGAATATACAAAACAATAGTTTCACAGGTTGTTCTATATGGGTGTGAAACGTGGTCTCTTACCTTACATGATGAGAACAATTTAGGTGTTCAAATACAAGGTGCCTAAGAAGATATTTGGTCCAAAAAGGGATTGAGATAATGGAAAGTGGACGAGGATACATAATAATGAATAGAATGCCTTGTACTAATAACAAGATATTGTTAGGGTGGTAAAATCTTGTAGGTTTCGGTGGCAGGACATGAATCGCAAATGGAAGTCTATAACAGCATTTAAGGTATTGACTGGTAAACCCATGGGAAGGACCAGTGAGAAAATATTAGATGGACCTGAGGAGATATGGTGTAATAAGGTGGACTGGATAGAACTATCTCAAGATAGGGATTAAGTGTAGTGAGCTGGACCGCGAGACAATTGTTACAGGGAGAGGGTGAAAGATAGACAGTTGTTACACAGACAGAGGGTGAGAGCTAGACAGTTGTTACACGGACAGAGGGTGTAAGTAGATAGTTTTTACACAGAGGGTGAGAGATAGACAGTTGTTACACAGACAGAGGTGGAGATAGACAGTTGTTACACGACAGAGGGTGAGAGATAGACAGTTGTTACACAGACAGAGGGTGAGAGATAGACAGTTGTTACACAGAGGGTGAGAGATAGACAGTTGTTACACGGGACAGAGGGTAAGAAGAGACAGTTGTTACACAGAGGGTGAGAGATAGACAGTTGTTACACACAGAGGGTGAGAGAGACAGTTGTTACACAGACAGAGGGTGAGAGATAGACAGTTGTTACACGGAAAAGGGTGAGAGGTAAACCAGTTGTTACACAGAGGGTGAGAGATAGACAGTTGTTACACGGACAGAAGGTAAGAGAGAGACAGTTGTTACACAGAGGGTGAGAGAGACAGTTGTTACACGGACAGAGGGTGAGAGATGAGACAGTTGTTATACAAGGGTGAGAGATAGACAGTTGTTACACGGACAGAGGGTAAGAGAGAGACAGTTGTTACACAGAGGGTGAGAGATAGACAGTTGTTACACGGGAGAGGAGTGAGAGAAGACAGTTGTTACACGGAACAGAGGGTGAGAGATAGACAGTTGTTACACAGACAGAGGGTGAGAGATAGACAGTTGTTACACAGACAGAGGGTGAGAGATAGACAGTTGTTACACGGACAGAGGGTGAGAGATAGACAGTTGTTACATAGAGGGTGAAAGATAGACAGTTGTTACACGGAGAGGTGAAAGAAACAGTTATTACACAGACAGAGGGTAGAGAGAGACAGTTGTTACACATAGGGTGAGAGTAGACAGTTGTTACACGGACAGAGGGTGAGAGATAGACAGTTGTTACACGACAGAGGGTGAGAGATAGACAGTTGTTACACGGACAGAGGGTGAGAGTAGACAGTTGTTACACAGACAAAGGGTGAGAGATAGACAGTTGTTACACAGACAGAGGGTGAGAGATAGACAGTTGTTACACAGACAGAGGGTGAGAGATAGACATTGTTACACAGACAGAGGGTGAGAGTAGACAGTTGTTACACAGACAGAGGGTGAGAGATAGACAGTTGTTACACAGAGGGTGAGAGATAGACAGTTGTTACACGGACAGAGGGTGAGAGATAGACAGTTGTTACACAGACAGAGGGTGAGAGATAGACAGTTGTTACACAGACAGAGGGTGAGAGATAGACAGTTGTTACACAGAGGGTGAGAGAGACAGTTGTTACACAGAGGGTGAGAGAGACAGTTGTTACACGGACAGAGGGTGAGAAATAGACAGTTGTTACACAGACAAAGGGTGAGAGATAGACAGTTGTTACACAGACAGAGGGTAAGAGATAGACAGTTGTTTCACGGACAGAGGGTGAGAGATAGACAGTTGTTACACGGACAGAGGGTGAGAGATAGACAGTTGTTACACAGAGGGTGAGAGATAGACAGTTGTTACACGGACAGAGGGTAAGAGAGAGACAGTTGTTACACAGACAGAGGGTGAGAGATAGACAGTTGTTACACGGACAGAGGGTGAGAGGTAGACAGTTGTTACACAGACAAAGGGTGAGAGATAGACAGTTGTTACAAAGACAGAGGGTGAGAGATAGACAGTTGTTACACAGACAGAGGGTGAGAGATAGACAGTTGTTACACGGACAGAGGGTGAGAGAGACAGTTGTTACACAGACAGAGAGTCAGAGATAGACAGTTGTTTCACGGACAGAGGGTGAGAGATAGACAGTTGTTACACGGACAGAGGGTGAGAGATAGACAGTTGTTACACGGACAGAGGGTGAGAGATAGACAGTTGTTACACGGACAGAGGGTGAGAGGTAGACAGTTGTTACACAGACAAAGGGTGAGAGATAGACAGTTGTTAAACAGACAGAGGGTGAGAGATAGACAGTTGTTACACAGACAGAGGGTGAGAGATAGACAGTTGTTACACAGACAGAGGGTGAGAGATAGACAGTTGTTACACAGACAGAGGGTAAGAGATAGACAGTTGTTACACGGACAGAGGGTGAGAGGTAGACAGTTGTTACACAGACAAAGGGTGAGAGATAGACAGTTGTTACACAGACAGAGGGTGAGAGATAGACAGTTGTTACACAGACAGAGGGTGAGAGATAGACAGTTGTTACACAGAGGGTGAGAGAGACAGTTGTTACACGGACAGAGGGTGAGAGATAGACAGTTGTTACACTGACAGAGGGTGAGAGATAGACAGTTGTTACACGGACAGAGGGTGAGAGGTAGACAGTTGTTACACAGACAAAGGGTGAGAGATAGACAGTTGTTACACAGACAGAGGGTGAGAGATAGACAGTTGTTACACAGACAGAGGGTGAGAGATAGACAATTGTTACACAGACAGAGGGTGAGAGGTAGACAGTTGTTACACAGACAGAGGGTGAGAGATAGACAGTTGTTACACAGAGGGTGAGAGATAGACAGTTGTTACACGGACAGAGGGTGAGAGATAGACAGTTGTTACACAGACAGAGGGTGAGAGATAGACAGTTGTTACACAGACAGAGGGTGAGAGATAAACAGTTGTTACACAGACAGAGGGTAAGAGATAGACAGTTGTTACACAGAGGGTGAGAGAGACAGTTGTTACACAGACAGAGGGTGAGAGAGACAGTTGTTACACAGACAGAGGGTGAGAGATAGACAGTTGTTACACAGACAGAGGGTGAGAGACAGTTGTTATACGGACAGCGCTTGAACCCGTTGAGCCAGCTGAAAGTCCTACATGCCAGCCACCAGATACGGAGGGAATGGAATGTTGTCTTCTGACAAGACTCGCCCTGCAATCTCGTGTACCAGTACGTGTGTAACATTCGGCCTATGAGGACTGGGGACACTACATCAGGTTTAGGGACATAGATATAATGCTTGGACTAGTGACACTACATCAGGCCTAGGGACAAATATACCTTGCTTGGAGTGGGGACACTACATCAGGTTTAGGGACAGAGATATCATGCTTGGACTAGTGACATTACATCAGGTCTAGGGACAAATATACCTTGCTTGGAGTGGGGACACTACATCAGGTTTAGAGACAGAGATATCATGCTTGGACTAGTGACACTACATCAGGCCTAGGGACAAAGATACCTTGCTTGGAGTGGGGACACTACATCAGGCTTAGGGACAGAGAAATCTTGCTTGGACTTGTGACACTACATCAGGCATAGGGACAGAGATACCTTTCTTGTACTGGGGACATTACATCAGACTTAGGGACAGAGATATCTTGCTTTGAGTGGGGACACTACATCAGGGGGACAGAGATATCATGCTTGGACTAGTGACACTACATCAGGCCTAGGGACAGAGATACCTTTCTTGGACTGGGGACATTACATCAGACTTAGGGACAGAGATATCTTGCTTGGAGTGGGGACACTATATTAGGCCTAGGGACAGAGATACCTTGCTTGGAGTGGGGACACTACATCAGGCTTAGGGACAGAGAAATCTTGTTTGGACTGGTGACACTACATCAGGCCTGGGGACAGAGATACCTTTCTTGTACTGGGGACATTACATCAGACTTAGGGACAGAGATATCTTGCTTGGCGTGGGGACACTATATTGGGTTTAGGGACATAGATACTTTGCTTGGACTGGGAACACTACATCAGGCATAGGAACAGAGATACCGTTCTTGGAGTGGGGACACTATATTATGCTTAGGGACAGAGATATATTGCTTGGATTGGGGACACTATATTAGGCTTAGGGACCAAGATACCTAGTTTGGAGTGGGGACACTATATCAGACTCAGGGACAGAGATACCTTGCTTGGACTGTAGACATGATTTATAATACAACCTGTTTACTATTTGATTATTTTACATTTTGGAAATGGTTCATGAAGCTTCATTTTGTCAATAGCTTGTTTTACTTGTCTGGGCTGTACACATTTTAACTACTATTTATTTAAAACCATCCTCAACAAACTGACCGGGATCTAAACCCTAACCATACCTTATTGACAAACCAAATATTCATATAGTCCATACAATCAATTAAATACAGGTAGGAAGTGTGTTATTTTGTATGAAATAATTACATGTTTTCACCAAAAACATGAAATGTTTAATTACATATTAATAAACGTATTTTTATAAGCTATTCTGACCTAAACGGGTGAAAACTTTGTCCTTTAACTTCATTAAGTATAAACGCTGCCACCCTCGTTAACGTGAGACTCAACTCTCGGAAAAGCAGAAAATGAGTTTGTCCTTCTTAAGGAGCCGTTGAGGCATTCCTCAAGAAGACGCTGGCTGCATGTTCAACTGAGGCTAAGTGAGGCCATAAAGATTATATCTGCGAACTATGGTAGCTTGGTAAATAATTGGCTTGTTTACCAAGAGCAAAATGACTTCTTTTAGATGACACTGGTTTAAAACAGACATGAAGAGCATGAAACCAGCCTACTTAGCCCAAAACATCTTTTTAAAGAAAATAAAGATTTTAATCTTGTTGCTTGCCAAATATTTTATGATTATTTTTTAAGAGATTAAAGTAAAATGCTTTGCTCAGTCAATCGTGCAAAGCTTTCTCTTTGGGAAATAATATATTTTTTAAACTTATAAGATATCTTGTATTTTGTTCTAAACATACATGAATTAAAAATAAATAATTCCAATAAACACATGTTTAATACCTTGAACACTGGCTAGCTATTTACTCAATTTGGATCAAAATGATTGGATGTCAACACGGATATCTTTAGTGGGGAAAGCAGAAGGAAAAGGGGCCACGGCCCCCCTCCATACCCCATAAATAATCTGCAAAAGGCACTATTAGTACCTTAAAAGAAACAATGAATGGTTTGGTTCAGAAAATTTAAAATCCACGTTTGGGGCTGAGCATAAATGATCAATGATTAACGACGTTGCACTTCTTGGAGATGTTGAAGCTATTTTTTGAGGAAGGTTGCATCTTAACTTGATGCGCCTAAGCATCTAAGACTATCACACTTAAACACAATGTACGAAATAGAAAGAGATGAAGAAAATAGCAGTTCGCCATTAGAGGGATATTTTCAGTGTGCTGATAGCCCTTCCCCTCTTCTTCTGACGAGTTTACACAGTCAATTTAATATTGCTCCTTGAAAACATTAACTTGCTTTTTAATTGTACGTTTTTCTTGTTTCCTATTCTAGATAGACATTTGATACCAAGGACCTTTTTAATCCATATCCTGGCAGGAAGACTCCTACAGGACATTTTCGTGACCAAACCAAATAGCCTAAGTTGTAGATGATTTATAAAAAATACGTCTACAAAAAACTACTTAGAGATAAAAATAATAATTTTGTGACATTGTAAGACTGATTTTAAGAATTTATTGTTTTTGTTTCAACGTTATATCTTTAAAACTCACTGACATGTTGAATTATTGGCCTGTCGTGACGTCATAGGTAGGCAACCTTCTCAAGAAAACTTTTTCTATTACTAATATAATTAATTCCAATATCATATTAATAGTGTGTCACTGATAATTTTTATTTTCTAATTTAAAACAAAGATGCGTTCATTCTGCCTCCACCCCCCAACGACCCCCCCCCCCCCCTTATAAATAAAAACTTGCGACGCCTATTTTGGATGCAATGACATTCAACGGTACTTCACTTTATTTGAAAACAACTCAAAATCGATGATCATGTGGACCAAACGTCAAGATCATTTAGCCCAGTTTGTGGATAACCGGGATATCAGGGTAATATTCCCAATCTGGTTTAAATATACTCCTCACCCCCTCAAATGGTTTCAAACTCTCTCTCTCTTCAGCGCAAATTCAGGTATATGTTGTTTTTATTCTACCTTCCTCAGCTAAACACCATTAACGTAATTACATGTGGCTATTCCTTGATGGGTATGTATGGACACGATGCATGTCCCTCTTCCCCTCACTATTTGAGTCCAGGAGACCAACACACTTAGTATTTTTTACACGGGATCATTTTTTGATCACGCACTTACACCAACCAGGGCTGTAAAGCAAACGACTCGTTCTGATTATTACTTGGGAATGGTCATGTTATGGAATCTCAGCTCTGATGGGATTTCAAGAGACGTCAACGCTAGAGTAGAAGAGAACGTTATTTTAACAGGTCGATTGATTGCATTTGTTTGTTATTATTATCTGTTCCAATAACTTTTGACTGCTAGCGCCCACTATAGTCTTTTAAAATAGACCACGCCAGTGAAGAAATAGCCAACTTTATAAATATTCCTGCTCTTGGCTTATTACTAATAGGATTTAGGGCTTGCTGGTAGTAGGCTATGTAACTTATTCAAATTTGGAAATGTATGCATACATTTTATTTTTATGATAAAACAATTTAAACACTTCTAGAAAGTGTTTTATTATTTAAATTTTATTTTATTTTATCTACCACCTAGTATTTACTAAACCATTTGGGTTATCCATCTTATTTTGTTTCAAATTAAATATGAAATTACAAATAAGAATTAATAAGCTAATCCAAAAAAGAAATATTATTTATTTGAAAAAAAAACCTCATTTAAAGATTAGATGGACAAATCAAGTATTTGGGAAGAAATAACAGTTTATTACTAGGGTCTATGTGTACAATTTTAGTTTTGAAAAAAAAAAGTTCCAAGAATGTTTTTCTCCGTTTTAATTTTCTTTGTTCGATAGATTTATTAGTTCTTGACTGGTTTTTTCACAAAAGAGTTTATAATACCTTGATATTTTATTTTTTAACTATAAATTTAAATTTAACCATTCAGTAAGCCCAACCAGGATTCTAACCCCGGTCTCCCGTCATTGAAAGTCCATTATATTGCGAAAATGACTCCTTAGACTATTCGACCATTGAAGCCGGAAAGAAGTGTATTACTTGTGAGTCTTACCAGGGGACATAATTAACAAGACGCCATTAGCAGAAGCGGTGAACTCACAGCAAAATAATTAAAACAATTTGTATCGTTTAGACGAGCCGTCACTGAATTAAGAACTAACTGGACCTATTATGGTAAAAACAGATATTCGACCTCACAGGTAGTCGAACAAGAAACGTTGTAACGACGTCGTCTGTTAAATCTGTCCCGTAGCTGTGGCAAAACCCAAACCAGATCATCCCACAACAACGCACTCCTTCTTGGAATAGCTATCACCTGATTGTGTATCAAATATTACTGGCAGCTTTCACTTTGTCCCGACCACTCGAGAAGAACACAAATATATAATAAGGTTGTCTCTCATTGTGTGGAGCGGCAGAGAGAAGCTTTTATAAATCAACCGGTCTGCGCTTGTAGTGCATTATGGGGGACAACTAACGTATACATCCGTAATTTTATTACGGAGAGTGTCAGACTTCTGTGCTGAGGGTCCGGGGTTCAATCCTCGGTCCCGGCACAAATTTATCTGATTTCCAAACCCTTCCTTCACCTCTGACAAGATGTGTATTAATCACAACTTGTGAATGTGAGGAATGCCAGGCCTCTACCGTGGTTCGGATTCCACGTTAAACTGTAGGTCCTCCATTTTCATCTCACAATCACCCTACCATTGCACATTAGCGTAAGTGCGTATAACCCGAACGGGTAGTAATACGCGGTGCTAATAATAATAACATTACGAAGAGACATAGCCGACAGCCCTATCAAATCACTATATATAGCTTCACGTAGTCATACGTCAAATATTGTGATCTAAAGTTGCCACTTTTGATAGAGAGGCCGACAGTTCGCAGAACTAGTATTTATTATTTAATTGGATGCCTTTAATATATTTACCAATCAGGGTTGATTTATCCATAATTCTAAGACATCTAAGAGATTTATCTTCAGACTTATATTTCTATGATGACGTGTCTTTCAGTGCCAGAATGGGGAAAAAAAAGAGCAAGCACATTTTATTTTCCCGCGACAGGCCAAGCCAGGCTGTAGTGGGAAATAAACGGCTTGAATAAAAAACTGGGCCAGGCCACAGACTGGAAACAGTAGTGAATGTATAAACATTTTCTTTTCCTCTTATCATCGGAATCAGCCAAAGTAAACCCCCTTCACAGAACTCCGGTTATCAGTGAGTATTGTAGGAAACCAGAGAACACTTCAAGTCGCAATAAAACCGCTAAGACAATCCAGACAGGTAGATAAAGAGAACACGTGACATCAACGCTAGAGTTGGAAGGTAACAACTCTCTTTTAGTGGAAACATCGGAGTAGGCTACGGTTTTTAGCTTGGATCAAAATAATTATTCGAGTCTTAGCTGTGGGATATAGCTTTACAGGTAACATTTTCACTACGTTAGATCTTTTTTTAAATTGTATTCTGCTTAACAGTGCTTCTCATTTTCCTTTTTAAGGTGGGTTGGAAGGGGACGCGAGAAAAGGCCAGTGTTTTTGATGTTTTAAAGACAAAACTTTTTCTTTTGCTAAAATAAATAAAATATTCCTCCAGCAAAAACATATTTTCTTCGCATGTTGATATCAATTGTGCCTGAATATCCATAATGAGCATAACGGTATTAAATGAGAATTTTTTTAAATAAAATAAAAAGTTGTCACTAAATTCCAGGACACCCTTGAGAAATAATCAAGAAATTTTGAATTAATTATGTGAAGAAAATTAAATTCCATGTTTGTATTGGAGCAATATTTAACTTATTTTGTCCAAAGGAATGTTTTGCCAAAAATCTAAAATAGCACTGTCTTTTTTTTTTTTCGCTTCCCTTTCCATCCCACCTTGATGTGATAAAATATAAGTTCGTAAAACGGGTACTACCTGCATAGTAACTATACAGAGCGCTAGTTACACATTTTTAAAATAAAAATAAGCAACTGATGTAGGTACCAAAAATATTTGTTAAAAAAACTTGTTTCTACGTTTTTTCTTCTAAATTAAATAATTGTGATCACTTTCAATCTTCAGTAACTTTAAGGCGACAATATCCTTAACATTTACTTCTTGTTTGATCTTATTTATTTTAATCTGAACAACAACTTTAAAGAAAGTAGAAATCACAAGTTTGCGTGAAAATTGCTGTTGAAACCTGTAAAACAAAACTATTTGTTACAAAATATTGAGACTAATGCTAGTGTCTGCGGTTGGTTATAGTGAACTCCTGAGTTGAATGATTCCTTTACAACATAGAGAGTGAAGAGTACACCCTAGCCGGGACTCAAACTAACAGTATATTAGATAAACGAATCCTCCCTTCAACTCAGGCCTATCCTAAAAGTTGTTTTCCAAAATGAAAAGTGTATTGGCAGAATGAGTTAATCCCAAGGCAGTGAAGCCGGTTCCAGACATCCTTAACAACATGAAGTAGGTTAACTGCTGTCAAGTGTTGTACACTGTTGTACAGTGCACCTTTAAATGGTTTGCTGGAACTTAGAATTTGCAGCGAACATCAATATAATATTATATTGTCTATAAAGTGAAGTTGAAATTACTTTTCTTAGCCTTTAATATACGGCGGAGTCTCGACATTTAGGAAGGAGTAGACTAGCAGATTAGGGGAGTTGTGAATTAAAGAACATTTAGAACAAAGCATCTAAAAATACGGGCTCCTCATTCCCCTTTCGGGCAAATTCTGGTGCATGTTATCTAATATTTACCTTCCTCATCCCTAGCATAGCTAAATGCGGATATCCCGGGCGGGACATTAGTTGCGGGTCAAATAAAATCGGTTTAACATCGAGAAATGTGAAATGTTGATAGCTCCTTTAATAGCCGTAGTGTCGTATAAACCTAAGATCAAGGAAGTTGTTCACATTTTGGACAATCTTCCCTCATGTTTGGACAGGTCTGTTTCACGACTACTCATCTTACACAGCTGTTCGTGTATCAATTGAAAGACTCCTGAAAAATAAGATCACATCACTTCAGACCATCAGGAGGAATGTGACTACAATTGTGAATCAATCATTTCTCATGCCAGAACGGTAAACGAAGTGAAAAGGATGAGGAAGGTAGAATTCAGCTCACGTTTACATGGCGTGAGAGTTGAAAACCATTTTGTAAATTAAGCAGCTCTCAATACATCCAAGCTATATTAAAGCCTCGACCTCCCAAACCAAACCAAATGAGCTTGACGGCTAGCCGGCGTGTCCACTAATGAAGGTGTGTACGTAAACAGTCAGTTACTAAACACTTACGTACTTAGTCTTTTAGCTGTTGATAATGTGGATGTATTAAAAGTGATATCTGATATTTGGCCACAGTCGTAAATGTGTTTTATACGTCCCTCCTCTTTCTTTCCTCTCTGCTGGGCGTGCAGTGGAGAACACATAAGCTGGGTGTGCAGTGGAGAACACATCAGTCGGGTGTGCACTCGACACAAATGACAGGGAAATAAATCAAAGCCCTACGGCTGTGACCGTGACATTTTCACTAAACGCTTAGAACACGGTAATTAACACATACTAAAAAGAAATCAGCAAGTTTGACAGTTAACTTTTTTTTCTCTCTCGTTGCAAGAATAATAATTAAAATAAAACATTATTTTTATAGAGGCCCTCTTTAAATTGTATGTTTGCTTGTTTTTACGTACTCAAGAAAATTGCTGAGTAATCATCCGTATGAATATAATGTACTCCCACCTTGAAATGAGGGCATACTTAGTCTGATGACCGGGCTATTAGATATACTACTACGCTCGGACCAGATAACATATCAATGTACACTTCCTTGCGTTCTTCATTTGACCAGTGGCACATTGGGATCAATTTTAGAGATTTTTAATTTTACAATAAATATCTTATAGTTATGCTGTTTTACTTTTTCATTCAAGAGAGGGTGAAATCACTCATTTTTTTAGAAACGCCATCTATAGACAAACAGGATGATGTCACACTTAAGGATAAGGTCCCCTAAAAATTGATTGAAATCATGGAAATTGTCGAGTTCAAGATTATGACGAATATTTATGTTTTGTGTGTGTCCAAACAAAAAAATATATATAAATCACTATCTTAGAAGCATAATATAAAAAATTAACCGTTCTTATCGATCTATCAATATATGGTTGGCGTGCTGTCGTATTTTGGCAGACTGTACTGTACATGAGAAGTGCGGCCTTAAAACAACAAAATATCCCCCACCCCCACCCCCTTCCTGGCTTAGAGCAATTCCTCGATTATCACTTGTAAATGTGTGTTGTGACCGCTAGAAAATACTTTGTTTGAGGAAGGCTGGAACTAGCTTTCTCACCACTTACTATAATCTACGATCTATTACATTTCTCGTTAAACGTCCAAAATGAACTAATTTCATCCGTCAGTAATTAATTTTTTAAATAATAAAACTTAAAAATCAAAGACATAATTTTGGGTAGAATCATATTTTGAAATAACAGATCACTTATTAAAAATAACGCGATATTTGTGTCCGACTGCAACGTAAAGTGAGACACACTCCTGTATTCCCGATGTGTCCGTCCAAATGTCATTTTAATATGTGGTACGTGTGTGTGTTGTGTGGACATGTCCTGACAGTTTGTGGACATACGGCGACTAAAACTCAGTGACAGGGCGGAACAGGTGGGAAGGGGAAGGGGGGTACAATGTTATGTAAAGATAAAAACAGCGGTAAATCCCAAGAAAAAGCTTGGGGCAGTTGATATATTTTTTACACCACTCACGTGCTGAACGTTGGAGAAAGAGAGAGAGAGTCAAGGCTTGTAAGAGACATAAGTAGACTAGTAGGGGTAAGGGGAGAGACAGGTACAGCTGAACCAGAGAAGAGAAAGGTCTAAAGCACGTCGAGGAGGTAAAGAATCAAACAGGCCGGCGACCTGAGATATTCCCCTGAGGGAAACTAGGGAATACCTCATGCTGGGTCCACCACTACACTCCCTGCTTGGAGGGGATAGTACACTGTCTGGAGGAGATAGTACACTGTTTGGAGGAGATAGTACACTGTTTGGAGGAGATAGTACACTGTCTGTTTGGAGGAGATATTACACTGTCTATTTGGAGGATATAGTACATTGTCTGCTTGGAGGAGATAGTACATTGTCTGCTTGGAGGAGATAGTACACTGTCTGTTTGGAGGAGATATTACACTGTCTATTTGGAGGATATAATACATTGTCTGCTTGGAGGATATAGTACATTGTCTGCTTGGAGGAGATAGTGCACTGTCTGTTTGGAGGAGATAGTACATTGTCTGCTTGGAGAAGAAAGTACACTGTTTTGGAGGATATAGTACACTGTCTACTTGAATCAAATTAACTATATCTAAATTATTCACTTTTTTTTAGAATCCTTGCTACGTGACAACTGCAATGATAACTTTGCGATGTATTCATTCGTGTTTTTTGGTTGGTTTTATAACGCTTTTGGGCTATGCGTTTTAACTACTCTCTAGGGATAGGAATAAGGAGGGTAGAACTTAGAGTAAATGTACCCGCATTCTTGGAGAGGAAGATCTGTAGGCCATTTATCAATAACAACCCTCAGTTTATTCTGTCGGGAATCAAATTCCACACTCCCAATCACCAGCCCAACAAACCAACCAGCTTGAAGATTAGTCCACGTACTCACCAAGGCAGGTTTCAAACATGTTCGAACTAATTAAACCAGCGTTTGATATCCTTGTTACCAATAAGAGTCTTAGAATGTTTTATGAGGAACCAATAACACCAAACCTTCCTACATTAAAATAAGATAACCGACTTCTAACTTTTCAACTATTGTTACAAGCCACAATCCAAGCTCTATTTTAGAAAGTAAATATAGTTCCCGATTGAGCTATTCCGACTGTACCACCTACTTTTCAAAATCAAACTGTCATTTACAAACGTCATAAATAGCTTCGAAATGTTTCTACACTTCTCTGACCTAGAAAGTTGCAAACAAATTATTATTGAAATAAATAGTCGATAATTCTTAAGGACATCTTTCAATTAAACAACATGTTATTTGAAACTTTTCAATTCTTGGTCGCAGATATATTATTTTGATTCATAGTAAATGGAGTCAATAATAACAATATTAATAATATACATAATTTTAATATAATTTTAATGGTGAAGTTAAGGCCACCATGATTCCCCATGAAATTCCTATTTATATCAATGATTAAAAAATAACATCTAATTTTAATTTTAGAAGCAAATATTTAGTTTATTCAAAGCCTAAAGATGGTCCAATTTTTTTTGTTTTACTCATTTTAAACCTAACTTAACGACGGTGGAACGATGACAGAGAGGGAGAGTCTTGAAGAAGTGAAGAACCAAAATATTCCAGAATCCTCTGATGAGGAAGACAGCAAAGACATCCAAGCAGAAGAGCCAATAACATCCGTTTCTGAAGCTCTTACAATGATGGAAAAACCAAGAAGATTCACTTAATCCCAAACACACGAGAAATACAACATTTTTAATGCAATCAGTGACCTTGAAGATTGTTTTTATTGTCTCAAGATAAGCAAATTACAACAAACCTTGAGATAACTCAGTTTTACAAACTTAATGGCAAAAATTGATATAAATCTGCAATTTTTGAATACTGTTTTTTCCAATTTTGTTTTGTGTTTAAATTTTTGTTTTTCCATGTGTATATAGATAATGTACGTGGATTATAGCGTATAAATGATAAAATATGCTTGTTTATATGTTCCGAGATTATTGATTTGTGTACCAGATGCCTAGATATTCATAAAAATGGTTAATTTGAATTTTGGATATTTATAATTTTTTTCAAAGATATCCCTTGGACTTCGAACTAAATAAGTTCTACTGTATATTGTTTTTATTATTACTTCCCTACCTCCATATAAAATGTATTTACTCATTCAATTTTTTTTAACAAATTTTTTTGCAGAATAAACTAAAGTGCATGATGTAAATGTTTTTAGGTCAGACAATAGAGATTACGAGCTTAGTCGTGACCCTCCTAACATAACTATAAAGTTATATTCGCCTACGTGCTGTTACGACACTACGCAACCCTCAAAGTGTCACGACCTTATCTAACCAGCTGTAACCACAGGTAGAGCAGTGTTTACTTTAGTTTCGGAATTTATGTTACTGGTAAATAACGGGCAAAATATCAAATGGATGAGGAGCTTATTTTACATCAACAAGAAAAAATCCACTACAGCTTATTTTATAAACAATAAAGAATACACATTTTTCTGTAAGATAAAATAAGAGGTTATGAAATACGTCATTTTGTGTTCTATCTTCAGAAGAACAATCTAACTGATGTAGTATTTTTTTCAAGCAATTTGAAACCATATTCTTAAATGGTTTCAAGGTCCCCTCTAGGTAGTAAAGCTTGGTTTACGATATTAAATATTCTACTAGGCGTTAACTTATGCATTAAGACGCGAGCTTAAGAAATAAAACAATACTGTATAATGAACTAGCTCACAATATGTCGTGTGAAGTGTAGCAATTACTCAAGACCATTGGATTTTCACAATATTTTATATTCTTAAATAATCCTACAAAGGAAAAGATATTTTTTTTTCAATCAATCAGAATTTGTTTGGCATACATTGTATTTGTTTTGTATTTTGTACTGCGTTTTTATAATGTCTTCTAATTATTAACTTTAATTATAGTTAAGCCTACTACAGGGATTTAGTTTCATTATAATATTTTGATGTTGGTGAATAACATGACTTGACGCTCTTATAGTTTAACTATTCTACGCTAGAGGGACATTATCATGCAAAGTAAATAAACAAATTCGAAACAAACTGAGCACGTATTACCACACACAGGTTACACACATACATCTTAACTTGTATTTTTGGTTGTGAACTCAATGTTACGTTTTCACAGGGTTAAATATCTTCAATATCTATTTGCCAAGAGCCAAAATGTGTTCAATTCAACCAGCTTGTAATATTATTGTAAATACTGCTAAGGTTCTCACCTACCTGTAGATAAATATCTACCACTGCTGTATTTCATATGACAATGGAATTTAGGAATCTTTAAGACTACTAAGACAATCCTCAACTATCTCAAATTGTGAAAATTGAAAAATGACACCTGGACACGGGAATCGAACCCGGGACCTTTGGCTTAGTAAGCCAATGCTCTAACCACTGAGCTATCCAGGATTCGTCCCGTGCCCAGGGTCATTCTTCACTCATATTTTAAGGCAGAGTCTATGATGGACTTAGCGGAAATCGTCGGCTACATTATGTGATTTTGTTAATATCACAAGCCATCAGATAACGCAGCCATCGGCGACTCGGTAGTGGCTTATTGCCAATTTGTACAATTATTATTATAATTGTCAGGGATGCGTATATATATTAAGTGTAAATAGCTGAAGCTATATTAATGGTAATTACTTCAGTTAGATATCATATTCTGATATTCATATTCTGCTAGTCCATCATAGACTCTGCCTTAAAATATGAGTGAAGAATGACCCTGGGCATGGGATGAATCCTGGATAGCTCAGTGGTTAGAGCATTGGCGTACTTAGCCAAAGGTCCCGGGTTCGATTCCCGTGTCCAGGTGTCATTTTTCAATTTTCAGAATATGATATCTAACTGAAGTAATTACCATTAATATAGCTTCAGCTATTTACTCTTAATATCTCAAATTGTTCTAGTGCGACCCTATAAAAATATATTTATTTGTTGTTTGAGAAAGGCTAGATCTACGGTTCTAACCAGTTGATCTCAGATATACATTTGTCGAGAAACGCCCTTGAAAATGAAGAAGTTTCACCTCTTTTTAAATAACGTGGGACTCCAGGAATTATTCGACATGTCTCGGTACCGGTAGATGGACCTCTTTAACTTTTCAACCTTGGTGGAGAGTACGAGAAAGTGTAAAAACTCCATCAAATCCTAGCCTAGATAATCATGGAAGGCGTGCTAATCGCTCTCCTAGCCATACTGATGACGATGTTCACTAGCTCACGTAAGCTCAACCTAAAATCTGATAAATTGTGAAACAAAGGAATGTGTAAGTCACTTACAAGCACTTTTATCATTAAAATGAAACGCAATATATTTCTAAGAAATTCTGTCTCTCTTTGTAAAGCCATAATGACCCGTTGGTGGTATTTGAATGTACAGACGTGACGAAAATGTTTGAACATTAACAACAAAACTAAAATAGTGAAAAAAAATCCAACAAGAACTACGATACTTAAAAAAATGAATGTGAGGAATAAAAGTAAATAACCTTGGGTGAAAAATTCTTTGACTTGATTCAACGCTTGACGTAATAATCTTGTTGGCTGCTCGAGAGGAAATATTAAACAAAGGTGCTTTTGTGGCTTGGGTTGTATTCAGGGGAAATATCGGACAAAGGGGCTTTTTTGGCTTGGGTTGTATTCAGGGGAAATATCGGACAGAGTTGCTTTTGTGGCTTGGGTTGTATTCAGGGGAAATATCGGACAGAGGTGCTTTTGTGGTTTGGGTTGTATTCAGGGGAAATATCGGACAAAGGGGCTTTTTTGGCTTGGGTAGTATTCAGGGGAAATATCGGGCAAAGAGGCTTTTGTGGCTTGTGTTGTATTCAGAAGAAATATCGGACAAAGGGGCCTTTGTGGCTTGGGTTGTATTCAGGGTAAATATCGGGCAAAGGGGCTTTTGTGGCTTGGGTTGTATTCAGGGGAAATATCGGACAGAGGGGCTTTTGTGGCTTGGGTTGTATTCAGGGGAAGTATCGGACAGAGTTGCTTTTGTGGCTTGGGTTGTATTCAGGGGAAATATCGGACAAAGGGGCTTTTGTGGCTTGGGTTGTATTCAGGGGAAATATCGGACAGAGGGGCTTTTGTGACTTGGGTTGTATTCAGGGGAAATATCGGACAAAGGGGCTTTTGTGGCTTGGGTTGTATTCAGGGGAAATATTGGACAGAGGGGCATTTGTGGCTTGGGTTGTATTTAGGGGAAATAAATTGTGATAAACAGAGTTTTATTGAGAAATAATAATGAAAATAATAATAATAATACGACAAAATTGGTTGGTTTTCTAACTTCACATTAGTGACCAGGAACTAATCCAGGGGAAGTGCACTGTTGTGTAGGGCTGCTCCCCAAGCCACCCCTTGGCTGTTAATTGTTCGTCCTTACCCCAGCTTGCCCCCATTGCCCTCTTGTTACCCTCCCCACCTTTGCCCTTCTAATTACTGCGCTCGGCCTTCCAATCTCGTTGGCATTATTTTCAAACCCACGTTAGCTATCTATAGGTGTTTTTGTAAAGTTGATATTGCCAATAATTATTTACAAGAATGAACAAAAGTACTTAAGCCGCGGTTTAGTTCTACAAAGATGACTTATCTCACAAGTTTTAAAAAGATACAAAAGAGCAGTCAAAATGGAGCACATCTAAAGGTAAACCACAACCTATATAATTGTTTGGTGGATTTTATTTGGTTTCTATTCGCACACAATTTGTAATTTAAGATGAAACGGTGGCTTATATTTTATTAATATCCTTGGGAACAGGGCCCGGCATGCGCCAAGGTCCCGCACGGGGACCCCGAGGTTAGGGGCCCCCGCCCACCCGGCAAATAAATCACTTTGACTTGTCATATATTTATTTTGTGATAGTATTTTATTTCAATATTTTTATGTTTTTTCGTAAAATTTATCCCAAACTAATCTAGAAATTCCCTCATCAAAGGGCGCTGATAGCCTGGTATTACGTGGAGTCCAACAGTCCATGCTTATAAATTAACGCAACCTTTGCTTTTGGCAAACCGGAACTCCTACATATCTGCAGACGGTACCGTTAACTTTTGGCAGAAAAATAATCATTGATTTTCTATTGACAATAATTTCTGAGGTAAAATAATACAAGTATTAATATTGAAGAAATAACTAAATACGACGTGAGAAAAAGGGGAAAAAAAAGTTTTTAGTAATAAAATACTTTTTACTATACTAATACTATTACTATTTTATCTGCAGACGGTGGACTATGTAAAATGCAATTACACTAAAATAGTTTATAGTTATATGTCCAGTATCATTATATTAGTAGCTATTTAATTACAGTACTATAAATAATCCACCCAGTCTATAATAGACTGTATAGTTTAATATTTACTATATTTTAATAGTTAATATGTTAATAACAAAACTCACGGTACTCACCATGATTGCTTTACGTTTGCAAAAAGTTTGTCTCTAAATAAAACTACCCAAGTATGGTGTTTAAAGTAAGATTCATAATCATTCATTGAGTAACTAACGTTAAGGGCCCCAAGTTCTAAATGGCACAGGGCCCTCAAAAGTGTTAATCCGGGCCTGCTTGGGAATGGATTTGAACACCGGACCTTTGGTTTGCCCCACCATCCCACACTCCACTATATTACTCTTCTCTCTCTCTCTGATACACATCAATGAAATGAAATAAATTCGATTATTGGATTAATAGCAAAATATAATAAACTTACCATACTTTCGCTTCAATCTATATTTTAATAATAATATTTTATTGAATCCTTGTCGGTCCTCAATGTATTAACCAGATATCAAAGTTCCCAACATTAGGCTTGTGTGCTTAGCTTTAGGTGTGTGGTCTTAGGTTAAGTTTGTTTGTAAATGTTGTGTTCTTATACACATTAAGTGCTTAGAAAGTGCACATACAATCAAGTTATAACCATACACCTCTAGTAAGAAAGGTCCAGAGTGATCCCAACCTACTACAGGTTACTATTATTGTTTGCGCACCATGTAATACAGCCCATCCGGGTCATTGACCTTTTCACGATATGAAGGTGATGTTAGCTATACTGTAGCTCTAATTAGCCCAGGGTGAATGTTCCAGATATAGTGTAGCTCTAACTAGCCCAGGGAGTGAATGTTCCAAGTTATAGTGTAGCGTCTATAACTAACTACTCAAGGGGAAGGTTCTAGCTATACTGTAGCTCTAACTAGCCCAGGGTGAATGTTCCAGATATAGTGTAGCTCTAATTAGCCCAGGGTGAATGTTCCAGATATAGTGTAGCTCTAACTAGCCCAGGGTGAATGTTCCAGATATAGTGTAGCTCTAATTAGCCCAGGGTGAATGTTCCAGATATAGTGTAGCTCTAACTAGCCCAGGGTGAATGTTCCAGATATAGTGTAGCTCTAATTAGCCCAGGGTGAATGTTCCAGATATAGTGTAGCTCTAATTAGCCCAGGGTGAATGTTCCAAATATAGTGTAGCTCTAACTAGCCCAGGGTGAATGTTCCAGATATAGTGTAGCTCTAATTAGCCCAGGGTGAGTGTTCCAGCTATACTGTAGTTCTAACTAGCCCAGGGTGAATGTTCCAGATATAGTATAGCTCTAATTAGCCCAGGGTGAATGTTCCAGATATAGTGTAGCTCTAACTAGTCCAGGGTGAATGTTCCAGATATAGTATAGCTATAACTAACCCAGGCTGAATGTTCCAGATATAGTGTAGCTCTAACTAGCCCAGGGCGAATGTTCCAGAAGTAGTGTAGCTCTAACTAGCCCAGGGTGAATGTTCCAGATATAGTGTAGCTCTAACTAGCCCAGGGCGAATGTTCCAGAAGTAGTGTAGCTCTAACTAGCCCAGGGTGAATGTTCCAGATATAGTGTAGCTCTAACTAACTCAAGGGGAAGTTCTAGCTATACTGTAGCTCTAACTAGCCCAGGGCGAATGTTCCAGAAGTAGTGTAGCTCTAATTAGCCCAGGGTGAATGTTCCAGATATAGTGTAGCTCTAACTAGCCCAGGGCGAATGTTCCAGAAGTAGTGTAGCTCTAACTAGCCCATGGTGAATGTTCCAGATATAGTGTAGCTCTAACTAACTCAAGGGGAAGGTTCTAGCTATACTGTAGCTCTAACTAGCCCAGGGTGAATGTTCCAGCTATACTGTAGCTCTAACTAGCCCAGGGCGAATGTTCCAGCTATTCTGTAGCTCTAACTAACCCAAGGGGAAGGTTCTAAATATACTGTAGCTCTAACTAGCCCAGAGTAAATGTTCCAGCTATACTTTAGCTTTAACTAATCCAAGGGGAAGGCTCTAGCTATACTGTAGTTCTAACTAGCCCAGAGGGAATGTTCCAGCTATACTGTAGTTCTAACTAGCCCAGAGTGAATGTTCCAGCTATAATATAGCTCTATCTAGCCCAGAGAGAATGTCTACAACTAGTACTCTGTGTGGCACGTCCTATAAGCTACTGTTCCCTGTGTTAAGTTGACAGGTAGCTCAGCTCCAGCTCTAATCGAACTGGGTTTCCTTCCCGGTGAGATTGTGTTATAATATAATATTTATTTAAGTTACCCTCCCTCTTGTCACGTGATACCGGGTAGTCCCCCCCACCGAAGTAAATAAAGCTCCTCCCTACCTCGGACATGTCCCGGACGTCACCCGGGTCCACGATGTCCTCAGAGTCTAGCTCGTCCCCAGGACCTTCACCTTCGTCGTCCATGAGGACGAAGGACACGTCATTGTTGTTGGTCCCGTTGTGGATCCTCTTCCTGGGGGACAGCGCGTCCCCGTCTGTGTCCTCATGGGTGCCCGGGGAGCTTTTCCGCTTGTGATGGTGATTGTTGTTGTCCATGATGACGTCACGGCCCATGATGTCACTAACGAGGATCTGATCGCAGGATGTGGACGATCCTGCAGGACTATCCGGACAATCTTCCATAGGACTCAGTTTGGGTCCGTCCATCGTCAGTTATAATCCTGACACAGGAGGTTTCTGACGGTTGGGATTTGTCGCTATAAATATATTCCAGAAGACGCTTGCTTTATGTTAGAGTGTGACTTCACTTGGGGGAAGAGGGGGTGGGGAAATTAAGATACTTTTCCCTTAAAACTGTTGCATAACTTTCACAGGTCCGGTTAAAGCCGCTCTTGTAAACATTAAGCTCAACAATGCCGCTAAGCTATATAAAATAAAACTAATTCTCAAGTCATGTTTACTTGTAAACAATTGACACTTTCCGGATCTTGTTTATCTTTCATCAAAGTAATCCTAGTTCTTAATTAAACAAATGCCTTACCTTTTATCCCGTTTTAAGCATTGTAATCTTTAACCCCACTTTAAAAATAAACACAATTTGTTAAATCATGGACCATATGATGGGAAGGAATGCACTCAACTATAGTTTACACACGTGTTGTTTCAGAACTATACGAGTCAGTTCCGAACTAGAAATCACTTTATCTTGAAGTACACAACATCCTCCGAAACGAACACACACGTCTGACCTACCTACGAATGTCTTCAAACACGCTTCACACACTTTGAGACCGCACCAACTAAACTCTGACGAGCGACGGTCATTTTTCTTTCCCCCCCTTCGCCCACACACACTTCTTGGGTACCCGCTAAAAAAAAGTTTTGGAAATAAAAGGGGGGGGGGGGGAGAGGCGCTCACAGGTAAACCAAGCAAGAGATATTTGGGACCCCTTTAGTTCGCAGACTTACACTGTTCGATGTTCAAAACTTTTCCTCTCTGAGGCTACACTGCTGCTTAGCTCCGTAGTGTTGGTCACACTGGGACAACCCATGAAACAACTGACTAACGCACCGCGATATGTTGTCCATGAGGAGTGTTGCACGCCAACAAAACCCTTTAGACGACTAATGAAAATATTATCAGGGCCTCTACACGATAAATGATCACTTTCATTTCCCATTTTCAAGAGACGAAAGACTTTAAAACAACCTTTTCACTCGTTGTAAGTTGTTTTCGCTAAAGTTTAAATTTCAACTGTTTGATGCTTGTTATTCCAATCATATCTAGGAGTAGGCCTATAAAAACCAACTTATCGCTACAAAGCAAATAGTAAATAACAATACAGGGTTCTATTCGCACTTTGAAAAGGCTTATCCCAAAACATTTTCCTTGAACACAATTCAATTCTCCTCCCCACGAACGAAAATAATGTATTTGACATAAATTCAATGAATCCATTCAGAGAACTCCAAACGAGCTTAGTTTACATCAGATGTTTTCTATTGACTTTTTTTAACCTTTTATTTTATTTATTTATTACTGGTGGTTTTTTTAATCTATTTTTTTTTTCTTTAAAGATGGCTGCTAGCTTTTGCTTGTTGTCAGTGTCTACCTCTTTGGCTGCCGACTTGTTCGACTGCTCAGCAAGAAGAAGAAATGAACGCATCCTTCAAAAACAACCGGCTATCTCAGTAGATATTAAAGGGTTTGATATATTTATTAATTATTTTATCAATTTATTTATTCATCAAAACAGTCTCTAGATTAAGTCAAATATCAAAAATAACACAAATTAAAAACTACCAACCGATCAAAAAGTTAAATGAATCATTTGAAAAAGCAATGCTATAAAACGTAATCTTAAAACATATTTAATAAAATATAGACTAATGCAGTTCTGCATCTGGGACGAGCCTTATACTTCTCTTTCTAGCAGTTTTGTACCTTGCAACAAGAAGGGTCTAACAATATACTATTTGGACACATATTTATGTAATTTTAAATCCTTTTTGTTTATTTATGTTGAAGATGGAACATGTGGAAAATGTTTTCCTCGGATTATGAGCAGGTAAAAATATCGTCACGCCAGTTGAGATAAAGTGCCGATAAAAATAACCAACGGATTCAGGGCAATAAGTTAATTTTAGTTTTCAAAGGTCTTTATGTCGTTTTAACTGTGGAAGCATACCACTTGCCACGTCCGTAAGAAGACAGGTACTACGGGCAGAGGCTGGAGAGACGCAACCTTGAAATTGCCATCCCGTTCTCTTTGGACAATCACCTTCTCTCTTACTCTAATGGAGACCTGAGGGAATAACTGGAATCTCTCTCTCTCTCTCTATTTTACTAATCTTCTAGTTGTGTAACTTTCTCTTTCTACTCCATTACTAAAGTGTATATCCCTGTCTCTCTCTTATCTTACCGCACCTATTCTTCTAGTGTGCGGCGCCCATTTAGATTCGGATTAATTCATTAGACTTGATCCCAACTAGCCGGGAAATGTTTTATGGATTTGTTTTATAAACAATTTATTGTATTACTTGCATAATACTGTCAGGTAAATGAGCGAGTGGAACAAGTTGACAATTTCCCACTCCCGATAAGTAACTAGCGCTAGTTGTTTCTTTATCTTTAAGATGGTACTTAGGTTGGGATGAAAGTGTTTTTGCAGTTTTTACGGCAAAACTTTTTTTTCCAAAATAAATAAAATATTGCTCGAATAAAAACATAGAATATAACTTTCTTCACATGATTACCTCAATTTCTTGACTATTTATCAAAGATATTCTGGAATTTAGTGAGAACTTTTCTCTTCATTTAAAAAGTTTCTTATCTAATGCCGTTATGCTCATAATGGATATTCAGGAACTGTTGATTTCACCGTGTGACGAAAATTAGACTCCGTGTATGTATTGGAGCAATATTTGATTCATTTTGTAAAAAAAAAAAAATCTGTAAAAACTGCAAAAACACTGGTCTTTTCTCGCATCCCCTTCAGTCCCGCAAGCTAATAAAACTATTAGAAGAGCGCTCACATAGTTAAATGTAGCATTCAAACTAAAAAAATAAAACTATTAGGAATATCTAAAAACTCGCAACTGTGGGCACGTAGACTTAGGCGTCAGTCTCATCTGGTCTGCCTCGCAAGGTCAAGGTTCTAATCCCTGTCAGATGTTTATGATTTTTTTCATGAAATGGTTTAACTTTCTCCATCCACGCCAATGCAGATTAATTTATTTTAAAATAGATTGTACCTTTAATCCACTCCACCAGTGTTAACATGTGGATACGCCGGTTTGTACGCGAGGCACCGTAAAATAACTCCTCAATAGTTCGTTTTTTATCTGAGCATTGAACTCCTTGATAGTTCGTGTTCTATCTGAGCATTGAACTCCTCAATAGTTCGTGTTCTATCTGAGCATTGAACTCCTCAATAGTTAGTTTTTTATCTGAGCATTGAACTCCTCAATAGTTCGTGTTTTATCTGAGCATTGAACTCCTCAATAGTTCGTGTTCTATCTGAGCATTGAACTCCTCAATAGTTAGTTTTTTATCTGAGCATTGAACTCCTCAATAGTTCGTGTTCTATCTGAGCATTGAACTCCTTGATAGTTCGTGTTCTAGATGAGCATTGAACTCCTCAATAGTTAGTTTTCTATCTGAGCATTGAACTCCTAGATAGTTAGTTTTCTATCTGAGCATTGAGCTCTCCACATTTGTAGATACTTTTCCCTTCTCCCCTCACCCAGGGAGCTCATCAACCTTTCAGGCTGTACACTTATACATTAAATATGCTAATGTGCTAGAAATGAGGAAAGTAATATTTAGAATATATGTACCCGAATTTGCTTATGTAGAAGAGTGTACACTCAACCGGGATTAAAACCCTGATCTTACCATTATCTTCAACAAAGTCTATAGCGATAGTGACGCCCTAGACCCCACGGCCACTGAAACGGGTAGATCCATTGATAAACAACAATAAAATTAAAATATAAATCAATATTAATGAAAGTAACTTATTCTTAATACTAGGCTACATGAAACGATAGATAACTTTTTTTAAACTATCCTACAGAAACGATTGTTTGGTAACAATTTATTTGATTCTAATGGATCTTATAAAGTCTTGCTTACTCTATGGCATTAGGAACTTGAGAGTTAATTGTTGAACTCACGAAACTACACCACCTATATTTATCTTGAGCTACTTCTAGCCAGTCCACCTCATTACACTCTATCCCTATCTTTAGATAATTATATCCTATCATCCTATCTACATCTTGAGCTAGTTTTTATCCAGGGAAAGAGTGTAATGAGATTGACTGGATATAACTAGCTCAAGATAGAGATAGGGTGTAATGAGGTGGACTTGTAGAACTAACTCAAGATAGAGACAGGGTGTAAAGAGGTGGGCTGGATAGAAGAACTATCTCAGAATAGAGATGGTGTGTAATGAGGTGGACTTAATAGAAATAGCTCAATATAGGGATAGGATGTAATAAGGTGGACTGGATAGAACTAACTCAAGATAGGGTTAGGTGGCGTACTTTAGTAAGTGCTACAATGAACTTTCGAGTTGTCAATCTTTTTTTTTAGCACCACGTCTTACTACCCGTCCGGGCTATACGCTTAAGTACTAATTACGCTAATGGGTTAGGAATTGGGATGGTTGAATTTAGAGGAAGTGAACCTGCATTTATTTGGAGCGAGAGTGGAAAACCATTTAGGAATCACCATCCCCAGTTCACCCGATTGATACCCAAACCTTAATCTCCCCGTCCTCGGCAGTCTAGTGCGTTAGCTAACTACGCCACCAAGGCGGGTCTTAATGCTATTGAGTAAGTAAGTTTGATAGCTGCAATCCTATTTTTAGTCTGAGTTTCTCTACTGAGTTAGTTATGATAGGCAATTGCTGTCACTGCTGTAAACGGTATAAAGAAAAATAACAAACATTGCAGCCTGTTTGCAGTGTGTTACAAACTGGGCTGAATGTACACTGTACAGGTTGTAAACAGCTTGAAGCAATGTGATTGTTAGGGGTTGGGGGGTTGGAATGTCCCTGAAGGGTGGCAGGTAGCTTAGGGGCTGCTAGGTCATTCCTACCAGCCTCAGGGGTGGGCGGCGCGCATAAACCACAGGAGCAGGGGTGTACAAATACAAACACTTGCATGCACTACGTAAGAAAATAAGAACAAGTCGATCCTCTAAATAGGCTACTAGATTTTATAATACATAATTATCTCAATATTGTATAATAATAATAAACAACTACACATCTAAAAGCTGTTATCTTCTTTGTTCAGGGATTAAAGTAAAGTAAATAATGATCCCTTAAATGATCTTTTAGTAAAATACTGTCAAAGGTAGGGGTGTACGGGATCGCAGGGTATGGCCCGTATTTTACATTTGTTAAAATGGCAAACACATTTTAGGTTAAACAAAACTAAATGTTGTTTCAGTAGATAAATTTAGTTTAGTTGTAGTCTATGCATACAGGAATCTCAACAGGTTTTGAATATTTACCATAGGGATATTTGCATTTAAACAGAAATGTTTTAAACAAAGATATAAAAACTCATGTTCAAATGTCGCTACGCCCTTGACAGATATTCAAGAACACTGTTGATATTACCAAGGGCAGTTATGAATGTAACTACTGGAGAAATAGTTTATTTGTTTGACCAACAGAGTTTTTAGTTTATAATAGATGAAAACATATTTACCGTAACTTGCGTTCTCCTTCATTCCAACTTAAGGGTGTCGTCTTTAAAAGGGAAATATCCTCCCATTGCTGTATTTCTTATTGAACGACAGTTGTTAAGATTCAAAACCACTAAAACAATCCTCAATTATCTTAACGTTGTCTCTCATGTTAGTCATGTTTGATGAGGGCAAGAACTAGTTCAGTTAACTACCGCGCGAGATTTGTGTCCGTCTGCAATGTCTCAACGCTCCGGTGGCCGGCCTCCTTGAATAAAGATCTCAAACGTTTTCATTTGGACTGGATTTTGTTGTACTTTTGTCAAACACTATTTTTATTTATTTCAACTTTTCAATCAAATTAGACAGCAGCTCAACATCAATATTTTAAGATAAATTAATATGATTGCCTTGTCAAGAAGTTTGAAAGTTTTACACGTGCTATGCAATTTAAAATTAATAATCTTTGAATGAAATCTATTATTTTATTCGTTCAGTGTTTTTACGTTGTACAAATAATTAATGGATTATTCAAAAAAGATTTGACAGGTTTTTGAGCCGTTATAAAAACAACATTTAGAGCAGTTAATCAGTCATTTGTTTCTGAGAACTGTCCGGTAGTTTGTGACGTAGTTTATATCATTTCCTAAAACATTAGTCTGATAAAGGTCGCATTAAGCTGTGACTTCATTCGAATTACCTACTTTTTGTCTATTTTTGTGAGTAATTGAGCAATTGTAGATCTACAAAAGCTACTTTCTACATTTTAATCTGAAGTTTGATCCAAGGATCATGTACTGTACCACCGTGCGTTGATACATACTGAGCTGCGAGTGGTACACACTGAGCTGCGAGTGGTACACACTGAGCTGCGAGTGGTACAAACTGAGCTGCGAGTGGTACAAACTAAGCTGCGAGTGGTACACACTGAGCTGTGAGTGGTACAAACTGAGCTTCGAGTGGTACACACTGAGCTACTAGTGGTACACACTGAGCTACGAGTGGTACAAACTGAGCTGCGAGTGGTACACACTGAGCTACGAGTGGTACACACTGAGCTACGAGTGGTACAAACTGAGCTGCGAGTGGTACACACTGAGCTACTAGTGGTACACATTGAGCTACTAGTGGTACACACTGAGCTACGAGTGGTACACACTGAGCTACGAGTGGTACAAACTGAGCTGCGAGTGGTACACACTGAGCTACTAGTGGTACACACTGAGCTGCGAGTGGTACACACTGAGCTGCGAGTGGTACACACTGAGCTGCGAGTGGTACACACTGAGCTGCGAGTGGTACAAACTAAGCTGCGAGTGGTACACACTGAGCTGTGAGTGGTACAAACTGAGCTGCGAGTGGTACACACTGAGCTACTAGTGGTACACACTGAGCTACGAGTGGTACAAACTGAGCTGCGAGTGGTACACACTGAGCTACTAGTGGTACACACTGAGCTACTAGTGGTACACACTGAGCTACGAGTGGTACACACTGAGCTGCGAGTGGTACACACTGAGCTACTAGTGGTACACATTGAGCTACTAGTGGTACACACTGAGCTACGAGTGGTACACACTGAGCTACGAGTGGTACAAACTGAGCTGCGAGTGGTATACACTGAGCTGCGAGTGGTACACACTGAGCTGCGAGTGGTACACACTGAGCTACGAGTGGTTCAAACTGAGCTGCGAGTGGTACACACTGAGCTGTGAGTGGTACAAACTGAGCTGCGAGTGGTACACACTGAGCTACTAGTGGTACACACTGAGCTACGAGTGGTACAAACTGAGCTGTGAGTGGTACACACTGAGCTGCGAGTGGTACAAACTAAGCTGCGAGTGTTACAAACTGAGCTGCGAGTGGTACAAACTAAGCTGCGAGTGGTACACACTGAGCTGCGAGTGGTATAAACTGAGCTGCGAATGGTATACACTGAGCTGCGAGTAGTACACACTAAGCTGCGAGTGGTACAAACTGAGCTGAGAGTGATACACACTGAGCTGCGAGTGGTACACACTGAGCTGCGAGTAGTACACACTGAGCTGCGAGTGGTACAAACTGAGCTGCGAGTGGTACAAACTAAGCTGCGTGTGGTACAAACTGAGCTGCGAGTGGTACACACTGAGCTGTGAGTGGTACAAACTGAGATGCGAGTGGTACAAACTGAGATGCGAGTGGTACAAACTGAGCTGCGAGTGGTACACACTGAGCTACTAGTGGTACACACTGAGCTACTAGTGGTACACATTGAGCTACGAGTGGTACAAACTGAGCTGCGAGTGGTACACACTGAGCTGCGAGTGGTACAAACTGAGATGCGAGTGGTACAAACTAAGCGGCGAGTGGTACAAACTGAGCTGCGAGTGGTACAAACTGAGCTGCGAGTGGTACAAACTGAGCTGCGAGTGGTACAAACTGAGATGCGA
This sequence comes from Timema podura, assembly GCA_033556935.1. Taxonomy (NCBI): domain Eukaryota; kingdom Metazoa; phylum Arthropoda; class Insecta; order Phasmatodea; family Timematidae; genus Timema; species Timema podura. Next base: position 41,367,195 of record JAVRXN010000003.1, read on the forward strand.
GTAGTACACACTGAGATGCGAGTGGTACAAACTAAAACACGACAGTGAAGGCTAACTAGTTTGTATTGATGTTACACACTTTTTTTATTATTATAATTTCAAAATAATAAATCAGAGGGGTAATTAAGAGCTGTTGTATTGAAGAATGCTCAACTAGATATAAAACACTAAGAAAGACGCAACATTTTACAGTGTTTCTGGTAGTCCATGGTGCGAGGGAAAACAAAAAACGTGGGTTCGAGCCTCTAGTAGTCAACAGAAAGAATTTAGTTAGTATATTATGTATTCATATGTAAATGAATCTTGGCCTTTTATCAAAGATAAGTAAAGCCAAGATATGGATCGATAAATCAATTAATTTTAATATATTTTTTTTTTAGAATAAATGGTGCTCTGTACATTATTTACATTAACTCACCTTTGTAGTACCTGGACGATATACCCTGCCGCTTATATACTACATCAGTATATTGTATTTTTGACAAAAATAACTACTAGTTCATCTCAAGTTATTTCTAATTTGTAGATCATGGTCTAGTATGGCCCGAATTGACATTACAAGTTACTAAACCTACACGTGTCTGTCTTTCAACTCTAGAGGTTGCACCGGTTCAAACTTGGGGCAGATCAATTAAATAAACATAGCATCTAGGTAAGTTAATGATGAGGATCTTAAACAGTATACAATATTATTATTATTATTATTATTATTATTATTATTATTATTATTATTATTATTATCCTCTGACACGTTTCTCTCTGTAACACCTTGAAGCTTCACCATTTCACCACGTCAGCGCTTCGTGCGTCCTCACTAGCGCCATCAACGTCTAAACATGGTACCTCTACTATCATAGTCCAACATAACAGCTGAGAAATTTGGGTTCGATTGATTTTTTTTTTCAAAATGCGTCTTACTACCCGTCCGGGATACCCGAATTTAATTTCAATAATAGGGTAGGTCTGAGTAAAGTATAATTTAGAGGAAATGTACCAGTATTTGAACCGAGGAGGGAACATTGAGGGAAAACTACCCTCAGTACACCAAGCCAGGATTCAAACCCTGACCTTCTCAAAACTGGCAAACCAGACCAGATGAGCATGACGGTTTTTTACCACGTGCGCACTAATATGAGTATATCTTTAAATTACTATGATTAAATGTTAAAAATATCTCACAGCTTTTCTATATATGAGAATGAATCTAAAAATGACACAGAAATCGGACCCAGAAACGTTGGCTTAGCGCCAATGCTCTACCACTGAGATATGTAGTATTCATCCCTTACTCAGGGTCAATATTCACTCATGTTCTACCACTGAACTATGCAGGATTCGTCCTGTACTCAGGGTAAATACTCACTCGTGGTTTCAGGCAAGGTTTCACCTTTCATATTATATATACTTATAGAAAGATAGCATTTCTATCAACTACAATTCTGTATTTCAAATTAGCCTGTAATGATACTGATTTGGACCGATCCCATATATTTAAAAAGTCATGGATGAAAGTATTTCTCTTCAATAATTGTATGTAAATTATCCTTTTAAGACTTCATCTATGGAGAATCACGCGCTTTTCAGAAATAATGTCGAAGGATTGCACCATTAAAACTTATTTTTTATTTCAAAATTTAACTCCGTAGTATTTAACAAACAAGCAAGAGACGCTAGTTCCCTATACCCAATAGGAACCTAGACTTCAAGACACCTGTCGCAGGGATGCTTTCGATTTGTTGGTTTTGACACTGGTCACTAGAGGTCCAAGGGGCAAGGGGTATGTCATATATAAGCTGCTTGTGCGTATGAATATATAGATTAGTCACATAAATCTACAGAGTGCCGGAGACATAAACCTATAGAACGTGTAATATAACAACAGTACTACTAACTTAAATACAAAGAATACACAGAAAAAATCTGTAGCTCAAGTAAAATTGTATAATTTTACATAATATCTTTTTACCGAAAATAAAATCACTTCAATAAATCGTGTGCAACATTAACAGTTGTATTTATTCAAGTAAAATATCGTAATAATTGGCGCTCGATCATGGGGCTATAAATACCAATTATTTCACAATCAATTCAAGAAAGTTGTTATTGGCTCCCAATCGCTGGACAATTATATCACAATTAAACCGTATCTTCACAATTGGCGCCCAACCCGCAATCGTAACATCATAGTTGGCGCTCGATCACGGGGCTATAAATACCAATTATATCTCAATAAATCCGTATCATCATAACCCGCATTAATAGGCTTTTAGATAGATTATTTTTATATTTAAATGAAATTGGCCTTTCGTGACGAACAAATATGTATTATACCAAACATAGGGGTACAAAACATGTCACTGATAACGGAGAGAGATAAGCTGGTGGATTGTTTCAGATATAAACCCTGACCTGTTCAATGTTCAATAAGCTTTTGATTACTAATCCATCCATAGTGCTTTAAAAAGATCCCCAAATCACAATTTGGAGCTATATTATTTCTATAATATATATTGATATTAAATATTAGCTAAACTCCATCTCGAATCCATACCTGTGAGCTTTACAAGGAGTTTGTTCGAGTTCAGCTCAAATGATAATATATTTTGCTCATATACTCCTTAAATATAATGATTAATGTTAGGTCGCCCATGTTGTGTCCAGTGTTCTGTGCTTCTGATAGATTCGTTGCTTGGAAATCTACACACATTCACACACTCACACACTCAGTCACACTAGACAAATGCTGGAAACATTGTCTTTTCTATGTTGATTGAATTAATAACATCTGTCAATCAAAAAGGATCGTGTTGATGTCTGGTGTCACTATCTAAACTGAAACAGTTCAATTGATTTTTATGAGGGAATATTTGTGTTTTATCTAAAACAGGAACCAACATAATAATATTAAAAAAATAGAATAGAAATAATAGAATATAAAAAAATAGAATAGAATAAATATAATATTAAAAAAATAGAATAGAATAAATAGAATATTTTAAAAATACACATAGAATAAATAGAATATTTAACAAAAATTAAAATAAAAAGTTTGTAGAGAAAACTTGAATTAATTCTTGAAGGGCTTAAGAATTAAAAAAATACATAAATCAAAGCAATTTTGATAAAGATTTATTCGAAAACTTACAATTTGAATTATTTTAAGTTAGCAATATAATTTTAAAATGTTTTATTTTTAATTAGGTTATATTTTAATTGAATATCAAGTGTAAGCGCTGCCCATGCTCTGACATTTCATCCTTCAGCAACGAGTCCTGACTTCAACAAACTGTTGCTAGGGAACAAACTATACATAGAGCAAGAGAGTGGCTTATCTCCTCTCTCATTAGGTTAAGATGATATCATGGGTATAGTACAAAGAATGTAAATAAATCACATTCCTTTAATGGTACATCAATCACGAATAAAAACAAATAATTATCTCGAGGTTGGACAAAATTTACCCATTAGAGATGTTTTGTTAGAAGTCCCGGGATCATGTTTGTCGGGGTGGTTTTTTATTTAATGTTCTCACACTTTTCAAAGAGGAACAACAATTAAACATAAACATTGTTCTCTCTCGTCCAGGGCGGTAAGTGCTTGCTAGGGAGCAAGTGTTGTCATCCCGTGACTGTACTCCGGGGAATAAGTGCGACATGTTAATGAGTTGTTCGGTCACCCTCGCTGTAGGCCAGGAGCGCTCCCATTGGCCGGCCGTGTGTCGGCAAGAGCTGTGAGTGGATGGCAGTGGAGCTGGATGGTCCATGGGTAGCGGCTGTCATGACAGACAGTGACGTCAACAAAGTTTTGATCGTAGCTGGTGAAAAGGAGACACAGGTTGTGCTCATATTATGAGTTGTGGCTATATTAGTGTAGTTGTGGCCATATTAGTATAGTTGTGGATATTAGTTAGTTGTGGCCATATTAGTGTAGTTGTGGCCATATTAGTGTAGTTGTGGCCATATTAGTGTAGTTGTGGCCATATTAGTATAGTTTGGCCATATTAGTGTAGTTGTGGCCATATTAGTGTAGTTGTGGCCATATTAGTGTAGTTGTGGCCATATTAGTGTAGTTGTGGCCATATTAGTGTAGTTGTGGCCATATTAGTGTAGTTGTGGCCATATTAGTGTAGTTGTGGCCATATTAGTATAGTTGTGGCCATATTAGTGTATTTGTGGCCATATTAGTGTAGTTTGTGGCCATATTAGTGTAGTTGTGGCCATATTAGTGTAGTTGTGGCCATATTAGTGTAGTTGTGGCCATATTAGTGTAGTTGTGGCCATATTAGTTAGTTGTGGCCATATTAGGGTAGTTGTGGCCATATTAGTGTAGTTGTGGCCATATTAGTTAGTTGTGGCCATATTAGGGTAGTTGTGGCCATATTAGTATAGTTGCCAGATGGGGTGCACGAATTAACAAACTCAGGGGATTTTCATTTTAATAAAAACATATACATTTATTTCTCTTATTTCTCGTATATTTACTAACAGGTGGTCACACAGCTCAAGGCGTTGACCCGGGAACGTATTTAAACCTGTTACACATCCCTGTGCTATTTCCATTCCTTCGTAACGCTAAACTACCCTCCTCATCGTCCTTATCGCCTACCCTACCATCTGGTGTTGAACGTGATAGTTAATAATATGCTACATTTATTTCAAGTCAACCCTTCCCTCTAGAGGTAGGCCAATATTTTTACTACGCTATAGTAGAATTTCCACAGGAATGGCTTTTTAAAAAACATAAACAAATGTTTTTGTGATCAACATTATTAAAAACGTGTTACTATATTATTATTGTGTCGTGACCTACCCCCCGTGGGCTCGATTTGTTAGGATAGTTTGTGGGAGGGGTTACGTTGCAGGCGAGGTAATTGTATGGGTTCAAAATAATATGCAGGTTTACAAATTTTAGTTTAATGGTAGTTACTAAAAGCTAATACAAAATGTGATATTAGATGAAAGATAAAGAAATAAAGAGATTGGATGCGCGCGGTCGTTGAAGAACTGGCTTAACTCGTGGAAACTTAGAGCGATGGAATTGGAATTGACTAACTGCACATGACCCGTACAAAGCTCGATATCAGGACCCTGGGCTCAACGGATGCCCTCTAAGTACAAGTGCTACTGATGACTCGAAGATGTAGTCCAATATAGTACGGCGTCAGGCAGTGTAACTGCCTGCGATATCGATAGAATTGTGACAGCCCCGATGGCAGAATAATAATATAAAAGTCTTTTACCCCCCGAATGGCCCCTTTCCTGGTCAAATAGTTCAACATTGTTATGAATTGTTAGCGTTCTCTTTTAATCTTTCTAGTTCATTACTTCATCTACGCTAAGCAGCACTTTACAGCCCGAGCGTCCAATCGAGTTATGTAAATAAAAAACCCATTCAAACACTGTTCAGCGGTTATGACAGTTGCTCTTTTATACGTATTGATGTTATCTATCAAAAGTGACAACTGCAGATCACAATACTTGACGTATGAATACATTAAAGCAGATCTAGTAACTTTCCCAGCTCTTCCTATGAAATATGGACTGTAGTTTCCGAGGTTAGGAACAGATTGTTATTTTTTGAAAATAAATATTAGATAGTTTTTTCAGCGTGTCTCACTACCGGTTTATAAAAATAGGGCTATAAACTATTAACTGCGCTAATGTGCTAGGGACGACGAAGCAAAAATTTAGAGGAAATGTAACCGCAGTTGCTCAGAGCATATCAGGTAAAACAGCCTTTAGTACATCCCGCCGAAATATGAGCCCTTGACCTGGCCATCACTAAAAACCCAGACCTAAATGCACCTGTCGCTTATACCACGCGACCACCGGTGCGAGTAGTAGGCTAGGTAGGTAAAGGCTGGTATATGTGTCCTTACTCCGTAATGATTTGTCGGAATTGTGGTTGAAGATAATTTGAAACTTGTGAACTTTACCGTCAACGTTTGTCTTAACTGAAGCTGTTTTAGGTTAAGGGAATATTACTATAACCGCGTCAGTGTTTTAATATTCTAAGGTGTCACTCTCCGAGTCAGAGTTTCTCCTGGTTACAGAGTCACTTACAGATGTTATGTTGTCTGGGATGAGGTCTACTCAGCCTCGTGAGGACAAATGAGGAGATACTTGAATGAAGAAGTAGCAGCTCTGGTTTAGAAAACTGAGGGCTAACTGTGCTGACCACATGACACTTTATATCCATGGATGTTGGAATTATCTCTCCAGCAGACGGCGGATACTCTGTTGATATATCTCGCCTGAAGCCTGAAGTTATTGGATTTTTTTAAAGCTTGATTCACACATTCACCGAAAATACAGAGCAGAATCTGCCTCAATGTCGCAGCAATTCACCCATTGGCAGACAGTATATCGACCCATGATGCCTTGCAATACAAACTATAAACGCTGATTACCGACGTATTATATTTCCTAGTGGACAGACAGATCTTTATTATTATTATTACTATCACGATGGATGTTTTCTAGTCATTGTTGTAGTGAAACAAGTAAACAAAGTACAAGAACAACACACACTTCCCATTTAACGGTCATTTCATATTATGTGACGACAGTAGACAAAGCTGTCTGCTTGAATCTCATTTGTGAGTTAGTTTTGATATTGATTGGGTCTCTTAGACTGACGTCATCACGCAGAAAAAAGGGAAGCTGACAAGTCGGACTTTAGCGGACAGTGCCGATGAAGCTGAAATCTCTAAACAAACATAATCATAAGTTATCAAAGGACTTCCCACCAAGGCCGTAGTCAAGGGGGGTTTTGGGGGTTCAAACCCCCCCGAAATGTTATGAAAAAAAATATATGGCTTTATTTATGGTTCAAACAATATCAAAATTAAGATACAAGTACAAATTAGGGGGTTGTGTTGCCATAAAAACACTTCAGAGAGCTTCTAGAACTGTTTAATATTTTGAATTTGTCCTAGCCTCCGGCAGTTAGGGGGTATGTCGCCATAAATATGGGGGATGTGCCCACCAAACCCCCCCTAAAATCATTGGCTGGCTACGGCCTTGCTTAAAACCGTCTAAAAGGTCTCTTGCTCTAGTACAAGTTGTAATATGCAGACCTGGGTAGCTCAGGGTAGCTCAATGTACGAGCCATCCAATGGTTCCGTGCTATAGAAACAGTTCTCGACCCATTCTCTGCACAGATCCAGCTGCGAACCTACATCTCCTTGTCTCGTATCAAAGCTTCTTGCAGTTCCTGTGGTTTCTGGGTGTGGTCTTCTTCCACACGTAACTTCCACTAACACCCAGATCAGTTAAACGGTGTTCTAGCGAGACAAGTACAACCAGTCTTGTGTGAGTACGGTCGCTCCGACAGCCCGACATTGGTCATTTGTCATCTATCCCGTCGAAAACCTCTTGACACTCGACAATGATATCATTTCAGACAGATGCAGTGGCGTGGCGTGTTTCCAGGGTAAGCAGAGGTGTGTATTGTTGGTCGAATGGTCTAAGGCGTTAATCACACAACAGGCTGGTCTGCCGATGACGGGGCGGTTGGAGTTTGAACTACGATCGGGTGGGTTTTCCTAAATGGTTTTAACTCTCTACTGCCAACTAGATGCGGGTACAATTCCTTTAAATTCAACCTTTTTCATCTCTAACCCATTATCATAATTAGTTGCCTACATAATATGTGTAAAACCCGAACGGGGAGTAAGACACGGTACTAATAAAATTTTTAAAATGTATTAAAAAATTGTATCAATATATACAGAGCCCTTTTTTAGCCATATGTGAATGGTGTGACATATTTAGCCATATGTGAATGGTGTGACCTGTTTAGCCATATGTGATATGGTTGTGACATATTTAACCATATGTGAATGGTGTGACATGTTTAGCCATATGTGAATTGGTGTGACTATTTAGCCATATGTGAATGGTGTGACCTGTTTAGCCATTGTGAATGTGTGTAATATTTCTATATGTGAATGGTGTGACATGTTTAGTCATATTGCATGGTGTGACATTTTAGCCATATGTAATGGTGTACATATTTAGCATATGTGAATGGTGGACATGTTTAGCCATTGTGCATGGTGTGACATGTTTAGCCATATGTGAATGTGTGACATGTTTAGCCATATGTGAATGGTGTGACCTGTTTAGCCATATGTGAATGGTGTGACATATTTAGCCATATGTGGAATGTGTGACATGTTTAGCATATGTGAATGGTGTGACATGTTTAGCCATATGTGCATGGTGTGACATGTTTAGCCATATGTGAATGGTGTGACATGTTTAGCCATATGTGAATGGTGTGACATATTTAGCCATATGTGAATGGTGTGACATGTTTAACCATATGTGCATGGTGTGACATGTTTAGCCATATGTGAATGGTGTAACATGTTTAGCCATATGTGAATGGTGTGACATGTTTAGCCATATGTGAATGGTGTAACATGTTTAGCCATATATGAATGGTGTGATATGTTTAGCCATATTTTTCTAGATTTGTTTACTATAAATAGGTTTTTAATTAGCTCTAACAAGCATCCACTTTTCATATCTTGTATATCCATTTTAAACTTTTATACTTTCTACATCTCATCTCTTTTTAAGGTCTGACCATCTTTATAGTTCAACTTTTTTTTTGTCAAACTTTTTCAAAATCTTGAACTCTTGTTGTGCAGGTAGTATACATCGCAGGAGCAGACTCACCCAATATTAATTATGATAATTATATAAAGTGAATTTTAGTTTGAATCTGGCTAAAGGAATTCCCTTTTAATGATTTAGGACGACTTTCAAACCCCTTTCTATTTCACTTATATTTAATATGACCGCATCTGTGTGCTAGAGGTCAGAGGTCCTGGCTACAGACCCAAAGGACCCAGGTTCGATTACTGGCACTTACAGGGGTCCATTCAGCCTCGCGAGAACCAATTAGGAGCTAGCTGAATAAAGAAGTGACTGCTCCGATCTAGAAAATTGAGATTTACGTCCGGAGGGTTTGTCGTGCTGACCACATGACACCCTCTTACCTCAAATGTTGGCACTATCATCACAAACAAATGGCGGCCGCTCGGTCGGCATATCTCGACTAACTTAGATACAAGTACAGTATTTATGTTACTAAGACAGTGCCGAGTATCTTCCTTATCGTTATAACAGTGGATACAGTCATCACTAGCAGAGAACAGCGAATACAGTCATCACTAGCAGGGAACAGTAGATACAATCATCACTAGCAGGGAACAGCGAATAAAGTCATCACTAGCAGGGATCAGTAAATACAGTCATCACTAGCAGGGAACAGTAGATACAGTCATCACTAGCAGGGAACAGAAGATACAGTCATCACTAGCAGGGATCAGTAAATACAGTCATCACTAGCAGGGAACAGCGAATACAGTTATCACTAGCAGGGAACAGCGAATACAGTCATCACTAGCAGGGAACAGCGAATACAGTCATCACTAGCAGGGATCAGTAGATACAGTCATTACTAGCAGGGAACAGAAGATACAGTCATCACTAGCAGGGATCAGTAAATACAGTCATCACTAGCAGGGAACAGCGAATACAGTTATCACTAGCAGGGAACAGTAGATACAGTCATCACTAGCAGGGAACAGTAGATATAGTCATCACTAGCAGGGATCAGTAAATACAGTCATCACTAGCAGGGAACAGCGAATACAGTTATCACTAGCAGGGAACAGTGAATACAGTCATCACTAGCAGGGAACAGTAGATATAGTCATCACTAGCAGGGAACGGTAGATACAGTCAGGCGCGGATTCAGGGGGGGGGGGTCAAAGGGTCAGTTGACCCCCCTGTAAAGGTTAGAAAATTAATATAAAAAATGAAATTAAAAATTTTAGAAAGAAAATACAACACAGACATATATTTTATACAATTTATAATCATTTTATTCGCATACACCTCTTAAGCCGGGTCCACACGTGCGTTATTCGTCCACGTTTATTCAATTTTCGATATAGCCCACGCAAGTGTGGAGAAAATATTTGTTTTCATGTACTATATTTGTCGTACATAGCGAGTAACGCACATTGTTCCGCATAGAGACGGTAGGCTACCACACATTATAGAAGACTAATAATCGCCTGAGAGCAGTTCATCCATGGATACCAAATATAGAGTATGTGTGGACAGCAGGAGCAGTGGAACTGTGGGGGGACTCTGCCCCCCTGGAAATAATATGCCCCTCCCTGGAATAAATTCCCCCCTAAATATATTTCAAAACCTCTGATATCAAATATAAAGCTGAAACATGGACTTTAAGTCAAACTCCAAATGACTTCTAGATGCATGTCATTTTGAAGAATTTTCAGGCGAGGACCATCCCAAATAGCCTAGTTTCTGAAATAATTAAATTTTCAAAATTTTGTTGGTGGAAGACCGCTTCAAAAATTATCTTATAGAGTTATCTAATCATCGTAAAAAATTAAGATGAGGATCACTCTAAATAGCTTCAAGGGGAATCAAAATTTCAAAAATTTCTTATGGCTTATAAAAGAATCTAATTAAAAAAACAAGGCAAAGACTAATCATAACTTCTATAGTGAACCTTTTTTTTAAATTGTTAGAGGGCCACTCCAAATAGTTTATAAAAACTATCTGATTGAAAAAAATAGGAGAGGATGACCATGGTTTAAAACATACATAAGACCAAATATGAATGAGAAACTATTAAAGGGCTTTAAACAGATATTTTATATATATATATATATATATATATATATAACATATTAAGTAACTAAGTTATTTATAACTATGACCCCCCTATGAAAATGATCTGGATCCGCCCCTGGATACAGTCATCACTAGCAGGGAACAGTGGATACAGTCATCACTAGCAGGGAGCAGCGAATACAGTTATCACTAGCAGGGACTAGTAAATACAGTCATCACTAGCAGGGACCAGTAAATACAGTCATCACTAGCAGGGAACAGAATATACAGTCAGCACTAGCAGGGAACAGAAGATACAGTAATCACTAGCAGGGAACAGAAGATACAGTCATCACTAGCAGGGAACAGAAGATACAGTCATCACTAGCAGGGAACAGAAGATACAGTCATCACTAGCAGGGAACAGCGAATGCAGTCATCACTAGCAGGGACCAGTAAATACAGTCATCACTAGCAGGGAACAGAAGATACAGTCATCACTAGCAGGGAACAGCGAATGCAGTCATCACTAGCAGGGAACAGAAGATACAGTCATCACTAGCAGGGAACAGAAGATACAGTCATTACTAGCAGGGAACAGTGGATACAGTCATCACTAGCAGGGAATAACGAATACCCCACCCCTTATTTTTATTTTGTCGCTGAGCCTTAGACCCGTTCAGGTTATGTGAATATGTACAAGGATCAGGAGGGTTGAATTTATAGAACGGGCACCCACACTTGCGTGAAGGTAGCGTGTAAAAACCACCCTCAATACAGCTGACCGGGAATCGATCCTTGATCTCCCCACAATCGGTGGCCCAGTACATGACGCTTTGAGACCACTCGACCACTGCAGTCCTTATAGTAGTAATGAGATGTTAATGACATGCATTGGTGTATGTTTCAATGTAAGGACATATTTGAATCGCTCACATTATCTTATTCTTCACAACTTGTTTTGACGTGCTAGCTCTGATTCTCTTGCCAGTCAAAAGTAGGGTGTAATTTAACAATATTGAACCTGTTATTTACAATAATAACCTGGTATCACATCTATGAATTGTAAAAACTGGTGTCATTTACGACAAGTGAAATTGTATACGATCTAATAACACTTCAGGAAACAAGTTTTATCCTTTTCTTTAAATTCTTTCAATAGAATAATTACTTCTCTTCTCATTTTATTCCTGTGCCATCCTCACATTTATATTAGTTGAAATTTAAATATATCTTAAGTATATCAAATTAATTATTTTATTTTTATTTTTCTTCGGTAAAAAATTATCTATAGAAACAGTTGGCAAATTACGTTCTCTATTATATTTTTTTGTTTTTTGTTCCAGAGTAAGATACTAAATTAATCCCCCTGTGAATGCCTGCATTTATTTCTTGTGCAACCAACAGGGGATTGTTCCACTGATGGCTTCAGATTATTGCGCTAGAATGTACACAAAACGTTTTGTTGGGAAAAGTTAGAGAGAACTAGGCTTCACTCGACTTTATAGTTAAATATTTATTTGTCAAAGCCTATCAACCTTCCATAGATTTAGATCATTCTAATTCTAATCAAGACGTATATTTCCTCCTTCACACCCCGATTAGAACTTTTAAATGACACCTTTCCCAGATATCTCTTCGTTGCACAACCACTCAAGAAACAAATGAGCGGTTATTTTTAACCAAATAGATAATATTGTAATTGCAGATACACAGTCATACACAGACCATGGTTTCCATGGAGATGTAAACAAAGAAGGATTGTACAGATGAGCCACTGCCCACACAGCAGAAAAAATGAAAACCAGGTCTAAGTTTGAATCTACTATTTATTTAAGATATCCTGGAAACCTAAACTTTATGATTATATATTCTGGAACTATTGAAATAGTTTCAGCCAAATACAGTTTCTCAATTCCGGTAGCCAGGGTTAGTGCCAAACCAAGGTATAGTCTGATTTTAATAGAAGCCCCATTATTGCCACATTGGAGTCAATAAGATATTACAATTATATTTTAATTGTAGTCCGTTTAGTTAATAATGTAAAGATAACTTACCCAATAAATCTTAGGGCAAGATTATTGGAAGCTTTTAATAACTATTAGATAAACTTTATAATTAAATAAGTTGTATTACTAGAGTGACAAATGCTAGCGACTTTCAATCAATGTTGGTCGAAAGTGGGCTTGGTTCAGGTGTGTCTCCCGGGTGGCCACAAATAGTGTACCCCTCCCGAAAAACCCCTCCATACCAAGTCCTCACATTTATAAAAACACGTTCCAATGAAACGTACCGTTTGCTTCTATCCCGGTGTGGGGGACGAGCACGCATGCGCATTAAGATATTAGAAGAGTATTCAGAAAGGAGGGCGCAGTCTCAGGTTTCTAGATCACTTGGAACTTAATTACTTACCAAGATAATAGCTTGCAGTTACCTCCGAACATGTCCGAACAACCGGTCGTTGATCTGCGTTGGAATTATGATAGACCCAGTGTCCAGTTATGGGAAAACAAACAAATAGAACAGTGGACAGAGAAACACGACTACAAAAAAAAAACATCTTTTGAGTTGAATAAGTTCCCGCGTTTGATGTGATACTCATACAGTTGGAAAAAATTAAAATTAAAAGATTGAAAAGGTTATTTGGTTCATGCTATGAATTAAGACTTACGCGCATCACGGACTAAATGTCTGAATAATCTAGTATCGCTATCCGGTGATGAGACTAGTTATCTTTGTTAGAAGCCTTGACTATTTTGATAAGTATGATTCTTAGCTTCTTACTAATTCGTTTATCACTTTCCCTCTATCCATATTCTGTTATATCTCGTCATTTGGAACTGAAAGTAGTAAAGTACGTAACCTATCTCTATCTTGAGCTAGTTCTATCCAGTCCACCTTATTACACCTTATTCCTATCTTGAGCTAGTTCTATCCAGTCCACCTCATTACAGCCTATTCCTATCTTGAGCTAGTTCTATCCAGTCCACCTTATTACACCTTATTCCTATCTTGAGCTAGTTCTATCCAGTCCACCTCATTACAGCCTATTCCTATCTTGAAATAGTTCTAACCAGTCCACCTCATTACACACTATTCCTATCTTGAGCTAGTTCTATCCAGTCCACCTCATTACAGCCTATTCCTATCTTGAAATAGTTCTAACCAGTCCACCTCATTACACACTATTCCTATCTTGAGCTAGTTCTATCCAGTCCACCTCATTACAGCCTATTCCTATCTTGAAATAGTTCTATCCAGTCCACCTCATTACAGCCTATTCCTATCTTGAGCTAGTTCTATCCAGTCCACCTTATTACACCTTATTCCTATCTTGAGATAGTTCTATCCAGTCCACCTCATTACAGCCTATTCCTATCTTGAGCTAGTTCTATCCAGTCCACCTCATTACAGCCTATTCCTATCTTGAAATAGTTCTATCCAGTCCACCTCATTACAGCCTATTCCTATCTTGAGCTAGTTCTATCCAGTCCACCTTATTACACCTTATTCCTATCTTGAGATAGTTCTATCCAGTCCACCTCATTACAGCCTATTCCTATCTTGAGCTAGTTCTATCCAGTCCACCTCATTACACCTTATTCCTATCTTGAAATAGTTCTATCCAGTCCACCTTATTACACCTTATTCCTATCTTGAAATAGTTCTATCCAGTCCACCTCATTACAGCCTATTCCTATCTTGAAATAGTTCTAACCAGTCCACCTCATTACACACTATTCCTATCTTGAGCTAGTTCTATCCAGTCCACCTCATTACAGCCTATTCCTAACTTGAGCTAGTTCTATCCAGTCCATCTCATTACACACTATTCCTATCTTAAGCTAGTTCTATCCAGTCCACCTCATTACAGCCTATTCCTATCTTGAAATAGTTCTATCCAGTCCACCTCATTACAGCCTATTCCTATCTTGAGCTAGTTCTATCCAGTCCACCTCATTACAGCCTATTCCTATCTTGAAATAGTTCTAACCAGTCCACCTCATTACACACTATTCCTATCTTGAGCTAGTTCTATCCAGTCCACCTCATTACAGCCTATTCCTAACTTGAGCTAGTTCTATCCAGTCCATCTCATTACACACTATTCCTATCTTAAGCTAGTTCTATCCAGTCCACCTCATTACAGCCTATTCCTATCTTGAGATAGTTCTATCCAGTCCACCTTATTACTCCTTATTCCTATCTTGAGCTAGTTCTATCCAGTCCACCTCATTACATACTATCTCTATCTTGAGCTAGTTCTATCCAGTCCACCTCATTACACCCTATCTCTTTCGGGTCCATTCTAATGTTATCCTCCCATCTGCGTCTAGGTCTTCCCAAAGGTCTCTTCCTAATTGTTTTTCCAGTGAGTACCTTGAACACAGTTCTAGATTCTTCCATTCACACTGCATGCTCTAATCACCGTATTCCACGAGACCTGATTATCCTATCAATGTCTTGTGATGAGTACAGGGTATGCTACTCATAATTGTGTAAATTTGTCCAATTCCCAATATTCTCATCCCTTTTTGGAACAAATATCTTGTTTTCCAACACCCTAAATTTGTTCTCACTATTTAAGGTAAGAGATCACGTTTCAAACCCATAGAGTACTACAGGTAAAATTATAGTTTGGTATATTCTTAGTTTTACATTCCTGGACAGCAGGCGAGATGTCAACAACTTACTGACCGAGTAATGGCAAGCATTTCCCAACTGTATTCTTTTCCTGATTTCCATTCTAATATCGTTATTACTGGTTAAAATTCGTAAAATAGTTTAAATCAAACACTTCCTTCCAGTTATATAATGGATCCAATCATTTCTTATTTTGTTTCTTCCAGTTCACATGCCCCCTCTCTCTCTTCCCCCCTTCCACAGCAATTAATTGCTCAAAGTGGTGTCATCGTAACAGATACTAGACCAGTTCTCTTATCTGGGTGCGGGTGTGGGTGACCGAAATCTTGTTCGTGTTCGAACGTACAACTTGTCTGACTAATGAGTGTCTCTATTTGTTCCTTAGACATATATTAGTCTAGCCCTGACGAGTCAAAGCTGCGCTTTTCTTAAATTTCTGGTTCTCAACGCTTGAACAATCTCGATCATGGCTGAGGTCAGTGGAGTATTGATCCAATGAAACTTCCATGAAACATGGAACTAGCCTTTTTCTCTTTCGGATATTAACGTTATTAGTTCCTTTTATATGTTTCTATCCACCTTTCCTGTACCTTCTTCCAAATATGATATGGTCATTAATATTAAAGACTAGTCAATTACTCGTTATTCACACGGGGTGTATTTTTACGTCAATGCTTTCATCCCTAATTATCTTCAGACAACGAATTTATAGCAATATAGCAAAGTAAAGTTCTATGGTTGACATTTTCTTTCAAGATGGCCGTCATGTCTAATATATATATAAATGACATGACGGCCAACTTTGTAAGGTTCATAATATATATATAATATATTATATATATATATATATATATATATATATATATATATATATATGACCCTTACAAAGTTGATTCAATGCAAATACAATAAGCAGAAGCTGAATAAAAGGACAAACAGTAGGGTTTTGTAGCCGCCATTTTAAAACCAAAATGGCGTTGGTAAATTTTAATTGGCCCATATGTTAACCAAATGTCCGGGTTATGTCCGTGTGATATTTAAGAGCTACATGTGTGAAAGATTTACAAACACCAACTCATGGTTATTATATTGGTAGAACAAATACTATATCATACAGCTGCATTAATACACCCTCCCAAGACTCCAGAACCACGACTACGGCCACTAAGGTACCCTGATGAAATCTTCAGTGATTTGGTAGGAGATAGTCCTGTTTACAACAAACACTAAGTACAATTTATAATATTATACCAGCTTCTGTGATTATTTCGAGAATTTCTCCGCGGATAAGGATCCACACTACAGCCTGTTGGTTTAACGCTCCACTACACTCTCTGTATGAATACTTCGGGCTTGGACAGGTCTCCGGATAAAACTTTGATTCAACCAGGGGCTAGAATGTCTATCCAGACACAATTTCCTAGTGTATCATTTCATCTTATCGGAGACTTTCCAAATGATCATATGATTGTCAATAAATGGTGGTCTGATTGGTTTTGTTTCGAAGACCACACAGGAGTATTCTTAAAGAAGGTTCACTAACATTGGTCGACCAAACGGCATCAATGAATCTCTAACCTACGCAAGAGGACCATTCTAATTGCACACAAACTTGTATTTGCGAGGATAAGTTCTGTTTAAATGACTACATTCCACGCACGTAAAATATTGCCAATTCAATTTGACCCTTTTCATTGCGGTCCAACAATATGTCTTCTGCTGCACTTAATGACGATAAGTCTCTCATAATCAAACTTCTGGTTAGTAAGATTAGATCCAATATGACTCCCATTATTACAAGAGATGGTCCTTTATTTAAAACACCCTTCCCCCTCTTCCCCCCCCCCACCCAAACTGGCTGTTCTACCTATCTGGGGTGTTCGAGGTTTAACTACGCCAACGGGACAGAATAATAATGGTAGAATTTATTAGTAATATATGCCTATCCCCATTCTTTAGAAGGAGTGTGACAAACAATTTAAGAAAAATTACAATTAGTACACACTATCGGGATAAGAAACCCGATCTTTCCGTTACTGGATAATCAGGCTACTTGTTCTTTGTTATTGAACCTTACTACCCGTATTTTATGAATTTATGTCAAATATTTGTCAAAGCGGGTCTTCAAATTTGGTTTTTATTTGCATATTGTTCGTGTTTTGTTTCTTTATAGAGATGTGATTAATTTTAATTTTCTCGAATAAGAATTAAACATGTTTTTTTTTTATTCTTATCTCAAATTCAAATTTGAATATTTGAAACACACAATTTTTTAGTAAAAAATTATAATAAAACAACATAAAAGTAAACTTTTGTTTATCATTGTGAACATTATTACCTTGATGATAAAGTTGTGGTCACACTGAATATCACTGTCTAACTTTAGTTGTCATATATTTGATTGAGTCGTAAAGAAAAACGTAGGCACATTTTTACTAAATATATTATTTTTATAGGATTTTGTACTTTTAACGGCAAGAAAAATGCAGTTTCAGGTTTTCTCAACTACACACGCATTTAAAATTAACCCCACAGATTACTTAACAATTGTTGTATCAAGTAAAAGCGTTTATATTTTGGTTTTAAGTTTTATCTTAGAATGTTTCGAATATGGCTATTGGTCATCGTTTCTTGGTCGATGATATCCGGTTGTAGAGGGAGCTGATGTCTTGATCGATGGTATCCGGTTGTAGAGGGAGCTGATGTCTTGGTCGATGATATCCGGTTGTAGAGGGAGCTGATGTATTGGTCGATGATATCCGGTTGTAGAGGGAGCTGATGTCTTGGTCGATGATATTCGGTTATAGAGGGAGCTGATGTCTTGGTCGATGATATCCGGTTATAGAGGGAGCTGATGTCTTGGTCGATGGTATCCGGTTGTAGAGGGAGCTGATGTCTTGGTCGATGATATCCGGTTGTAGAGGGAGCTGATGTCTTAGTCGATGATATCCGGCTGTAGAGGGAGCTGATGTCTTGGTCGATGATATCCGGTTGTAGATGGAGCTGATGTCTTGGTCGACGATATACGGTTGTAGAGGGAGCTGATGTCTTGGTCGACGATATCCGGTTGTAGAAGGAGCTGATGTATTGGTCGATGATATCCGGTTGTAGAGGGAGCTGATGTCTTGGTCGATGATATCCGGTTGTAGAGGGAGCTGATGTCTTGGTTGATGGTATCCGGTTGTAGAGAGAGCTGATATCTTGGTCGATGATATCCGGTTGTAGAGGGAGCTGATGTCTTGGTCAATGATATCCGGTTGTAGAGGGAGCTGATATCTTGGTCGATGATATCAGGTTGAAGAGGGAGCTGATGTCTTGGTCGATGATATCCGGTTGTAGAGGGAGCTGATGTCTTGGTCTAGGATATCCGGTTGTAGAGGGAGCTGATGTCTTGGTCGATGATATCCGGTTGTAGAGGGAGCTAATGTCTTATTCGATGATATCCGGCTGTAGAGGGAGCTGATGTCTTGGTCGATGGTATCCGGTTGTAGAGGGAGCTGATGTCTTGGTCGATGATATCAGGTTGTAGAGGGAGCTGATGTCTTGGTCGATGATATCAGGTTGTAGAGGGAGCTGATGTCTTGGTCGACGATATCCGGTTGTAGATGGAGCTGATGTCTTGGTCGATGATATCCGGTTGTAGAGGGAGCTGATGTCTTGGTCGACGATATCCGGTTGTAGAGGGAGCTGATGTCTTGGTCGATGATATCCGGTTGTAGAGGGAGCTGATGTCTTGGTCGATGATATCCGGTTGTAGAGGGAGCTGATATCTTGGTCGATGATATCCAGTTGTAGAGGAAGCTGATGTCTTGGTCGACGATATCCGGTTGTAGAGGGAGCTGATGTCTTGGTAGATGATATCCGGTTGTAGAGGGAGCTGATGTCTTGGTCGATGATATCCGGTTGTAGAGGGAGCTGATATCTTGGTCGATGATATCCAGTTGTAGAGGAAGCTGATGTCTTGGTCGACGATATCCGGTTGTAGAGGGAGCTGATATCTTGGTCGATGATATCCAGTTGTAGAGGAAGCTGATGTCTTGGTCGATGATATTCGGTTGTAGAGGGAGCTGATGTCTTGGTCGACGATATCCGGTTGTAGAGGGAGCTGATGTCTTGGTCATTTTACCTTCTCTTGGTTTGTGGGCAGCGACCAATCAGGTTGACGCATAGCGCGTGGTTATTAGTTCTTTGAATGATAACGTTCACAACCGAAACATGTGCACAGTGAATAGTGGGTAGATTTGAATTGGACGAGTCTTGAACTAGGGACCCTCAGACTATACACGAGCTTGATGTCTAGTCCGTGTGTCCACTAGAGCAGTCCAGTCAGTCTATTGTTGGAGTGGCGCCCTAGACTCCTCGACCACCGGATCAGGTAGGTCTATTACTAGATGAGAAGAAACACTTTGATTCGTTCCTGGCAATAATCCACGTGCCACCACTGAGGTGTATACCGTATGTCTGATATGACCCGTACAAATAGCGCACAGCAGACTGGACCCGCATCGGTGGACACGCGGACTAAGCCTCAAGCTCACCTAGTATGGTTGATCGCTGACACGAGGAGGTCGGTGTTGGAATCCCGGCAGCGTGTATTGGAGGTGAGTTTTTCCTAAATGGTTTTCCACTCTTCCTTTGTGTGAATGCGTGTACATTTGCTACAAATTCAACCTCCCTCAGCCTTACTCAATTAGTATAACTATAAACGTATGAGGTAAACGACAGCAGCAGCGATGTTGAGGAACACTCGCCTGGAGCATTCATGGAGAATGTTTCGAGAGCAACGCAGAAAACATTATTTAAATAATCTATATCTCGTTATATAATTATAGATATGTTGTTAATTATAGATGTGTCGTCGGGGTACCGTAGCACAACAATCCTAGAGAAGTGAATCTAGTCCAAGCTTCCTCTCATTAGACTGGTTGTGTTGAGACTGGTAATTACCGACCACTGGTTGTCCTGGTACGTCTCGTGTCGTCACACACGACAGCCGTTAGGACGACATTTTCACACAACGTTCGTTTCATTTGCTAGCATTCCTCCACTTTTTTATTGGAACTCTTTTATCTGAGACGTTTTACAAACAAAAAAAAAAAAGATGGAATAATTTGTCTTTTCGAGGTCAATATGAGAGGTTTTTTTTATAGAAAAGAAACTTTTTGTCGCAGTAACTTGGAGTAAGCAACATGCAATGTCGCTAAGTAATTTGTGTACAGTCGCTACATGAGTAGATGAAGAATATGTGTACAGTCACTACCAAATTATATGTATAATATGTGTACAATCACTATCTAGCTAGATGAAGAGTCTGGTTTATGAGTGTTATTGTTACAGAATTGCATCTGTAAATAAAGCGCAAAGCAACTAAACATAACCCTCCGCCATTTGTCCCCATGTCATGACTGTTGTATTCACTATGTTCTAACCCAGCTTCACAATATTGGATACCAACACGTTAAACATATTAACTATGGACTATATTATTGATCTTTAACTTACCAGAAACCTTTTGGGTTGTAGATATTAAGAAGGTAGAATTTAGAATAAATGTACAAACATTATAAGGGGGAAACCATTTAAGATATACAAACCTCAGCACATACAATCTGGATTCAAACCCCGACATCCTCCTCACCAGTAAACCAGGCTAAATGAGCTTGACGCCTAGTCCAAATGCCCACCG
Organism: Timema podura; assembly: GCA_033556935.1. Classification (NCBI taxonomy): domain Eukaryota; kingdom Metazoa; phylum Arthropoda; class Insecta; order Phasmatodea; family Timematidae; genus Timema; species Timema podura. The sequence goes on from JAVRXN010000003.1 coordinate 41,388,189, forward strand.
TTGAGAGTGATTTCAAAATTTCAAAATGTCCGATACTGTTTTTATAAATGTGTGCGTTTTGTTTTGTTTTCGACAGCCCCTTTCTCTGAACTAATCACCTTGAAATGACCTTGATCACAAGTATTGGATGTAAAGGATCCAAAATATAATTAACAAATTCCACCAGTGTTTGTGTCCGAGCAGAGAGACAGTTTGATGAAGGAAAGTTTAACGGAAATTATCTTTGTACACCTCCTGAATTCCTCGGCCTCAAACTCGACCTGTGCCTCAACAACTCAACATTGGTCCTATTCCAGCCGGGTGTATTGAGTGTGAATAAATTGTTTCCAACTCTCCCTCTACGCCAATGTGGGTACATTTCCTCTAAGTTCTAAATGCCTCATCCCTCCCTACCTTGGTGACGTAGCTAAATGTGGATAGCCCGGATGGGTAGTAAGACATGGGGGCGTTTTAGCCACCTACCTCCACTCCCTCAAAGTAGACCTGGGCAAAGGACACTTAACACTGGGATTGTTTGACCCATTCAAAGTAAACCTGGGCAAAGGACACTTAACATTGGGATTGTTTGACCCATTCAAAGTAAACCTGGGCAAAGGGCACTTAACACTGGGATTGTTTGACCCACTCAAAGTAAACCTGGGCAAAGGACACTTAACACTGGGATTGTTTGACCCACTCAAAGTAAACCTGGGCAAAGGGCACTTAACATTGGGATTGTTTGACCCACTCAAAGTAAATCTGGGCAAAGGGCACTTAACACTGGGATTGTTTGATCTACTCAAAGTAAACCTGGGCAAAGGACACTTAACACTGGGATTGTTTGACCCACTCAAAGTAAACCTGGGCAAAGGACACTTAACACTGGGATTGTTTGACCCACTCAAAGTAAACCTGGACAAAGGGCACATAACACTGGGATTGTTTGATCTACTCAAAGTAAACCTGGGCAAAGGGCACTTAACACTGGGATTGTTTGATCTACTCAAAGTAAACCTGGGCAAAGGACACTTAACACTGGGATTGTTTGACCCACTCAAAGTAAACCTGGGCAAAGGGCACTTAACACTGGGATTGTTTGATCTACTCAATAAATGTAACAAATAATAAGGCGCATTCACTATACTTTTGACTACTAAATCGTGATATTGTATTCAGCTGAGGTAAAAACGACACAATTACCAACCATCAACTTGATTATAGTCACTTCTTCCACCAAACGCGCGCTGTGATAGTGTGATAAAAGTATTAAAAACATCAAATGGAGTTGCATGAACTTGAATTTAGTCTATTAGTTGTTGGTTAATTGCCTAGTGCTACTGGGGTAGCCATTAGCTAACTGTGGAACAGTACCATACCCCCTTTGGGGCCAAAGTAAACCTTCCAGTTCTACATAAGAAATACAAAGTTCAAACGCTCGTTCCAAAATGTTGATAGCGGCTAGTGGTAATCCAAGCAAAGCCATGACCGAGCTGAATGATGGATTGTAAGTCAGTCCTGGTGTGATAGCGGCTAGTGGTAATCGAAATAAAGCCATGACCGAGCTGAATGATGGATTGTAAGTCACTCCTGGTGTGATAGCGGCTAGTGGTAATCGAAATAAAGCCATGACCTAGCTAAGTGATGGATTGTAAGTCACTCCTGGTGTGATAGCGGCTAGTGGTAATCTAAATAAAGCCACGACCGAGCTAAGTGATGGATTGTAAGTCAGTCCTGGTGTGATAGCGGCTAGTGGTAATCTAAACAAAGCCATGACCGAGCTAAGTGATGGATTGTAAGTCAGTCCTGGTGTGATAGCGGCTAGTGGTAATCTAAATAAAGCCATGACCGAGCTGAGTGATGGATTGTAAGTCAGTCCTGGTGTGATAGCGGCTAGTGGTAATCTAAACAAAGCCATGACCGAGCTAAGTGATGGATTGTAAGTCAGTCCTGGTGTGATAGCGGCTAGTGGTAATCTAAATAAAGCCACGACCGAGCTAAGTGATGGATTGTAAGTCAGTCCTGGTGTGATAGCGGCTAGTGGTAATCTAAACAAAGCCATGACCGAGCTGAGTGATGGATTGTGATTCAGTCCTGGTGTGATAGCGGCTAGTGGTAATCTAAATAAAGCCATGACCGAGCTAAGTGATGGATTGTAAGTCAGTCCTGGTGTGATAACGGCTAGTGGTAATCGAAATAAAGCCATGACCGAGCTGAGTGATGGATTGTAAGTCAGTCCTGGTGTGATAGCGGCTAGTGGTAATCTAAATAAAGCCATGACCGAGCTAAGTGATGGATTGTAAGTCAGTCCTGGTGTGATAGCGGCTAGTGGTAATCTAAACAAAGCCATGACCGAGCTGAGTGATGGATTGTAAGTCAGTCCTGGTGTGATAGCGGCTAGTGGTAATCTAAACAAAGCCATGACCGAGCTGAGTGATGGATTGTAAGTCAGTCCTGGTGTCCAGTTAGAATCTGCGCTTGTTTCTTTATCAGACTCACTTTTATCAAACCATCACCAGGACTTATTCTTATCTTGATATAGTTTCAAAACACTTTTTTGTTGACAGCTGAAGACATAGTGACTCAGTGAGACATTGGCTGTCTTACGGCACTAAAAGAATGTGTCACGCCGGTTGATCCGACCTGAAAGTTGATAATTGATCCATTTTTCGTCAGTTAAGTGAAGGTAAGATTGACTTGGCGTATTAAACTGCTTGGGATATTGTTTAAAGTGCCAACAAATTGTCTACATATTTATCATCGTGTCTTACCACCCGTTCGTTCGGGTTGTTTACATATGTATTAATTACACTAATGTGCTAGGGATGAGAATGGTTGTACTTAGAGCAAGTGTGCCCGCGTTTAAGTGAGGGAGGTGGAAAACCCCATTTAATAAATAAAAACACCCTAAGTACACCCGACCGGTATTTGAACCCCAATCCCTGTCATCGGCAGTCCAGTATATTGCGAGAAGTGACGCCTTATACCATGCGGGCATAGAAGCGGGTGTCAAAAAGATTCATTTTGGTAAAAATACCGAGAATTGAGCTACTAATAAAATGTATTGTGTTTGTTATTATATCTCCCCACTATCAGGACTAGGGGGCTGTATCTCCCCATGCTCAGGACTAGAGGACTGTATCTCCCCACTCTCATGACTAGAGGGCTGTATATCCCCACTCTCAGGACTAGAGGGCTGTATCTCCCCACTATCAAGACTAGAGGGCTGTATATCCCCACTCTCAGGACTAGAGGGCTGTATATCCCCACTCTCAGGACTAGATGACTGTATCTCCCCACTCTCAGGACTAGAGGGCTGTATATCCCCACTCTCAGGACTAGAGGGCTGTATCTCACTACTATCAAGACTAGAGGACTGTATCTCCCCACTCTCAGGACTAGAGGACTGTATCTCCCCACTATCAAGACTAGAGGACTGTATATCCCCACTCTCAGGACTAGAGGACTGTATCTCCCCACTATCAAGACTAGAGGGCTGTATATCCCCACTCTCAGGACTAGAGGGCTGTATCTCCCCACTATCAAGACTAGAGGACTGTATCTCCCCACTCTCAGGACTAGAGGACTGTATCTCCCCACTATCAAGACTAGAGGGCTGTATATCCTCACTATCAAGACTAGAGGGATGTATCTCCCCACTATCAAGACTAGAGGACTGTATATCCCCACTCTCAGGACTAGAGGACTGTATCTCCCCACTCTCAGGACTAGAGGACTGTATCTCCCCACTCTCAGGGCTAGAGGGCTGTATATCCCCACTCTCAGCACTAGAGGGTTGTATCTCCCCACTATCAAGACTAGAGGGCTGTATATCCCCACTCTCAGGACTAGAGGACTATATATCCCCACTCTCAGGACTAGAGGACTGTATATCCCCACTCTCAGGACTAGAGGGCTGTATCTCCCCACTCTCAGGACTAGAGGGCTGTATCTCCCCACTATCAAGACTAGAGGGCTGTATATCCCCACTCTCAGGACTAGAGGGCTGTATCTCCCCACTATCAAGACTAGAGGGCTGTATATCTCCACTCTCAGGACTAGAGGGCTGTATATTCCCACTCTCAGGACTAGAGGGCTGTATATCCCCACTATCAAGACTAGAGGGCTGTATCTCCCCACTCTCAGGACTAGAGGACTGTATCTCCCCACTATCAAGACTAGAGGACTGTATATCCCCACTCTCAGGACTAGAGGGCTGTATATTCCCACTCTCAGGACTAGAGGGCTGTATCTCCCCACTATCAAGACTAGAGGACTGTATATCCCCACTCTCAGGACTAGAGGGCTGTATCTCCCCACTCTCAGGACTAGAGGGCTGTATCTCCCCACTATCAGGACTAGAGGGCTGTATATCCCCACTCTCAGGACTAGAGGACTGTATATTCCCACTCTCAGGACTAGGGGGCTATCTCTTATAACAGTTTCTGTGAACTTATGGGAGGTGTTGAATTTTAAATGGTCAGTCAAATGAAATGTGAAACTAAAACTATATTACCATCTAAACGTTTAAAAATGTTTCCCCCTACAAATCTTATTGCTAGATTTTTGGCGTAAGGACTATATTTTTAAAACCACAAAGGAAAGTGATATTTCGGTTTTGAAGCAAGCCGTTTCTAAAAAAAAAATCTCTCGCAGCCATTTCCCAAGACGACGGCTAGTATTTAGGGTTTCAACACAAACAATCTCATACACCCACTTGTTGAAATGTTCTAGTGTGAGTCTACAACACACACACAATAATCTTAGAGCATCCTTTCCAAAGAAAGTACTATACAGATAAAGTAGTCCCCCCTCCCCTCCCGCACAGTCGTAAGTAATGATTTGACCGTCTGGTATCGTCCTTGGAGATGTTGCTCACAGTAAGTACAGGCTTGTAATCTGTAATTCCCTAATATCATCCATCCGATTGTTGCGAGCTACGGGCTACGGTCTAAATGCCCCTAAACGCGGCAAGATGACAGACAGGTTTGTTGCTAGAGTGGACTATGAGCAGTGGTCATTCTGTGGGTGAGCTCTAGAGATGCCAGAGGGGAAAAATAGCTCCAGCTTATTAAATGAACTCGAGGTATCCCAAGTTTTAACGTCAACAACAGAAACGTTAGCGAATGAATTCCAATATAGCATTCAAGTAAATCCAGTTCTCTTCTCAAACTCACGTATTGATTGCAGTGGTTGGTGGTTGAATGTGACACTAAATTTGTGTCTGCTGTATACCAGATGTTAATAGTTCAATATTATAATAGATTCTCTTCCCTGGATTAAACCATCTGACCGTAAGAAATATGTTATTGTTTTCTAAAAGTTGCTCCAAATGTCAATTTGTAAAATCAAATGAAGGTAATAAACACTTCCATTGTATGAATGTCCTATGTTCTCTCAATTTGAGCTGCTACCACTGGAACCACCAGATACCAGAACAATTCCTCCATCGGTACCACACCAGATACCAGAACAATACCTCCACTGGTACCACCAGATAACAGAACAATGTCTCCACTGGTAATATTTATGTGTTTGTTGTTCTTGTACCCTTGTTGCTCCAAGCAGACCACGTGACTGGTGAACCCCGCGGATATAGTTCCCTGTAATTCTGCCAAAGGGCGCACCTCAATGCACGGAACCCCCCCTCCCCCAATAATTACCAGTCTGTCCAGTGTCCCGGGTTCGGGCCCCTCTCACGTACTCACAGTGTGTGCGTGTGTGTGTGTGTGTGTGTGTGTCCGAATGTTTATCTCTCTCCGAACAGATCAAGAAACTCTCAGCAGGTCAATGTAAGGTCATAAGGGGGCGGACTTCCTCCTGATCGTCAGGGTAGGACTCACGATGATCTCTATAGTACGTCTTCCGTTGATCGTCAGGTTAGGACTCACGATGATCGTCCAGCCGTGGCTCCCCGAGGGAACATAGTGGAGAATTTGAAAACAATCGACCGAAAGTACTCATGCTAGGTCTTATTTCGTTAGGAAGAATTAACTTTTATTTTAATTGTTAGGTGAGCCACTCAGGTGGGCGAATGGTATAAGGCGTCATTCTCGTAATAGACTGGACTGACGATTATGGGAAGATCGGGGTTCGAATCCCGGTCGGGTGTACTCAGGATGGTTTTATACTCTCCCTCCATGCAATTTGATAACATATTTTATAAAGTGCCCGATGTTATTTCTTTTAAAACTATGAACAGTTTTTACGGAGTCAAAGGAGCTTACTAACCAAAAAATAGGGCTATAAGTTGTTTAAAAAAGTGTAGGCCACCGACCTATATGTAGAAAATAGGCTACTTGATGAGAATTTAAAACCTGTTCATATTCCCTGCTGCCAACTTTACAACGTACCACTCTTTTGACTCAGATTGTTAAACATAACAAACCTACACATTCCCAACCATGCTATTATTTATAAGAGCATCATTTAGTTCAGATGATCCAATTTATAATTTAGGATTTAAATACTTGTGAATGCCAATAGAAAAGTCATCTCCACTTTAATAAATATCAGTTGTTTATAATGAAATATTTAATTGAGTAACAGTTCACACTTTCTTTGGAGTAAATATTTGATCTATTTTGGAATATTTGATTGAAATGCGCCCCAGATTTTGAGGTTAATTTTAAAAAATAATTCCCATTCACAATCAATAACCAACAAATGTCAATATGACACATTACACGACCAGAAATGAAGCTGGTAATTTTTAAACGAGTATATGCTATTTTTTAAATATTTGCAGGTAACAATTTTTGTTCTGTGTTGAAACGTTTTAAAAATAAACCTATAAACGTTTGGCTTGTAAAATTGTTGTATTATTGTATAAAATAAATCTGCAATTCAAATAATTTTAATAAAACCAAAAAGCAGTTGTGTTTTTTTGTAATTTTCTTACCTCTCATGTTCACTTTATAAATATATAATTTATACTTCGTATATTTGGAGTACTCTTCCAAATTATTAAATTGATTGGATGAAAAATGACTTAAGTCATCAAATACTAGAATATAATAGGATTAGACTGAATTTGAGGGAAATGCACTAATATTTTCACGAATAAAACATAAGAACCATGACACGCAAATAAAATCAAGTCCAATGCGTCCGACCTGAATCGAACACCGGTCTCTCAAGTCAAGGAGAGGGGTATGAAACCTCTTCCAGTCATCTTGATACTGTGACGAAAACCCGCCTCTAGGGCAAGTCACACTTTATAAAAAAAAATGTGTTGCGAATATTCCGTTTCGTCTAAACTAAACGACCTGGATATTTCCGCTAGCCTTACTGCAACAAGGGCTCATGTACAGAACTGTACTTAATAATATTAATATTAGCACGCGTCTTACTACCGTTCGTTTACGCTTAATACTAATATTAATGGATTAGGATTGGAAGTGAATTAGAGGAAGTGAACCCGCATTTGCGTGGAGGAGAGTGAAAACATTTAGGAAACCACCCCAGTTCACCCGACCGAGATTCGAACCTCGATCTCCCCGTCTCGTGGTCGTGCCAACAGACTAGCGCGTTAGCCAATACGCACTGAGGCGTCAGAACTGTACTTAAGACATTAGACGTGAAATGTCTCAGTTCTCATATTAAGGTGAATGTTGAGAAACAGAGCTGGTCTTCCTAAACAAACAAAGTCATTCTTTGATAGAATCACAATGAAATATTCTCAGATAATCGAAGACTTTTTTTTTTAGTGTTTTGGAAGCATCTGAATTGCAATTACCAAAATAAATAGAGCAATGTGAGGATATTTCACTTCAAGTAGGTGGAGCCCTTAGAGAGTCTCCCAGAAGTGGCTGGTAGGCTTCAGAAGTTCTATGTACCACAACTCACTTCTAGCCGGCTCAGAATACCATTAAAATGAGATTGTGGTTCAATGAATTATTTTTTTTATCAAGCTGTACTGTAGATAGAGTGATGCTGTGGTAATTTGGAGGTCCAGTGGACCTTTAAGGCAGATACTAACATAATTTAGTACACACTAATTATGTACGGACTCATATTATTAAGGTGGGAGTGTAGGGGACGCGAGAAAAGTTAAGTGCTTTTGCAGTTTTAATAGAAAAACATATTTTTTTTTAGGCCAAAAGAAATCAAATATTGCTTCCATAAAAAACGTAGAGTTGACTTTTCTTCACATGTTGTTATCAACAGTTGTTGAGTATCTGTCAAGGGTGTCCTGGAATTTAATGACAACTTTTTCTCTTCATTTAAAAAGTTTCTCATCTAGTGTCGCTATAATATTGACAGATATTCAACAACTGTTATTACCACCATCTATTTCTACTAGAGAATTTTTTTTATTTTGGCCAAAAAAATGCTTTTCTATAAAAAAAATGCCAAAAAGAGTGTCCTCAACTCCCGTCCTTACATCCCCCCCCTCCCCCACCTCAATGAACTCTCCCAATTATTTCCTGTGTGTGGCCCTCAGCACAGTTAGACTGGTCTACCGACAGAAAATGTTCTGAGGTCTAATCTTGGGGAAGAAAGCTACTACACTTATCTAGAGGTTACAGAGGTCAACACCGACAGTCTTGGGGTCAAGTGCTCGACTCTTAATCCAATATTCGTGGGTTCAAACCCAGCCGAGGTCGACGAATTTATTCTTGAGCGATAAATATTCGCAGCACAGCTTCTTTGGGAGGGGAAGTAAATCCGTCGGTCCCAAGTCGTCGATTGTTGCGTGTAAAAGATCCCTGGAAGATATAGGAAAATACCTTTCCCGCAAAATTGGTAGGCTCTTTCACTCTCGTTCATAGAAATTCTCATGTGTTGATATAATAAGTCTGTTCAGAAAATGCACTTTAAATGCCTAAAATAAATATAATTAAATAAAATATAGTTGGTAGACCTTAGGAGGGTGCTAAGTCCACTTTTTAAATTCGAAGTGAGCTCGAATCGAATATTGTAACTTATATGAAATATTTTCGAACCAGAATCGATGCGTGAATATGACTGTTACTTATTTTATGTTTGAAAAACATTTTATTATGTTTATATTTATAAATTGATCCACTAAAATTCCTTAGAAAATGTTTTATTGCACAGTTGTATGTAGCGTCACGCTCTAACCTAGTACATCAAGTTGTCATTTTCACAACATGCAGTTGTTTGTAATGTCACGCTCTAACCTAGTACATCAAGTTGTCATTTTCACAACATGCAGTTCAACTACCTCTGATTTGTTCACATGAAACTTTTTCTAATGTAACGCACTTGACAGCTCAGAAAGGTTTTTTAGCATCGCGAATGTACTAATTACGCTCATGGTTTTAGGGATTAGGAAGGTTATATTTAGAAGAAGTGTATCAACATTTGCGTGAGGAAAAGAGGAAAGCCATTTTGGAAAACCTCCCTCAATACACCTGACTTAGATTCAAACCTCGATCTCACCGTTATCGGCAATCTAGTCTACTGCGAGAGTAGCGCCTTAGACCACGCGGTCACCGAAGTGGGCGAGAAAGGACAATATTCTTGAACAAAACATAGATTATTTTTGCTTCCAATTTCATTGGAAAAGCTTCGTAATTATCAGAGCAAAAAAAAATATTACGGCGCACCGCACATACTTTCTCCCGTTTTATCTTGAAATAGCTATTTACTAAAAACTCGTAAGGTTTGTGAAACGAAATTATACATTTTTGTAGTAACATTACACCAACGATAATAAATGAAATAATATATACTGTTACTTACTCTATGACATTAGAATTTAAGAACACTGTTACAGAAAACATGAGAAAAGAGAAACATATTTGTCTACTAAAGTACATAAGAATCAAATTAATTTTCAAAGAACTGAATTAAAAAGTATATATATTCGCTTATATCTCAGAAACTATTGGTTTTATAAAAATAAATTTTAAATAAAGAATTTTTATCTTTATTATTACTACAGTTTTACAATGATATTAAGTTATTTCCTTTCTCAAATAGTTGCGGAGAAATTATGAAAATTGGAAAATTTCCCTTTTGTAAAGTACCCTCAAAGTCATTTTCATGGGAAAATGAGAGTTGCCAACTTGTTTATTATGATAAACAATATCCAGATATAAAATTTAATCAAAATTGTTAGAGCGAATTTGGTTTGAATCGATTTTTCTTTTTTTGCCCTTCAGTAAACTATCCTAAAAATTTAGGGCTATATATCTAACTTAATTCCAAAAATCCTTTGGGGGGGGGGGGATCTTATTTAAACACCAGATACCAAATTTTAGCCCAATCGGTAAAATGGTTTCGTCTCGAGCCCGATGTACAGACAGACAGACAGACAGATAAACACATAGACGGCAATGCAAAGATCCTTTTTTTTTTTCAGGGGGTCATGAAACGTCGACATTTATCAAAATCTTGAGTTACTTTTTTTTTTTTTTTTTACGATTAAAATTCTTTCTCCCCGAGGTGTTGAGAGAAAGTAAAAATAATTAAGGTGGTTTCATAGTTTCGCACGCCCCTAGTATAAATTAATATGTTTGTGAAAATAGTTTTTTTCCCTTTAACTAAATAGTAGATTAAAAATGTGTTTGTTGATTTTTTTTCTAAGAATAGATTCGTTGAATTTATCAAATAAGATTCTCAGTGCAAAGCTATTGTTTTTATTGTAAATAATGCTGTCTAGGGTTAAGTTAGTATATAGGTAGTTAGCTGATAAGATATTGGGTTTAGAAAGTGCACATCAAAAATTAAATATACATTTTAAGGCTCTGATGTAACCGTAGCAGGGTGGTCACGTTGACAAATACGTCAGATTCACTGATGTAGCGTGATCTTTATTTTTGGTGGGGCCAGATCAAAGGCTACAGGTGATCTTTTCTTTCCGCGTGTTAACATAATAATTAAATTCATTTAAGATTTCCTAATTTTTAAAAATCACTAGAATTACAAAATCACAAAACAAATCTACAAACAGAAAGGAAAAAGAATACAGGTTTTGAATTAAACTTACCAAGTGATGACATTACTTGTACAAAAGTTGGGCGCGTCTGTCTTTTAATGACAGTTCATGAGTACAACAATATTTTAACTATCCTATTAATCTGCCTAATATATGCCTATTTTTTTACACCTATTCATTATGTTTTTGGAACGAAATTTTGACCGTGGAATTTATCTGGGATGCAATATTTACTGTTCCAAATGTTTATAACCTAAATGCATTGTTCAAATTGCACATTACTCATATTTTTTAAATTCTTTTATTTAAATAACTAAGATCCATACAGCCTATCATTGTTCACAGCCCCTCACCACCAGATAGTAAACAATAAAAACAAAATAAGCTCTGTTTTTCTTCACTCACAGTTAACCACAATTGTTTACCAAACCAAACATTATAAAAACTTTTTTTTTCTTTCCATCCAACTGCATAAATGCAAAGTCATTAGCTGCTGTGCCCCTAATCGTTTAATTTCCAGTTTTTCTTGCAATGAAGAAAACCGAGTTTTTAATAAAGAATCTACTTTATTTATTTTAACTAATCATTTTCACGCATCATATTACTTCTTGGGTCTTAACACATACTAAAACATAGACACATGAACGAACAAACAAATAGAGGCCACTTTTATCGTATAGGGGGCCAGCTCAGGTGGGCCGCATTCGCTAGTGTAAAGCTCGCACCGAAATGGTAGAGGGATTGACCTTGAGATACATTTCACACTGGGCCTGAGAGGGCCTTGTCAAACTGGCCCTGCTCAGCTTCTATATCTAGTCACTAGAGTGCTGGTACAGTCCTCGCGTGACGTTTGGAGCGGGGAATGAATAATCTTGACATGAATACACTTAGTTTTAATTCTGATTTCCTTATCGTTAAACGTGACGTGAAAGACTGATCCCTCTCAAGGCCGATGCGGGTACATTTACTCTAACCTACCTTCCTTCAGTTCCCCCGTTAGCAATCAGGGGCCACGCAGTCTAGGTGTCAGGCTTGCCTAGTATGTCACGTGGAGGATAAGACCAAGGTTTCCCACTCTTCCTCCACACAAATGCGGGTACGTTTCCTTTAAATAATACCTTCACTAACCCCTATGAAGTGAGAGTAATTAACTGCGGGTAGCTTTTAGGGGTTGTAGGATAAGCGGAGATGATGATGATAATAATAATAATAATAATAATAATAGTAATAATAATAGCTTAACAATGCTAAAAATGTTACTTGTTTAATTTTCCCAAATCTGCGTCGTTTGAGCGGTTCTTCCCCCATGTGGCTGTCTTGCCGGTTGAAAGGGAGGGAGGTGGAGGGTAGATGGTTCTCTTCCTCTCCTCGCTGAGAACTTGACGTGCAAATACCACCCCTTCTTCCCCCTCTTGCAAACTGACTTGGTGATCATGGGACAGGGAGCAGGAAATGATCACAGGTTAGTGTCTTCAAACAACAACACCTCTTCCTGTTCCTCCCCGAGATATCAGCTGAGAGTGGGTCATCAACTTTGTCCTCCATCTCGTCCTTTTATATCCAACGTTAGTTATTTATGTAGAATATTGAGAGGCGCCGCTAACTTGAGGGGAACTATCCTCCCCCTGGAATATTCCTCGTGAGGTTGGTACTTCTGTGTGTTCTCTTTCTTAGACACGGAGCAGCTCACAAGAAATACACGAGAAGTCTCGGCTTAAGGGCACACGCACTTTTATTAATTTATAAAAAATACGACTTTGGTATAAAATGTAACATCATTTTAGCCAGGAAAAAGTTTTAAATGTTGTGGGAAAAGTTTGGGGCTAATCTTATTATTTTAGCACAGCGTCTTACTACTAGTTCGAGTTATACGCGTACATACTAATTACACTAATGGGGTTAGGGTTTAGGTAGGTCGAATTTAGAGGAAGTTTACCCGCACTTGCGTGGAGAGAGGGAGAGTGGGAAACCATTTAGTAAACCCCCCATTAAAACACCCGACCATGATGGAGCCACGATCTTTCCGTTTTTGGCAGTCTAGTTTACTGCAAGAGTAGCGCCTTAGGCCATGCGTCCACCAAAGCGGGTTGCAATATAAGAGAAGCTGATTGATTGATTATCTGCGGTGACAGGCCTTGATGACCTACTGTGGACCTACTGATTGATTGATTATCCGTGGTGACAGGCCTTGATGACCTACTGTGGACCTACTGATTGATTGATTATCCACGATGATGGGCCTTCATGACCCACTGTGGATCTACTGATTGATTATCAGTGGTGACGGGTCTTGAGGACCTACTGTGAACATACTGATTGATTATCCGTGGTGACGGGCCTTGATGACCTACTGTGGACCTACTGATTAATAGATTATCCGTGGTAACGGGCCTTGATGACCTAGTGTGGATCTACTCATTGATTGATTATCCATGGTGACGGGCCTTGATGACCTAGTGTGGACCTACTCATTGATTGATTATCCATGGTGACGGGCTTTGATGACCTACTGTGGACCTACTGATTGATTGATTATCCACGGTGACAGGCCTCGATTACCTACTGATTGATTGATTATCCGTGGTGAAAGGCCTTATGACCTACTTTGGACCTATTGATTAATTGATTATCCACAGTGATGGGCCTTCATGACCTACTGTGGACCTATTGATTGATTATCAGTGGTGATGGACCTTGATGACCTAGTGTGGACCTACTGATTGATTGACTATCCACGGTGATGGGCCTTGATGAACTACTGTGGACCTACTGATTAATTATCCGTGGTGACGGGCCTTGATGACCACACAAGTTGCCTTCAGCACATCAGCAACTAGTACTGTTCCCTAAGATATAACGACAGTACAGATATTTATCTGAATGTATCCTCTCATAATTTAAATGTTCAATGTGGACCTACTGATGAACAAGTTTGTAGACTAATCTTCATACTCTCTTAGAACAATTCATTGTTACCCTGGTAACAATGATTTAATTTGTTTGAGAAAACATAAAGTTGGAACAAACTTTTAGTAAATACTCATCAGTTCTCTCTTGCGGTCACCATTAAAACAATAGCAATAATGTAGTAAAATAATATTAATGTACTGTATTGATATTATTATATTTCAGAAAGTACAGCTTCAGTTCACATACCTTGACGTTGTTGTGCTTCATAGTTCGGCCCTTGCGTCTTTTCTCCGAACTTGCACAGACCACACCAACCACCCTCTCTACTACCTGGGTCGCTCCACAGATCATGTTCTCATTGCCGTCCGTGACAAGTTCACTCTTTACTCCGCGCCAATGAGAACTCTCCTCTCTTTCTATTAGCCCGCTTGGCGGGCACTGTTTCTCCCGTTCTCACGCGCCAATGGGAAGCTTCCCTTCTCTCCCATCGGACAAGGCCAGGCAGCAGTGGAGGGAATATAACACGGTTAGAATTCCCTGCCCTGCTCGGATAAGCGAGAAGTGTAAAACAGTAGTTTGGGAGGCTCTCATTCAGCCCCCCATAGAGTAGTGTCTCCGCATGTAGCTCTAAAAACTTATATTCGGTTTGCCAAAATACATCTTTAACCACTAATTTTCATAATAACATGTCTTTTCTTTGTTTCAGAGCCTTCGCGAAATACGACAATCCGTTTGTTTTAGTATTCGAAACCATACGGTGTGACCAATTGGTTGGTGCGTGTTGGAATATGCTCTCATGCTCATCTAAAGGGTGCGTCAGAGCATGCTAATATGCTTCTGCTGGTCAGAATTCAGTGGATACCAAACCCTGGTGTGCTACATATTTAAAAGAGCTAATAATTTGTTTTATGTTACGAAATAACAATATTGTCTAATATCCTCTCGCTCCCTACCTCACACAACGACACACGTTGCTGGAATATCCTCCTGTTTCACCACGACACACGTTGCTGGAATATCCTCCTGTCCCACCATGACACCGTTGCTGGGACTATCCTCCTGTCCCACCATGGCACACGTTGCTGGGACTATCCTCCTGTCCCACCACGACACACGTTGCTGGACTATCCTCCTGTCCCACCATGACACACGTTGTTGGACTATCCTCCTGTCCCACCATGGCACACGTTGCTGGACTATCCTCCTGTCCCACCACGACACACGTTGCTGGGACATCCTCCTGTCCCACCACGACACACGTTGCTGGACTATCCTCCTGTCCCACCATGGCACACGTTGCTGGACTATCCTCCTGTCCCACCACGACCCACGTAGCTGGGACATCCTCCTGTCCCACTACGACACACGTTGCCGGGACATCCTCCTGTCCCACCATGACACACGTTGCTGGGACATCCTCCTGTCCCACCAAGACACATGTTGCTGGGGTGGGACGTTCCCACCGACCCTACCCACACGACCCGCGAGACCAGTGTGTAACCACCAACTCGCCCGGAGACTGGACATCCCCTAGACATAAAACAGCTACCCCGAAGCCGAAAGACTAGGATAACAACGTATGAATACATGAAAGTAGATCTATTAACTTTTTCTAGCTGTCAGATATGTCAACTCGTGAGATTGTGGTATAATGAGCCCGGCGTGCGGGTCTATAGCTGCAGTAGATCACCCGTATTGATGTGCACGCGGGTTAAACGTTAGGCTTGTATAGTCTGGTGGGAGAATGATGAGGAGGCTAAATTTAACATACGCGTCCCTAGCACATTATCGTAGCTAGTACGTGCCAACTGTTCCTGCTGGACTCAGGCTGCTCAATGAGCAGAACTGGCACGTAGAGAGAGTACGTGACACCGGGCCGTGGGGTACAGCTGGCATGAGGGTACAGTTCGAGCTCCACGTGAGGCAAGTAATACTCCTATAGAGAACGTGTCCATGTGGTCGAGTGGTTAGAGGAACAGTTGGCTAGGGGTTAGCGTGCTTGTCTCGGACTGTGAGATAACAGACTTTTCTAATGTTCCCATATTCTCGTTCCACGCAAATAAGGCTGCACCACCTCTCAAAGGGACCTTTTCTGTTCCTATATAATTGATTAAGCCTGTTGAATATTACCGGTCACATACAGAACCAAATTATAGAAGGTTATCAAACAAGTCCACACTATCCCCCCCCGAACCCCCCCCCTCGCTCCTTTAGCTTGGTCGAAAGCACTCCTGCCCACTGAGCCAAGGATCCCTGGTTCGATTCCCGGTATGGTTGAAAAATGTATCAAGTGTCTGTATCCCCTTTTCACTGTGATTAATTAACGGTCAGAGGGCGTTGTGTTTGTTCTAGATTTAAGTTAGTTTGTAAGTCTTAGGTATTTTTCAGTACTAATGATAGCTGAATTGTTCGCTTAAAACAAATAACGAAATGTATCAATTGCGACTTTTTCCTCCAGCATCCAAACATGCAATAATTAAGAGCCTGTGGTTGAAATAGTTCCAAGTTCCGTCTGAACAAATCCAGCGAATGATTGGAGGTGAATCAGGTGACATAGACCCTTCTTCCTCCCTTGACACGTCATAGAGGCTGGTAAGTGTGTACACATATGGGCAGCCTACCCTCTCTCCCCTCTTCACAACCTTCTATCAATATGATTGATGACATTCAGACGCACCATGCTTACACTTTTTTTATTATATATATTGTTTTTATTTCACCTTTTGTTGGTAGCTTGTGGAGTTGTCTTTAAATGAAGGTATTGTACTACTGATGTCCCTATGTGAGACACACATCGTGTGAGTAATAACTGCACCTCACAAACATTCCTAACTAAACAATAGTTAGTTTGATGTCCGCATTTTTTTGCGTCAATCTCTCATAAATAAGGGCGGATGCCTTGGTAGCTGAGATATTGCAAAAAAAAAAAAAATGTTGCGTTTAGGTTAAATATTGACAAAAACCTCTAAGAATACACGAGCTCGGTGTTTACTGGAATGAACCTTAAACTATTTCTATGACCCTATACATGTATATAGTTAAAAAGTTGACAATTTCCACTGTGAAGGGTGACCTGGTGGTCTAGGGGTAAGGTGTCAGACTTCTGTGCTAAGGGTCCGGGGTTCAATCCTCGGTCCCGGCACAGATTTATCTGATTACCAAACCCTTCCTTCACCTCTGACAAGACGTGTATTAATCACAACTTGTGAATGTGAGGAATGCCAGGCCTCTACCGTGGTTCGGATTCCACGTTAAACTGTAGGTCCTCCATTTCATCTCACAATCACCCTACCATTGCACATTTAGCGTAAGTGCGTATAACCCGAACGGGTAGTAAGAAGACGCGGTGCTAATAATAATAATAATCCACTGTGAACTACACAAGTCCACATGTTTCTGTTGATCCTGAAAAGCTGAATGTCCAGGGAACGAACTGTTGACCAGCGTAGACTGGATATTCGTGAATAGAGGGATGTCATTTAATAGGAGGGTAGTTTATATTTTCCTCCTTCCCTGTTTGTTCTCCTATAGCCGGACAGCTCCACTCAGGAACGTTATAAACCCACTTGGTTTCAGGCGATTAGGAGCGTCATCTCGACTATTCTAGCGCCTTAATTTTGGATGGAACGGAGCGTGGACTAAAGTCTTATTTTGTTGCAGTTTTTTATAGCAATGCATTGTTTTATGGACGTGAAGCGTGGCTTTGTCAGGAGAAACACAAGATTGACATGAAAAGTAACCTATGTGGATCGAGGGACTAAACAAATATATGAAGGTAGAGTGTGTGGATCAAAAGAAAGGGGTAGACCATGTAAGACGTGGCTAAATGCTGTAGACGAATGTGTGGAAAAGAGAAACATTAATAGTTTCAAAAATAAAAGAGCGTTTATGACTCGGTGTATGGATGTTGTTGAAGTAAAGGGAGTATAAAAGGATAGAAAAGTGTGGAGAAAGTTAGTGAGGATGGATTAATTACGGAGTTGTTGTTTGTTGAGCTTTATGCACAGTGTCTTGCATACCCCATAGGAGAACGGCGTGATTAGGTAGGGCCTATGTACTGTACACTGGCGCAGCCAGGATTCGTTGGGTGGGAGGGGGTTAGTTTCACTGACCAATTAAGCGAAGTCCCATTGGTTTTCCCCGCG